>JASDQU010737418.1:612658-636660 GCA_032191745.1 Picea mariana
TCCAGGGGTCGTAACTTTTGCATACGATCTCTGTTTTAGGCGTGTGATAGCTCATTGGAAATGTATCGTCGAGGAGATTCATTTTGGGGCCTCAATCATGCCTTCGGCTATCATTGAGAACCTTGATCTCAAAAAAACTTCATTTAGGCCCCCAAAATGGCCCCGGAAGTGAAAACCTGCTAAAAATAGTAAATTGCCAAAATGGCCAGAAAACTGTTTCGAGCCATTTGGAAAAGGTGGGTGGCCTCCGATATCCACCTGGATCAAATTATGTGCATGAAATTTTTTAAATGCATCATACATTAGCGATTAAGTTTCGTTAAATGCTTAATTAGAATACAAGCTTGGTCCTAATCAGATATGTAGGTCAGATTTAGGTGCAAAAGTGAACTGATATTTGTAATAAAAATATATTCCATCTGTCAAACAATTAAAATAAGAGCTACGACATTAATAATCAGAGTTAAAATAGCGTTGGAAATGCCAAAATCATATTGCATGTACAATGTTAAATGCATAATATAGCATCAAACTATGTCAAATTAAATTTATGCAGCTAATTGTCAACATCAGTGGACTATAAGTATGGAAAATTGTTCATAATTATTGAATACATCATGGATATGAAAAATAATTAGTCAAATAGAATAAAAATGAAAAAAATAAAATAAACTTGCAAACTAAGCAAACAATTGTGAAACAAATAACATACAGAGAGAAAAAAAAAGTGTAGGTATTCCTAAATAGTTTTACTTCATAAACGAAGTTTTTTATACAATCAATAGTAACCCAAATAGTTCTAACAATTGGCATGGATTTCATTAAACATAATGTTTATGAGACCATATGCTATTCACACCCATTTAAATCCAAGTATGATAAATCCCTATACAACATAGAGCCTTTATTAGCTCCACACTTAGATTGTTTGAAGGGTATCTACGATCATGGAAGTGTTATTCATATAGAAATTTGTAGATAAATACATATATGAAATAAATAAATAGAATTACCTCTAGAGAGAAGAACCTCTGGTTTCATTCTAGTTCTTGACCTTAGATTGTAGCATGTCTACCATTGTTAGGGATATTAGGGTATGTTGAAGCTTAGTCTAGGCATGAAAATACTGTCGTGGTTGGCGATATGTGTGGATAATGGTTTCCATTCCCATTAGATAGTGCTTCCACTTCTTAACAAATTGAACCAGGGCCTAGAGTTCCTTATCACAGTTAGTTTAGTTCAAGACTCCCCCATGAAACATTTCAGAATTATAGCATATCGACTTACCTCCTTGCATAAAAATTGCTCCCATAGCATACCCACTTGCATCCATATCCACTTTGAAAGGATTCTACAAGTTAGGCAATGTGAGAACTGGTTCTTTAATAAATAAAAAATTTAGATCATAAGAATCTTTATGTTGATTCWTTCCCCACTAGAAACTCTTACCACTCGATGTTATGGAGTGGAGTGGTGTAGCTACCATTGAAAATGATGCTATAAATTTTTGTAGGTACTATGTTTCCCCAAAAAATATCCTAACTTTAGTGAAATTAGTAGGAACTAACCATTTTTATGATGGCCTCCATCTTTGTGGGATCTATCTTGAGCTCCCCTCCATGAATCACATACACCAAATACACCAAGGATTACTGAGAAAACTCGCATTTCTTGAGGTTATCCAGTAGTTGGTGCATTTTTAGAGTCTTTAACACATGTATGAGATGTGACATGTGTTCCTCCTAGGTAGAGATATAAACCAATATATCATGCAAATACACTATAACAAATGAATCTAAATATGGGAACAATACATCATTCACTAATGTCATAAATGTAGCTGGTGAATTACATAAACCAATTGCATGACCAACCATTCATACAAACCTTGTCTTGTCACGAAGGCAGTCTTCTAGGTGTCTTACTCTTTGACACATACCTAGTGGTATCTCAATTTGAGATCAAACTTGGTGAAGTACTTGGCATGCTGCAACTAGTCCAACAAATCATAGATCATGGGTAAAGGGTAAAAATTCTTGAATATAATATTGTTCAAAGGTTTGTAGTTGATACAGATCCACCAAATCTCATCCTTCTTGGGTACTATGATAATAGGTGACCCAAAAGGTGAGGTTCTTGGTAGAGTTACTCGCTGCTCTAGCAACTGCTACAACTATTTCATCACTTCATCTACTTCTAGAATGGACTGTCTATACAACCCAATATTAGGTAATGGGGAGTCAAGAAACAATTGTATCTCATGCTCCACTTCCATCTTAGGTGGTAACCCTTTAGGCTCCTAGAACACAAATTTGTATGCATGTAGAAACTCCTATAATTGATTTTTTTTCTCTTTTGTATGTCCCTCCAAGGATGCCCTTTCTCTTACTGATTCATCACCCGACCAATTCTCTTGTAAGAAAAGAAAAACATACTTCTTACTTAAACTAATCAACATTTTGGCTTGGTTGGCACTTACTAGAGAGATTTTGAACTTAGCTTTATGTGCATCAATGATGAAGGACTTCCCATCCTTGATCAATTGGTACTGGTTTTATCTCCTCATGAATATTTCATCCCTCATATACATTTAGGGGATTCCAAACAGTACTCCACACACATCAAGGGGTACTACATCGACTAACTCCACTTCAACAATAAATATGAACTTACACTTTTTGTGACCTTGATATTTGCATACTTGTTTACCCACCCCAATGGATATAGGCTAGGATGATCATGAATCTCCAATCCAAGTTTTTTTACCAAATCGGCTACTATGAGATTGGATTATGAATCAGAATCGAATAGAGCATCTACCTTGGTCTTCTTGACTTAAATCTTGATATGAAAGAGTTTTGTCATCTCCTTCTCTTCCTTGTGATGAAGGCTACTCAAATTCACCTCCTTTTGCACTGAAGTGTAGGAAATATTCTCATCCACATCTAAGTTTCTCTCTACATGATTGCTTGAATATGTGGCTAGAAGGTCCTTATTCTTGGCATACTTCTTACGGTTTGTAGGGTTCAAATCGGGATGTAGTTTCCAACACTTTTCTTTAGTGTGACTATCGATATTGCAATGGTTACAATGGTTACTTGGATTCTTTCACTGATGTGAAATGGATGACGTCTTCTTTTCTTTCCCTTTCCACTTCTTCTTCCCCTCCTTGGAATCATCTTAGTTCTAATTTTGTTTGGAACCACTTGGTTTTCCTTTATTATGGCCTATATTTTCCAGGCGTTGTGATTGGACACATGCCTTATCAACTATCATGGACTCGAAGAACATCACTTTCTTTCAAAAATGACTATGTAGACCCCCCAGATACTTGAGGAGTACATCTGGGTTCTTGGGAGAGATACCCAACATGATAGACATCTTTCTGAATTCGGTGTTTTACTCATGCACACTCTACCATAGCCTTTGTCTGAAGTAATGCCAATGGATCCATTGGTCCTCTACATACTCGATAGGGTATAATTGGGACTTAATTAGGTTTTGAAATCATCCCACTTAGTTACTGACAAATCTCCCTCCAACCTAATCATCTCTATGTGGTTTTCCCACCGGGTTAATGTATGTCCCTCTAATTTCAATCAAGAAAATGAAATCTTATGCTCTCATCTATATTGTGAACAATTAAATAGACCTCTAATTTCTACAACCAATGATTCAACTTTACTGCATCAATATCACCTTGGTATGGCTTGATATCCACTTTTGCTTCCATTTTAAATAAAGACTATGAAGGGGTAATGGCTATGGAACTTGGCTTCTCTTTCTCATGCTCTTTCCTCAACTCATTTTATGGGTCTTCATTATCTCTTGATTTCCCCTATGAACTGATCTCTGAGTTGGAGCCTCCAACCTCCCTGAACAGTTTGAGATTGTTTGCCAGAGCTACCATGAGGAGGGTCATATTGTGAGAGATATCAATGAATTTCTCTTCCAGCCTTGCAAATCTCTCTTTTGTTGGATCTCGAGGGTTGTTGTGAACAAACGCATCTATAATGGCTAGGAAATTGAAAGAACACCATCCACACAAATAAATACAATCTTTAAATTGGGAAACCCAATATGGGAGAAAACCTATCTCAAAGGTGAGGCCTATTCTCTTCTCTCTTTTCTTCAATTATCAAAATGAAAAAACAAAGGAATGTGCACTCACTATGGAGTTGCCTATGACATTGTCTCCTGATAGGCTATTACATAATCTTCCTCCTCCTCTGTTATTCTCTCAAAATACCACTCCTAGATGTGTTTTCTCAGCAATGGAACAAGTACAATGCTAAAGAATGGAACCCCTTATCCTCTTAGCAGCCCAATATTTATCATAGTCCGACAGTCATCCAGGGTTAGGGTTTTGAGTTCCTCAACCTTTAATCGGTGATAAGGTTTGGACCTTCTATAATCTTCTTGAAAATACACACATGGTTAGCCCCACAAGTTTGAGTAATGTTGGATGACATGCCATCCACTTGTACCATGGTGGTCAACAAGGTAGGTCAACTTGCAGGAGGAAAATTTTTTGCATACGAGCTCTGATTGAGGCGATTCTTGCATTGTTGGAAAGGTCTCGGTGTGTAGAACATCGACAAGAGCGTCGAGGGAGTTTTTTGACCAAAAACGTCCATTTAATGCCTCAAATGGCTCCAAAATGTTTCATACCCAATTTTCCAAACTGAGACATGTGCTAAAATAGTCTTGCAAACCAATTCCTCTAGTTTTCCACCCATAAAGTACCAAGATAGATGAAAAATTGTATGATGATCCAATCCTAATAAAATTGACTTTATTTTTTAGTTTTGCAAGAAGCCATAACCAGTCATTTTTTTTACAATCATTGGCTTTTAGAATGAAGCCCGCGTATTTTAGTCATGAGCCTATATCCCTAGTCCAAAAATAGAATAGTTGTGAGATGTTTTCTTCTTCTTATTCACTAAGGCCCCAAGTGATTAGGGAGGATTTTTCCTAGTTTATCAACATATTTGTGGCTTTGCATAAAATATCTAGGAGCTCATTTAAGTGCTCCATTGATCTATTAGTCCCTTTGCAGAAGATTAAAATGTCATCCACAAATAAGAGATGAGACATTGAACAAGAATGACCTAAAAAAATACCTTTTATCCTTCCTACATCAATGGCTTCCTTCAAAACTTTTCTAAGGCCTTCAATGACCAAGAGGAAGAGGAGGAGGGAAAGAGGACAACCATGTCTAAGTCCTCTTTCTACTTTGAAAAAAGGAGTCGTTGATTTATTTATGAATAAAACAAAGGAGGTAGAGCTGGTACAATTGAGCACCCATGTGACAAAAGAGTGACCAAAACCTACGTGAATGAGTATTCTGATATATATCCAACTTACTCGATCAAAAGCCTTGGATAAATCCACCTTTAAGGTGATATCTTTATGATTTCTCGTTCTTATGGAATGTAGTCCTTCTTGTGCTAACCCAATAGCTTCATGAATATGTCTCCCTTTAATAAAACCAAATTGTTCTGGGGAGATATGGTCTGAGAGAGTTCCCTTCAATCTCCTTGCAATTATCTGTGAAATTATTTTGTAAATATTGTTGCATAGAAAAATCGGCTTGAATTTATCAAAGTCTTAGGGGTTGTCTTACTTAAGGATCAGAGCTATGAAAGTAGAATTAAAAGAAGCCAAAATTTTCCCTATAATCCTACAGTATTCAACTACCTCTAGAAGGTCATTCCCTAGAATGTCAAAACAAGATAGGTAAAGCTTCATAGAGATCCCATCTGACCTAGGAATTTTATCCTTCTAGTAACTATGCAGGATGTTGAGGAGTTCCTCTTTGGTGATTTTAGCCACGAGATGCTTGTTTTCCTCCCGTGCGATGAAAAGAGGGAAATGACTGACAAATTTTAGAAAAACATCTAAAGTTCCAAGTTTAATCATATAAATTGAATTATGAACTCCACCTACCATAATTGAGTGCACCCATTATAACAAAAATGGGCACAATTGTATGCACAAGTGGGTTGTACATTACTTTCTGAAATTGGTGTTGAACAAGCATCTCACTGAGTGCATAGCACAAGAGTAAATCAAAATATGAAATTAGGTATAGAGTTAAGCTTTATATACAATGGTTTTTCTCTTCAATCCTCCATTATTGGAGATATGAGGATGGCCATGATTCATTTGCCCAAATTGATGTTACAAAACCACATATACTAATATATTTTTATTACGATATTTCATTAAATTTCTCTTTCCAAAGTCCATATCCTTACAATTAACCAAAACTAAAATAAAATTTGGATAGTGATCCTCTATGTATAATACAACCCTTATAACAATGTTTCACAATGATGTTCTATACACATGGCTTTCCATATTGCACTTAAGTATGTGAGAAGAATTTGAGTCCTAGAATCATTTTATTGCCATATTAACCATGCTTGTCAGCTTGTTGTAGGTGATCAAAATCAACTTGAGTTGTCATATGGGAAGCATACAAGAGATATAAATACTATAAAAAAAATCCATACCATTTCCTTTACATGTTTTCAAAAAATGTTTGTCGGTAATGTGGCTACATATCATCATAATGAGAGAATTGATACAGAACCTATACTTCACCTCCATAATATAATCATTCACATATCATTCTAATAGCATAATAAACCATGAATAAGTTGAACATATATCAACATGAAGAAGTGGCCACCATTAGCATGATAAATCCAAATATATAATGTCAGTATCATTGGCACATAAAACAACAATGCATCAATAGGAAGTAACAAATATATCAATCTAACCGCAGTGCACACTATGAGGATACCTTATAGTGCCTAACAGGTGATCCGAGATAAATGATTGTAAGTCAAGGTATTGTTAACTTGTTAGGACTCCATAGGTGTCAAAATGTTTTGGATAGGTAGCTCGTTGCAAAATTTCATAATCGTATGTATGTTTACCATTTCAACATAAACTATCTTGGATATATGAAAAATAATACCATCATTTCAAAAAAAAGAGTATCTACCAGGTACATTCTTGTGATAAAGAAAATTGCTTCCACCTACTCTCTCAAACGCAAATTATAATAGTATTTTAGGCTTGCACACATGTCAGAAAATCAAACTACTAAATATAACCATAGAAAAAAAAGAAAGGATAATATACTAAGGATTATAATTTGGACTGAGGTCCAAAGTACACTAAAAATGAACTGAGCCACCATCTACAACTTCCTCCCGTGGGGTATTTCCTTCTAGAACAAGTTCACCCTTGTTTAAGAGCTCATTTGCATCTTGATTATGATCCATATACACATGTGAAAAGGAGATTCAATACAAAGAATCAACAACATCGAGTAATACCTCTACCAAAGGCCTAAGGGTAGTATTATGAAAATGTCCCTTCGTCGACATATAATTTATAAACAACAAGAAGTCACCAAAGACATGCAAACTCCCAATATTTTGTATTATTTTCAAATTTTAACAAGGTCTTTAAATCATGGAGCTCAACAAAGTTGTTTGAACCTATGCCAAACCCAACCTTAAATCACGTGAAATGAGAGTTATAAAGACACAAAACACCTCCCTTGCTACTAAAATCGGATATCATTTACTTGGAATCATAAAAACATCCCCAAGGCACACACTTATCCACCTATATATCACCTATTTTTCTAGGAGGTTTTTTTTAATCCTATTTTACAACTAAAAACTAGAGATTCAACCCTATAAATAATATGGAGAGGAGGTAAAAACAATTCTTCAAAAATGTAGGAATTTCTCACTAACCAAAATCCCCAACAAATAAAACATGGCAAGGACCAAAATTCTTTCAAATCCTTTTTACCATACTATTTTATCAAGCATTTCTCCATAGACATTCCAGTCCATATAGTTTGGATCCTTGTTATAGATTCTGCCTCTTTCCATACTTGCTTGGCAAAGGGGCACATAATTAAGACATTAGCTATATTTTCAACAATTGAGCCACACAATGAACAAAGACCATGACCTTTTATCCCTCTCTTTTGTAATTTTTCCGATGTCAATACCTTATTCTTCAGTGGAAACCACATAAAAATTATAGAATTCTTCGGTGGTTTTAATTCCCATATGGAATTCCACCACCAAATAGGCTCTTGTACATTTCTGCGAAACAAAGATTTATATCCTAGATGAGTAGTATATTAACTGCCAGACTTATTATAATCCCAAGAAAAATTGTTTGGATCCTCTCTAATCCTAAAATGAGGCCTCTTTAGAAGCCTAATATGTTCCTCCCATAGATTTGCATGAGGCCCTACCAAGAAAAGACTATGAACCTATAACCATTCTTGTGTCCAGATATCAGTTGAGAAATTATCTTTAATATTATCAAGAGTACAATACCCTTTATCCTATAAGATGACAATCATGTCATTAGGCCATATCTGGCGATCAACACCCAATCTAACCTTTGATCCATCACCTACTATTCAAGCCAAATAGTTTCCAATTACCAAAAAAATATTTTACTAATCCTTTCAAACGAATTGAAACATTTTTAATAACCTTGTTAGGAGATCTAATCCACTCTAAAAAAACTCTAGGCTTTACATATTTCTTCTCTAATTTTTTTTATTGTAAGTCATTACCTTCAATAGCTCTCCATAAGCTCTTTGCTACTAGTGTTGAACCAAAATTATTGTTTTTCAGACTCAAACCACCCTTTTTATTTCACTAAGATAAAACCTGCCACTTCATTAAAGGAATCTTTGAAACTTCCTTACATCCCTGCAACCATAAAAAATGAAAACATATATTTATAACCCTTTCAAGTGCCCCTTTTGGTGAATGAGGCAATGATTGCCAAAAAATAGGTATCGCCTCTAAGACAAATTTTACTAGTGTAAGTATATCACCTATTACACCATAGATTAACACAAGATTCAACATTTTCCAATGTTCACCCCTAGTCCTGTGTTTTGAAACCATTAGGTTTTAGAATATAACCAAGATGTTTAAAACCTTAACCAAAATCTTTATAATTAAAGAGGTAGATTCCAAAAAAAAAATTGAACCATATTCTCCTCCAAACCATCGAAAGAAATAGTAGACTTGAGATCATCATTTAAATCCATACCTATAGCAGAACTGAATAGGTCCAGGATCTCCTTAAGATGCCTAGACTAGAATATAATTAGAAAAAAGTAATACATCGTCAAAAAATAAAAGGTGGGATAGAGAAATAGATCCACCAATATTAACCCTAGAGATTATCCCTACTCTCTTAGCTGGAAGAATGAATCGACTTAAGTCCTCGACCCCCAATAATTACAATAGGGGGGAAGAGGGCACCCCTACTTTAAACCTCTGGAGGGTTTTAAAAAGTTTGAAGTTGAACGATTTATAGGTAGGACAAAGGACATTCAAGAGATAGATCCCATAACCCATTTGACAACCTCCAAGCTAAATCCCACATGCAACTTCATTAATATCAAGTACAATGATGAAACCCTATCATATACTTTCGATAAATCAATATTCATAATCATTGCTACAATAATTTTTAATTTATCTATGTTTGACCTTTCCTACACAAAACCAATAGCCTTGAATATTTTCCCCCTTGCAAAAAACCCAAATTGTTCTTAAGAGATCACTTTAGAAAAGATATTTTTGAGCCTGATAGCCAATTTTTTGGCATGTATCTTATAAACACAGTTACATAATGAGATTGTCCTCAAATCCTCAAAGGATTTAGGATTATCCTTTGTAGGGATCATTTCCAAAAAAGTAGCATTAAATTCCCCAAGGACCAAGTTACCAAACTTTTATACCTTAGCCACAACCCTCAAGAGATCCTCCACAAGAAGATAAAAACAAAAACATATAAAACTCCATCGGCCATCCATCCAACCTTGTACTTCTATTCTTATTAAAAGAGCACAAATCACTCATAAGTTCGTCCTTTGAGATATTCTCCATCAACATATGATTATCCTCCTTGTTAACAAAATGATGGAAATGTGAAATTAATCTCAAGATCTCCTTAATGTTCTAGCTTGGTTGGCTCATAATATATAGACATATAATGCTAGACCTTTGAACTTGCAATATCTGAAAAAATCCTCATGACCATCTCACCATCTTCATTCCTCATATCCCATATAGTATTCACGTTTTCCTTTGATTTGCAAATGATGAATTATTTTTTTAAATTTTCCTCACCCTTCTCAAACCAAAAAGCCTTACTCTTTAACCTAATTTCCTCTTCCCTCAAAGCATTAATTTTCTTTTTCTTTTCCTCCATATCTTTTAGACATTATTTTTTCTCCATAAGTAAAAATACCCACCTCATTTATAGCATAAAGACCTGAGATTTATTTGTTATCTTCTAGAAGCTCCTTATTCATTTTTATTATTTGATCTACAACCCAAGACAATACCACCCCCTTTAATTTTTTTAAAGACATCGCACATTGATAACTAGAAAAATCCCTAGAGTTCAAATCATATGGGCATTGTTCCTTCTTTACCAACAACTGGAAGTATTCATCATCCATCTAGGTAGCATTAATTTAACGGGGCTACCTTGCCTTGTATTGGGCCCTTTCCAATTGAACAAGTATTGGAGCATGGACCGATATACCACTAGCTTCGACCCATGATCTAATTCTTTCCACTAATGCAAATAATGTCTTAGAAATAAGAAAACTATCAAGCATTTTTTAAATTCCTACATCGCCCATCCGACTATTCAAACACGTTGAAATTATCTTAATAGGAGCCATATTAATTAACCATGTTTATTCAATTTTATGCCTAAAAAATACTTCTTGTGGACCCACTCGAGCACTTGACCCCTAAACCTCTGATATTGATATAGTGAAATTAAGGTCTCTACCAATAATCACAAAATCCTAATGAATGAAATATAAAGAGAAAAAATGTCCCAATATGGTTTCCTCAACTTGTATCAGCCATAACAATTAATTATGGATATTTTCATATTCAACTCCTTGAAAAGGATCTCAGTCCAAGTCTTGAATCAAACAAAGATGAATATGTCAGAATGGTGTAATTTTACCAAGCTATCAATAGTCCACAAGAGTTTCCACTTCCATCCAAAGACAAAAACTCCCAATCCTTCACAACCTTCCTTGTCAACGAAACAAATTTGGAAGCCCCCAAATA
The DNA here is from genome assembly GCA_032191745.1 of Picea mariana. Classification (NCBI taxonomy): domain Eukaryota; kingdom Viridiplantae; phylum Streptophyta; class Pinopsida; order Pinales; family Pinaceae; genus Picea; species Picea mariana. Next base: position 623,830 of record JASDQU010737418.1, read on the forward strand.
TTCTCTTGCAGTAACACAACATTTGGATTTTGTACCTCCACCAAATGACCTAATGCTTATCCTTTAGCATCATTACCTAGGCCTCTAATATAATTTAGAGAGAGGAAAATCATCACAAAACAGACTTAAGGCTAATCCCTACTCTATGGACCCCATTTAAAGTATTTTGTTTGTCTTGAATAATTTCCATTTTATATTTTTCTTGGGCATGGAATAGAAAGGATTTTGTCCACTGAGGATGAAAAAAGACCCATAATGGGGTCTAGCCCCAAACCCAACCCCATGATCTTCCTTTATTGTTTTTTAATCTAGGTCTAAGGAAATGTCAACTGGACAATGAATTTTCCACTAAGTCCTCCCCCAAGATAGATTTAGAACCAAAACTCCCATGATTGTGAGACAAACCCCTCATAGAACCTCCCTCTAAAGAAGCAACCACACCAGAAAATTCCCTCAAAGGATGAGACTTAATAGAATTCAGTTCACCCTTATGAGCATAAGTAGGAGAAAAAAAATATTTAGACAAACCCCCTTATTAGAATTTGACCCCAATGAAGTCCAAATACCCACATTACCTAAATCTAATACATTACTCTTTGAAGGGAAAAATAGGGATTGAGGAGTATCATATAACTTACCAGAGATATCATTCTTTTGTGAGATTATTGTAGTGTGGGAAAACCCTACTACATCTCCAAAATTTCAAAAATGATTCCACTAGACCCATGTCCTCGGGCTCCTTTGAGGAATGGACAATATGTGAAATAATAGTGTCCCTAGAAGGGATATTTTCCACCAAATCATCACCACCTGCATTGAAATAAACCCTAGTCTCATTCAAGGGTTAAGAGTCCCTTTGAGAAGACAAATCCTTACTAGTCAATAAGGGACCCTCGGAGATATTATTCCCTAGAACATTTCCTTCAACAAGAACCTTTGGCACTCGAATGTCTCCATTATTGGCTAAATTAGAATTTGGCATACCTTGACTACTTACATTCTCTTGAATGGACACCCCTAGGATAGAAACCATATCTTCTTTCCTCCAAACCTTTCGAGAAAATTGAAAGGGGAAATGATGAACAATTCGACCATATAGATGGAACCACTTGCATCAAAATTGAAACATTTTTGTAGTCTAGGGTCCAATTACAAACCAAATCCCCCACTTTAAACTCCATTGACTCCAACAAACGCTCACCCACATCCAATTCCACCAGAATTATAGAAACCCTCCACAACAAACTATTATTGAAGGAATAATCCACATAAATCATGACCACAATAGAATATCCAATGGATTTGAGGCATCTTTGTGACTAAAAATCCAAAACAAAGCTCGACAAATGGAACTAGATAAGGATATTATTCACTTCTTCATATATTAGGTTGAAGCATACAATCAAAGGCTTTAAAGCCACATATGTTCATCCCCAATGCCATATCCCCCCTTAAATCTTTATATGCATTTGAATATGAGTTGAACATGATTTATATATAGCACCAACCTAGAAGGTGAAACACTAGCACATAACCAATAAAAGGAACCCAAACTCTTAGAATCCAACTATTGAATTTTTTTTATCAAGATGTACCTTCCATAAAATTTCTCAATTAGGGATTTACTTGCAAACTCTGACACCTATTCAAGTTTTAGATATTCACCAAGAACCATTTTCACCTCATCATGATGCCTCTACCTCCTGCACTTCATAGATTGAGTCAATACATTGCACGAGTTGCACAAAATTCACTACCAAAGAAAACCCACAAAGTTATAATAGTTCCAAATGCCTCCCTGCAAACCCATTACTATGAAATCCAAGAGAAATTGAGACAATTGGTTTAGAGGAACACTTTGAAGGAAAAGATAGATGATTCACCTAAGAAGATTGTGACAAATGACACTTAACTCCACTTAACCCCAATGGAACATTCTGACTGGATCCATTACTACCATATGATGTCGACTGACCAAAGCCTTTCATTTCCATCATCACAACCATTCAAAACCCTATCCTTTCCAGTACTGGGAGATAAACATTGAACGACCCAACTTGATGCATACAACACCTCATTATCCCTACCCACTCCTAGATCTAACCCTAAAGTATCACTCTCCCTCTCAAGAGTTCCTATGCCATACAAAGAATCCACACCAAGACCTCCTGATATTTTTGAATACCTAGGAGGGGGATGACAAAAAATATATTCTCCCTCTAGTGGATCATTTGAATAATCCATTTAATGTTCATCTAATTCCATCTATGGTTTTTAACTCATAAACCTATGTACATCTATAGCCCTAAACTCAAGAAACACATTGTTATGTCCATGCGATGCACAATTTTCAAATTATGATAGCCAATGGCGGTATGATGAAATGTAGTGGAAAGTGTGAGAATATAAGACTTGAAATAGGAGACTATCAACTCAAATCCCATATGTTCACTGTTGAAATGGAAATTGTGATGTAGTACTAGGCACAAAATGGTTAAAAACATTAGTTTTCTCATTACAATGGATTTCAAGAAGTTATACGTGAGTTTCGCTAAGGAGGGACATAAAAATACTCTCAAGGGGCTCTAGCTTTTAGTTTTTGGGGTAGCTTGGACAGGTACTTCCACATTGGCAGTGCCCAGCATGCGGAGGTGTCCAAGCGACACTCTCTATATCTTTAAATTCATAATGGCATTTATAACGTTAATGTGGATTTTATTTAATGACTAAAGTGACTTTTTTATAAAGTTGAGTGACTTAAGTGATTTAAGTCATCTCAACGAGAGATTAAGTCACAACCGCCGATCTTGGGAAGGCAAGATCTAATATTGACCATTGAGATATTAGGGTTAGGGATTTGGCCATTAAGAGATTATAAAAGCATATCTAGAAGAGTGAGAGGCACATATTGAGCGAAGAGAAGTTTTTGAGAAATGAAAGAGAAGAGAGGAAGAGATATTGTAACAAGAGAAGGGAGGGAGAAATTCCAAGAGAAGGAAGGAGCATGCATCCCAAGGAAAAATGAGTGCACAAAAATTGAGGAAGAGGGTCTTACAGCAAGAAGGGTACAACCATACTTTTTCAGGCCGTATGATTTGATTTGCAGCAAGGTCATGCAATGAAGACAACACATGTGAGATAGGCACATTTTTCAAGATAGGTCGATGCATTAATTGTTGTTTGTAGAGGTCGTACATTTAGTACCAAGTGTTGGGAATGATTTCCTAGGCCACAACAAGTATCTGTTGGGTTTGGCATGATTTTTGAGGTGTATTAATTGTTGATTTATATTGTTGTACTTTCCAAAACAATTCTCTATGCGCATTGTTATCACACTAAATTGCCTTGGGTTTTTAGTTTGTTTTTATCCTTTTTTAAGCCTTAGATTTTAATTTTTTAAGTTTCATCCCTTTAAAATTTATGTTTGTTAGGACCCCTTTGATAAATAAAGTGTTGAGTCATAACTCATGTTTGATCCTCAATTGATTTTTGGACTTAGAACCATTTTAGTTCATGACTTAAAATTTTGGTCTCCTTCATGATTTGTCACTAGGATCGATCCCTCCTATGACTAGACCGATGTGACACACCATTCTCCTAATTCATGACCTCATGGGCATGCCTTGTTGTCCTTGCTTACCTGTCAAATCATTTTTTAAATTGGAGTGTTGCCCATTCATCAGGCGGTTCCGTAGCACCTTTCCTGTTCATCATGTTTCCACCACGAGTTATGATTATCATGACTGATGTCATGTTCCTTGTTTTCAGCGCCAGGAGTTGGTTAAAGATACCTTCAAAATATCATATTTACAAGCCCTGATAATGGTTTGTGATTTGAAAATTCAAGAGTGTTGTGCTGCTCAAACTCACAGTTCTGACTAGGCAACAGCAGTGCGACCAGATCTAATGTTGAGGTAGATTCGGGGGCCAAAATGTTCATGACTTCATCCTGAGATCTCGCTCAAGCTTCAAACAAGTGTTTAATCCACATCTATTGAGGTTGCAAGCATCTAAACAGTGTATCCTCTGCATATGCATTGCGCTACCCAGAGGCGTTGCTTAACCACTCGGTGTCTCCCCTGCTTCCTTTGATTTTCGAGTTAAGCGTTTTTACCCAGCTACAAAGGGCCAATTATGGAGTACCCTCTCATTGTCTAAACTTTCAATACCTCTACAAATATAAGGGTGGGATTTCCACAATCAAGTCTTGGATTACTAGTACCGGTCTATTTTAAAAGGCCATCTTTGTACATTTGAAGATCGATTTTAAATCCTCCTGGTTATTACTACCCGATAAGCCATAAGAAGCTCTCATTCTAAGCTATGGAGACTCCTCAGATGAAGAAGACACACAAAGGGGGAAAGGTGGTTAGAACTGAACCTGTGGATATGCATCTTTTTGACATAGAGCCCATGGAAAGAGAAGCTTTTCAAAGAGTGAGATGCCTCTCTTTCTGCCAGAATATGCAAAAGGGCCATCTTGAGGTGACAAGGCATTTTGACTTACATTTTGATGGCAGGAGAACCAAGGTAGGGGATTTAGAATTTGAGGTGACTGAGGCCTCTATTTTAGCTGCAACATGAATCCCTATCACAGGTGAAAAGTGGTTTAAAGCCATGGCTTTGAGTTCAGCCTATGCCAAAGATTTTCTTAAGCCTGAACATCAAGCCAGTGATTTGTCTAAAGGTGTTCCAAGAAATCAATTGATTGAGCAATTTGACGGGATATTGAAGATCATCTAGAGATACTTTACATGTGAAGGGAGGTTTAACACATTGTACCAGTACCATATAAGACTTCTGCTGCATTTTACTGGTAAAATTGAAAGGAATATTCCTTACTATTTGTTAAGGAGCATAGGTAAGATGTCAGACAAGATTCAATCCAAGTCTAAGGATGTGGATACTAGAATATTCCACTCTGGATTGATTAGAATGCTAGTCTCTGAGGAATTGGGTAAGAAAGAGATTTCATGGGAACATTTTGTTGTTGCTTCTCACTTCAAGTTGGATATAACATCTACTCCTCAATCCCAGAATGCAAGTCCTTTATCACCCACTAGTGTTGTTAAAGCAGGGACCAGCATGAAGAGAAAGAATAGAGTTCATGTTCAAGTTTTAGAGGTCATCAAGCAGGTCACAGGAAATGAGGAGGAAGCTTGTCATTCCCCACATAGATATTTTTCACCTCCTCCTCCACCGGGGTTAGAAGAAGTTCCTTCTTCTACAAAAACTGTAGCAAAGAAAGGTAAGAATATACGCTTCCCCTCTTCTCCTCCAACAGCCAATACCAAGGGCAGGAAACCTTTCACAAGGTCATCAGTTGCTAAAGAGGTTTTTGAAGAACAGTCCTTACCAGAAACCCCTGTACAAAAGAAGAAGAGTAAAAGCATTGAAAAGCCTGTGGAGAAGAAGGTAGAAACCCCTATGCAAAAGAAGAAAGATAAAGGCAAAGGTTTCAAGAAGCTTGTTGAGACAGACAAAGAAATTCCTATGCAGCAGGAAGAGGAAACCATGAAAAATCTTGTTGAGACTATTCATACCACTACTCCACATGGAAACCAGACATTCAAAAGATTAATAATACAGCTCAGGGATTCTAGGAAAGAGGTAGCTTATCTAAAAGCAGAAGATATGACTCACAAGGCTCAGATGAAAGAACTCATGGATGGCTACAGACACACTCTTGACCTAGGAAGGTTTGTAGCAAGAAAGGCCCAGCCTCTCCATAGGAAACTCCAAACATTTATAGGTAGAACAAAGGATTTCAGTCTCAGAACAGGAAGCTCAAGGTAGAGTTGTAGCATTTTCAAGATGAAGTAGCTCAAAGAAACTTGCAGGTATTGGTTGAAGTTGCTATTGAGAAAGAGACACCGGCAGTCAAGGAAAGCACAACTCCACTGAAGAAGCCTATCATTGCTAAAAGGAAGAAGTCTGTTGTGCCAAATGAAGATCCTCCTTCTACAATAAAGAGTGTGAGGTTAAGTGTCAAGGTAACGAAATAGCTGGTGAAAGGTGAGCCCCATTTTTTAGGATGGTTCCTTTTTTTAGGGTAAACTATTATTGAAATATTACCTCTGCCACCTATACAGGCTTCTAAGTGTTTGATTCTAAGTTTTGAGCTTTTGTAAAGAGATAACTCCTTCAACAGTAAGAATTCATACATTTTGTAGCACTATGGCGCTACAGAATGGTCTATTTTGGTGTTTTACTATTGTGCTACCTACAGTGCTGTCAAACCTCCTAAGATAATGGGGTTGATATTATTCAAAGTTACTACCTGCTCTACACATGTTCAAGTTGGAGGTGCTACTTTTTATGGCGCTCCCTAAATTTTCATAGAGACTTACAGTGGCGCTACTGAAATTCGCTACCTAATATCCCGCAGAGACGAAATTTACACACAGACACACCACAGTGGCGCTACCTAAATTCGCTACTTAATATCTCGCAGAGGCCAAAGTTTGCACATGAGATAGGAAGGTTTGGCGCTATCTTTTCTACTTGTCCAGTTTTGAAGTGCACTACTCAGAGTGCTACCCAAAGAAGCTACCAACAGACACCAGGGATCCAGGAGGGTCAAGCTAACAAATTTTTGGATAGCTGATGATGGAAAAGATTGTAGAAACAACAGTTAGCATCATGATGACGACCACATGCTCCTAAAGGACACATGGAAAACAAGGAGTTGCGCAGCAAAGGGGAATCAAGTCATTTTGAATATTGGTTGGATTAGTCACCAACATTTTCCTATTTTATAGCATAGGTTGTTAGTCAAGTTGTTAGATGAAATAAATTCGTAGAGATTTTCAAGGGAAGGAGGTCAGCTCGTACCTCCAGCTGTTGCCTCCCTTTTTTTATAGATAGATATATGAAATGATTTAGTAGGTTCGTATGGTTGAGCAAGTCTCCCTTAGACTTCAATATTTTGATGAAGTGACTGTGAACTGGCTATGTACTGGATTTAAGACATTTTCGTTAATAGAAATCAGCTTCTCTTTCAGTTTATTTGCTTTTGATGCTAAATGTTCATGCTTTGAATGATTCACATGAATGTTTGTGGTGATGTTATGGTGGATGTTTGATCATTATATTATCATGATGTTTATTTAGTTTCCTTAGTTTCTGAGTTCAAGAAGATCTTGTGTTAATAAACTCTCTTCCTTAGGCTTTTTTAGACCTGATGTTTACAGCAGCCCCTACATTCCTCTCATTCAAGTCTTCCCTCTATTCATACTCACTCCTGATTACTGATTGAAGTTAGCCAAGACCTTGATTACTGGTGCATGCTAGCCCTGTCTTCTGAGTTGGAACATTATCATTTTGAGTATTTTTCCATTTGACCCTTTAAAATACTCTTACATTCACATATAACCTGATGGGTACTAGGCTTGCCTTCCATGCAATCTGAAGGTGATTCCTAGTGCTAACACGCATAATAAAATTTCTCTTTCAGTTGACTAGTTTTCCCTTCAAGGTTTTTCTAGGGGCATTGCTCAGAAATATATGTGTTCGAATGTGTGTGTGTTGTTTATGGTTCCGCTGTGCATTTTCATTGATTAAATCTATTGTGTTTCCCTTCATAATTTTTCAGATTTGGAACATTTTATTTTTCGTGCAAATAATTTGTGCGAAGTAAATTTACTGGAAGTGGAAATTGTTTATGGGTTTAGTAAAATTCAACATTGTATCAAAGCTGTTACTCTAAAGAGTGGCACTGAATACTTTGGCACAAGTATTTGCAGGGATTGTTGGGGTTTTTCTTGGAAAAAGGAAGGAAAAAGAATTTTTGGTTGGTTGGACAAGGATGGCTATTGGATTGCGGTTTGAGGACAGGTTGGACAGGGATAACAATTTTATTCCATGGAAAGAGTGGATTATGTTTTTGTTGGAGGAAAACAAAATATGCGACATTATGGAGAAAACCCAAGTTGTTCCCATAGATTCAGCGCTTTTGGAGGCCTTCAATAAGAAAAATGTGAAATCCAAAAGGATGCTCTTAGATGTTGTGAAGGACCATATCATACCTCATGTGTCCGGAAAGAAATATGTCTATGAGAAGTGGGAGGCTCTGACAAAGCTTTATCAGAGTGGAAACCAAAATAGGAAGATGGTGTTGAGGGAGAAACTCAAGAGCACTAAGATGTCCAAGACTAACACAGTGGCGTTGTATATCACCAGGATATCATAGGTTCACGATGAGTTAACGACTATTGGAGAGGAAGTCAAAGATTATGGACATCTCCTTGACTGGAATAGGTTGTGGGATGAATTCTCTTAGGAGGGAACTCAAGAGGAGGATCTTCAAGGAAGTCAGGCTAAGGGTGATGAAGATGAGGATAATGTTTCTCTTCATGCGAAGAAGGGTAGGGGAGATGGAAAGAAGAACATGAGCAAAGTGAAATTCTTTGCATGTCATAAGAATGGCCACTATGCAAGCTAGTGTCCAAACAATAAGAAGGGAAATAAGGAGACACATGTATCAACATAAGTAGATTCAATTGAGATTGATGATTTTGCTGAGAAGTTCGAGAAGGAATTTTCTCTTGTGTCTTGTCTTTCAGGCAGTGGTAGTGTATCGTTTGGGGATATTGGAGCATGGGTTGTTGACAGTATATCATCTCGCCATATGATGGGAATGAGGTCAATGTTCCTTAGTGTTTCATAGACAGACTTAGATTTTCATGTGGGTTGTGGGACTAGTACCATGCATGCAATAAAGGGGTTTGGATGTGTGAGATTCCAACTGGAGTAAGGAGGATCTTTGGAGGTTCCAGAGGTGTTGTTTGTTCCATAGCTGAAGGTAATCTTGCTCTCAGTATTAGCTTTGGAGGATGAGGGATATGGAGTTGTGTTCCAACATGGACATGTGCTCATATATATAGAGGGATATACCTTCGACGCATCAACAGTGTTTGGTGTCAGACAGTGGAGGTTATATAGGTTGTTGGGACAGCCTGTGTGTGAGTCCAAGGGGATCTTGGATTCAGGATCAGCGTCAATGACAAGTGGTTGTGAGGCTACTTCCAGTACTGTCTGGAGTCTCATCTAGTATGAGATGACATATTTGGATACTCAGGAGTGTGAGGAGACTTCTAAGGGCATGGTGAGGAGGAACAGGTCTTCAGTATAGGATCCAGTGCAGGTGGCAGGGAAGCTTTCTGGTTTAGAGGGAGCAGCTACAACAACAGATGGAGTGATGGGGTTGGAGACAGATCCAGGTGGAGGTTCCAAAAGTACCTTCCTCGCTAAGAGGGAGTGTTAGTTTTTGGGGTAGCTCAGACATGTACTTCCGCATTGGTAGTGCCCAACATGCAGGGGTGTTCGAGCGACGCTCTCTAGATATTTAACTTTATAATTGCATTTATAAAGTTAATGTGGCTTTTATTTAATGACTAAAGTGAATTTTTTATAAATTTGAGTTACTTAAGTGATTTAGGTCATCTCAATGAGAGATTAAGTCACAACAGTCGATCTTGGGAAGGCAAGATCTAATCTTGATTGTTGAGATATTAGGGTTAGGGATTTGGTCATTAAGAGATTATAAAAGCATATCTAAGGAGAGTGAGAGGCACATATTGAGTGAATAGAAGTTTTGGAGAGATGAAAGAGAAGAGAGGAAGAGAGATTGCAGCAAGAGAAGGGGGGATAAATTTCCAAGAGAAGGAAGGAGCACACATCCTAAGGAAAAACGAATGCACAAAAATCGAGGAAGAGGGTCATACAACAAGGAGGGTACAGCCATACTATTTTAGGCCATACGATCTGATTTGCAGCAGGGTTGTACAATGAAGACAACACGTGTGATCTAGGCATGGTTTTCAAGATAGGTCACAACATTAATTGCTAGTTATAGAGGTCGTACAGGTCATACCAAGTGTTGGGCACGAATTACTAGGCCACAACAAGTATATGTTGGGTTTGGCATGATTTTTGAGGTACATTAATTGTTGATTTGTATTGTTGTACTTTCTAGAATTTTTTTCCGTGAGCACAATAAAACTTCTCTCTCAGTTGACTGGTTTTCCCTTTGGAGTTTTTACAGGGGCATTGCCCAGAAATATTTGTGCTCAAATGTATGTGTTGTTTATGATTCCACTGTGAATTTTCATTGAATAAATCGAGTGCATTTCCATTCATAAGTTCTCATATTTGGAAAATTGTATTTTCCATGCAAATAATTTGTGTGAAGTAAATTTATTGGAAGTGGAAATCGTTTCTGGGTTTAGTAATATTCAACACTAGTTTGGCTCCCCAAAAATCATTATCTCTCATTGTATGCAAAATCTCATGAAGAAAGGCTACTCTGACATTAATGACCAATTTAGCACCATCCAAGTTATGGACAACCCCCTACAAGAAATTCACCTTGAGTTCGTCCTGACTAAGCATTAGCAGTTAATTGAAGCTCCCCATGGCTTACCCCCTTCCCGTGGTGAGCATGATCATGGGATTCCACTAATTCTAAGAAATCAACCATCCAATATGTGTCCCTATTGACACCCTTTTCCAAAAAGGGTGAAATTGAAAAGATTATTAAGGAATCGTTGGAGGTAGGCATCATTTGTCTTAGAGCTAGCCCTAATTACCCATCCTCGATAGTTATGGTATTGAAAAAAGAAGGAAATTGGCACATGTAAATTTGTTTCCATTTTTTGAATAAGTTGATCATCAAGGACAAATTTCTCATCCCAATTATTGATGATCTCTTGGATGAGGTTCATGTTGCCAATTTATTCATTAAACTGGACCTTTGCTTGAGGTACCACCAAATCAATACAAAGTAGGTGGGCATTCCTAAGATGGATTTTTGCACAGATGAAAGATATTCTGAGTTTTTAGTGACATGTTTTAGTGTTTGCAATACCCCATCCACTTTTTAGAGTCTCATGAAAATGTTTTTTGGCCTTTACTACACAATTGTGTGCTTGTATTTGTGTTGATATCTTGATTTATAGCAAAACTTGGGAAACACACATGGAGCATGTTGATAAAGCTCTCCAAATCCTTTGAGATAACCAATGGTTCCTCAAATGTTCCAAATGTGATTTTGGTACTTATGAAGTTGGATATTTGGGTTACATTGTCATTCAGGACAGGGTTGGAGTGGATCTCAAGAAAATTGAAGTTATGCAGGATTGGTCATGCCCCTTGACTATGAAAAACTAACGTGGTTTTCAAGGCCTTACAGGCTACTATAGAAAGTTTGTGAATAATTATGGATGAATCATAGCCCCCTTCACTACCCTCCTAAAAAATAATGTCTTTGTATGGAACAAAGCAGCAAAGTAGGTATTTTCAACTGTAAAGGAAGCCATGTGTACTACATTTGTCTTAGTAGTGCCCAATTTCACTAAGACGTTTGTTTTGGAACGCAATGCATTTCCTCAAGCAGAGGTCTTGAAGAAGTGTTTATGCAATAGGAGCACCAATTGGCATTCACCAATAAACAATTATGAGACAAAAAATTGGGAAAGTTCGCCGACGAAAAAAAATAATGTTATCCTTCATGCAATGGATATTTTGTGCATGTATCTCATTGAGAGGCACTTCCAGATTAAGATAAACCATTATCATATGAATAATTTTCTGGCGCAAAGGTCATCGTCCTCAAAGAAGCATTGGTCAGTTACTAAGATGCTTGGGTATAATTATGAGACTATCTACAAGATACAGAAATGTAGTTATCGACTTGACGAGAACCCTCTAGAGTTCTCATTTTTTAGATGTCACATCTAGTAGTTGTGTTTACCCCCATTTCAAAAACTCGTGCTCCAGAATCACCATTTTTCTTTTCAAGATAGTTTTTTGATATTTTGAATTTTCTTAGTTATAAAGTATCAACATTTTTTTTCAATTTTTTTCATTTTTGTTTTTTTATAACAATGTTTTTTCTTGTTTTTACAATTTTTTCAATGTTAAAAAAAAATAAAATGTCATTTTTAACATTATTAAACAAAAATTATGTCATCTATTTTTTTAAGTTTTAGTCTTTATCTAATTATATAGTGTTAATTAATTTGGGATGTCATACATTTTAAATATAATGAAAAAAAAATATTTTTTAATTATTTTTTAGCTTTGTTTTTATTTTAAATATGTTTTTTAACAAAATAGATCTTTTTTTAAAATTTTATTTAAAGTCCCAAAGGGGTTGTATCTAATGGTGAAAAGCAAGGAGTTTTTCACCATTGGGAAAGGTTCAATTCCAATGAGGGTCGTTTAACCTGGAGCCATGGAGACACCTTGAGGTAGTGGTTGAGCGTGTGGTTGCACCCAGAGATATTATATTAAATGATATCATGACCCATGTACACATACATAAGTGGATCAAAGCCCACCCCCATGTCCTTCAATTTAAAATTCAAATCCCGATAGAGTGATTAGTTTCAATGGACCTCGTTCGGCATCACAACCCGGGTTCGAAACCTGCCGCTATTGGGAGGAGACACTAAAAAATCCAGCCATGATAAGGGCTAGTGTGGCTTGGGCCGAGTGCGATCCCCGGGTGATTTTGACGGCTTAGATGCCCCTGGATCATGGTTTCTCATCCACAAGTTAGTCTCGCAGGTCACAGAAACGCTAGCAAACAAAAAAAATCTCATTTAAAGAAAAATCTTAATATTTTACGATTAAAAAAAAATCTAAAACTTATTTTTAATATATTTTGTTGGAAAAACACCAAAAAAAAAAAATTTGAGAAAACACTTCTAAAAAAATGAAAGGAAAAACAATAACAGAACATAAATCCCCAATCTTCCCTTCATTTTTAAAAAACATTCATTTTAAAATAAAATTAGAAATTAAAAAAAACATCACGAAAATTTAAAA
>JASDQU010737419.1:0-15503 GCA_032191745.1 Picea mariana
ATTAGAATTTAATTAGCTTGGTGGGTTTGATCACTATGTCATATTGTTGAATTTTTATGATTCAATTCCACCTCTTGTTATCTACTTTTGGTTGGAAGAGTATGGCCTTGACTAAGATTCGTGGGACATAAGAAACTATCTAGGGCTGGAATATATACTGTCTAAAATAATTTAGAGCGTCTATAAGAGCGTAGGCTTATTTTACCATGATGTTGTACTTTAACTTTGCATCTCTGAGGGATTCATTGAAAAATGAAATGGGTTTCTCATGTCCCTCATCATTATTCTCTAGGAGGATTGCAATGATAGTGTGAACAGAGGAAAAGGGGAAAATCATGAAGTATTTCTTGTAGTCAAGGCTGAGTAACACATGGGTTTCTCCAAGGGATTTTTTTATTTCCAAGAAATAATCTTTAGTTGGATCATCATATTTAAGATTGATGTCTTTTTTTAGCATTCCGGTCATTTTCTTAGTGATTTCAACAAAGTTGGGTTTGAATCTCCAGAGATAATTGATCTTTCCTGAAAAAGATTTGAGGGATTTCTTATGTCTAGGGAGGGATATTGTATTTATTGATTCTATCCTCTCTGAATTAATGTCTCCCCCCTATGAAACTACTATATGTTCCAATAATTTTCCTTCTATTATCCCAAAGAAATATTTCTTGGGATTGAGGGATATGGTAAACTTTTTGCACCTCTAAAAAACCTTCCTTAGATTTTCTAGATCGTCAACAACATTTTTTGATTAGACAATCAAGCTATCAATATATATCACAATTTTTTTTTTTTTTTTTTTTTTTTTTTTATGTCAGCAAAGGTGTAATCTACAACTCTCTAAAAAGAAACCCCAACATTTAATATCCCAAAATTCATCTTCAAATATGCATACGTGTCCCATAGAGTCGTGAAGGTAGTGTTTATAAGGTTCTTTCGGTCCATCCTGACTTGATTGTATCTCGAGAAAAATGTCTAGCATGGACATCCTTCCAAACACCACTACTTTCTATAGAATTTGATATATATTTGGTAGTGGGTAGTTTTCCTTTAAGGAATCTCTATTCAAATTTTTGAAGTCTATGTAGAGCCTTATTTCCTCATTTTTATTCTTTATAGGCACTAGGTTTGCAATCCATTATGAATATCTAATTGGAATAATTATTTTGGCATCACAAAGTTTTTTGAACTTTGTTTGTACCAAATGGTGTAGCATGGGATTTAGTTTTCTCCACTTCTACCTAAAAGGCCAGATGTCTCCTCACACTTTATGAAAATGCATCTTCAAATTATTTGAATGATTCAATTTACTTATATTTTTATTCAAGAGATAGGGGATTTGATATCTTGATGAGTTTTGGATCATCTTCTATGTCCAAGTTGTATTCATCCACCTACGATGGTTCTAAATTCATGGAGGGTTTATGGAGTATATTGTTTGAGTTGAATAATGTCTCCAATAAAATCAACTCTCTCAGGATGAAATTTATCTTTAGTTGTATGACCCTCTATCCTTCAATCATTTCAATCCAAGATTGATCTATTGATTGATTAGTTTCTAGCTCTATCCCATCCTTCTCTTCATTAGAATCTATGTTTAGATTCAAATATCCATTGATTAGGTTCAAGAACCTTTTGATATGATCCTCATATTTGAACAATTACCACTATTTGATGTTATCAAGGATGGCATCTCTATGTATTACCTTAATGGAGTAGGACAAATGATCCAAATCAGGTGGCTTGAAGCTTACAAATAATTGGGCCAAAGTGTTGTCTCTCTGATTCCTTTCTAGGGGTAAAAAAATTATGTCGAAAACATCAAAGAAATTTTCCAACATATCCTAGACTATGTGCTTGTACTCTCTCAACCTCAGATGCTTAACCTGGAATTTGTTTCATACTTGATTCACAATAAAGTCAAAATCTCCAAATATATTAAGTTGTTTCACCCCCATATTTCTATCAATGCTTCATATTCTACCACATTATTGGTACATTCAAATTCCATCTTGAAGTCCTGTAGGGACTCTCTCTCCTTGGGTGATATCAACAAGACACTTGCCCCATTTACTTCTTTCTTATAGGCACCATAAAAATGCAAGTTTCACAGTTGAGAAGGGTAGGAATTTTCTCCTTCACACATCAAATGAATACAACAATTATCAGAAAGGGGTTCATGGTTGAGAATGAAGTTCCCTATATTGTTTGTGCTATAGAAAGGGAAGTTGGTGTGATTTTTGTCTTCTCTAATCACATAAATCATTTTAGACTCCCAATACAAATGACAAGTTTCTCCCCCAAAGACATGAATGGTGGCATATGATAGGTCAAATTGGATATTAAACCCCGCAGAAGTGCCCTAGTGTCTAAACAACAAAATACCATAAGTGGGAGGGACATCTGTGATCACTACTTCCATCATCACAAATTTGATGGGAATATGCACCATTCATACCACCAAATATTTAATCATTCCTAGGTAATGGACCCTCTTCGAATCAAAAGATTTCAAGTCTTTGTAGGGTCTAGTGATGTCTAGTCCTAATTTATCCATGATTTCTAAAGGTATCATGGAATGAGAGGCCCCCAAATCATACACACAGTTACGTAGATGAATTTCTTGAATATATAAGGTGATGTATAAGGGATTGCTAATTTTATTTGGGTATATTTCCTAGCACTATATTAGGGGCATTATCTTGGAGATTGATTTGATATGATTGCAAGGGGACCTCACTATATAGTGCCATCACATTGGGTCCTTGGGTATCATTTATATTATGTGCTAGATGAGGTTGGAAAATGAACAATGGGGCTACCCATTTAACCCAAAAAATGTAGACACTTACCTACTGTGAACATGATAATTGATAACTTCAGAAAGAGGTACAAGAATCTTTAATTTGTTGAGTTTATACCTATTATTGAAAAGAGTAAGAGTAGGAGAGTTACCTCTATAGCATTGTTGAGAAATTTGGATATAATGACATTAGGCTATTATGGTACATGGGACTTCTCTCCATTTCCTAGAAGCAAGGGACCTTTAGATTGCTTAGATTCTTTTGTTTATTTTTTGATAGGAATGCCTGGCTTTCACTGTTACACGTCAAAATTCCTCACTTCGATAATGTCACATTATCATTGTCGCAAGTGCCACATTTTTGTCGCAAGTGTCGTAAATGTCACATTTTCGTTCTGCATATGTCACATTGCAGACGACACCATGGAAACACTTGATACATCCTCTAAGACTTGTTGGAAAGGGAAACCACATAATTTGACAAGTTAAGAAAAATGTTTTGCCTTTATAAATGGTCATATTAATGAAATTTTGGAAGGTCAACGCTCCCTTTCTCACATGCAGGGAGTGCTAGCGCTCCCTATCCATCTAGCAAGGAGCATTGCAGTGCCTTGTTGCCAGTTTTGATGGAGTGCTGATTGGTTGAGAGAATCATGGGAAGAAATCCCCCTGATCTCTAAAGACAACTAAAGATGATGTGAGTTGGTTTGTCTCGAATCCAAGCTTTAGGATGCATCTAAGGGAGATTCCAAAACTGATGGAGTCATATCCTTAAATTATTCCAAATATAACTAAGGTGGTTGAGCCTCTCAAAGCCTATAAAAGGAGGCATTCTCATGGTGAAAAGGAGGATAATTATCAACAAAAAGTTCTGTCATTCTAATCGTGGATCCTTCGAGAAAGGGGTTGGAAAAGGAGGACTTGGAGAGGTTGTTGCAATTTCATATATAGATTGTAAGTGCCTTGTAATGTTCTCATTAATATATGCTTGGCCTATTTCCTTCAAGTTTGTGTATGGTTACATATACTTGTCTTTTGTCGATAAATTTATTTTAAACTAATATTGGTAGAATATGAATTCTGTGTTGTCTTTGCTATCAATTGGATTGGATATATCATTAAGGAGCTTGAAGATCAAGTTCAACCTAGACTAAGAGAGGACAAGCTTTAGAGAAAAGGTACATCATACTTTCTTCCTCATTTATCTTTGACTAGTTTAACTACATTTAAAGGAATGTTAGAGTCCAATGTTAGCATATTTATGTCACTACGTCAGTACAAATCCAAAGTAACACTAGATTCATAATGCCTAATCATACACAAGGTACTTCGATCGTTACTCCCACCACAACACCTTTTCAAACTACAAATCCTTATGTTTCACAAAATCCTATTGGAACACCTATACATCACAGAATGCATAACCCTTCCATACACACACAATCAACTGCGGGACAAATCCTGACTGGGGGGAAACCATCATCTAGCGGGCCTGTCCCTCTTGGGGGACAACCACCCTTTCACATACCCACTGGGGGGAAACCCCATTTTATTGGTCAAACCCCTATTTCCACTCAAGCTATGGTAGGGGGACAACCCCCTTTTGCTATAAATCCTTCACAATCTTGGGGAGCACCCCAAGGAGGTACGTTTCATCAAACTTAACAAGGAGGGACATCATACCCTAACCCACAAGGAGGAGTACCAAATCCCGTTCCTTCTGGATTATATTTTGGACAACCTTATCTGGATGTCCCAAAATCCACCTGGGGTCCTCAAGGATAACAATTTTATCCTCCTCAAGGGTCAAATGTATACCCTCCGTAAGGAAAAACTGTCTACCCCCCTCAAGGGAAAACTATTTATCCCCCACAACCTAATCAAATGACCTATCCTCCCCAGAACCAACCAGGTTTCCCTCCTTTTGTGAACATTCCTGAACAAAAATCGAATCCTGCCTATACCGATCAACAACAACCGTATATGGGAGGGCCTACTGGATATAATTACCCACCTACACTAGTTTATGGCCCAAATGATGTCCCTTTTCCACACCAGTATCATCCTCAGGTTAACTGACAATTACCATTCCTGGCCACGCTGGATCTACCAAATTTATCTCGATTGACAAATGATCCCATGCTACATTTTCCTTTATGGATGGTAATTCTTGCTAAATTAACTTCTAACATCCCCAAATTTGACGGTAAACCTGGTGAAGACCCAAACAAACATGTTATGAATTTTCATCTATGGTGTTCATCAAAATCACTGATGGATGATCCTATCTGGTTGCGTCTTTTCCAGCGCACACTCACGGGCTCAACAACCAAATAGTACATTGAAATCCAACGTGTTACCTTTCAAGATTTCAACTCCCTGGCTATGGATTTTCTCATGCATTTTCAATTACCCATCCGTTATGAGACTGGTACAAAAATCTTGACTTCACTTCGTCAAACGAACTCCGTACATATCTCTGATCACATTCATTAGTAGAGACGACGATGAAGGTTGATCAAAGAAACCATTCCTGACCAATTATTGGCATAATGGTTTACTAAATCTCTTTTACCCCCAATTGTTCGTGACGTCACCATGGGTGTTGTCACTGAAGAAGAAGCCATTTCTCACGCTCAGTACCTAGATTTGGTTTATTCCCAATTTGGTATGTTGTATGAGTTGATCCCTAATGCTCTTTGCATGTCCACTGATCCATCAAAACCATCTTCCATAGCTCATGCAGATGGAATTATCAGTGCCTTCAAAACCCAATCTTCATTACAGTCGGCTGGCTTGGCTAATCGCTCCATTTTTTCACCCGTCACCAGTTCAACCCCACTCTCCTCTACTTCCCCCCCAACTCAAATATTCAAGGTGAATGCAGTTCAATTTGCCTCTTCACAACAATCCAGGGGAAAGAAGAAAACGAGAAATAAACCCAAAAAGAATAATAATAATACTGAAAATCTAAAAACACAAACTCAACTGCCTGCTCCTAAGAAACAACCACAATGAAAACTGAAATTTCCATGTCTCATTTGTGGTGATGATCATTACACCCGAGACTTTCCTCATCATGACAAAGTTGAAGAACTTTTCAAAGTGAATTCCCAGCCCACTGTGTTGACAATACCTTTTCCTCAACAACAATCCATTGTTGCACAAGCCCTTTCTCCTCTGGCAGGTGGCAATCCCAGTCATCCTCCTAGTGAGGAAGACTCATCGAGTGCCCATATTTATATGTTTAATGGAATTGATTTAACCACTCACACCACAACGTATGACATGATGGATAAACCTGACAAATAAAAGGTCACTACTGGTACTACATTAGATCCACCTCCTGCCACCGTTACTCCTCAATATGGATCACTTCAGATTGAGAAGCCTACTTTTGACTCTATTTTATGCCCTCCCAAGAGCACTATTCGAAAATCAACTTTTAATCCTAGTTCTTGTGCCGCCCAAAAATACAACATTGTTGAATATTTGGCTCAAGCACCATGTGGTATGGCTAATCTTGAAGTTCTACAACATTGTCCAAGTCAACGTAGAACACTCTTGGATACCATCGATGTGATCGATCCCGAGTCATCAAATAATATCACGTTTAACCTTGATAACTTCAAGCAATGAATTTCTCACCAACTTTCTTTTCAGATCAATGTTGTTGTTCATAACCAACACATTCATCATACCATAATGGATGAGGGAGCTTCCACTTGTGTCATGTCATTATCTTATTGGAAAGGGTTGAAATCACATACGCTTAATCAATCCCCTACAATGTTACGAGCATTCGATGGGTGAGGTTTTTGTCCTCATGGACTCTTGTAGTGTTTAGCTGTTCATTTGGGAGCCAAGACTGTCTCTATCAATGTAGAGGTAGTCGATGCTCCCCTTGATTACAACTTGTTGTTAGGAAGAAGTTGGTTTATGCCATGACTACCATCGCTTCATCGGTGTTTCGATGTGTAAAATTCCCCTATCAAGGTAAAATTGTCACTATTGATCAGTTAGATTACTGCACCCCCGACACTTGCACTCCCACCACCAACAATATTCCTTTCTTGAGATATAGTAAGATCACTTATGAAAGTGTCGGTGTAGGTATTTTAAAAGACTCTTCCCTTCTGGGTACCTTCCCTACACCACTTCCTCCCACCTCGCAACATATTTCCATGATCAATATGATCTTGACTATGGCATATCAATATTACGAATCATATGATCCTTGGGTTGTGCCTAGTCCTTTGGAATTCGATGCAGTAGGTAACACTATGCCACTTAGTCTTACTGAGGCTTCATACAATTCCATCCAATCCACATCTCCCTCGTTGGATGACCAACATTTGTTGGCATCCAACACTTACTCTTTTCCATCTTGGTTGGATTCCCTATCCTCTGCTTTCGATTACATCCTACGGATTTTTTCATTAGACAAATCCATTATGGAAATGCTTAGTATCGAAGAAGTACCTTAGGATGACAACCATCATCGTTCATCTTTTCTTCCTAGTCTGGATGAAATTGAGAAAGTTATACACTATATCTTTCCTGATGGTGTTGTCAATTCTCCAAAATCTCCCAGACTTACCCAGGACACTACTTCTGAGGGGAATTTAGGAAACATCTCTTCTATGATCACTATAGACATCTCGATCAAATATGGTATCGTGGAAAATGTTCATCTCGGTGCCAATTGTTTGCCCGAGGAAGTGGAAGATTATACTACTTTATTCAAATAATTCCGCGATGTCTTCGCTTGGAGTTACAAAGAAATGCCAGGGATCATCCTAAGAAAACCGCGGCCATAAAGAAATAATTTGAAAAAATTTTGAAGTCTGGTTTCATATATCCTATCCCTTTGATGGAATGTGTTTCTAACATTGTTTCGATCACTAAGAAACAAATAACCATTCATGCCTGTGTCAATTATAGGGATCTCAATAAGGATTGTCCAAAAGACAATTATCGAACACCCTTTATTGACCAAATCATCAATAATTGCACTGACAACGTTATATTTTTCTTCATGGATGGTTTCTCAGGGTATAACGAAATTGATATTCTACCGGATGATCAACATAAGAAAACCTTCATCTGCCCTTGGGGGATGTTCAATTATTAAAAGATACCTTTTGTTCTTAAAAATGCTGGTGCTACTTTCCAGTGGGCCATGTCATATGCTTTCCATGATATCAAACATATTGTGGAACCTTACCTTGATGATTTACCCACTCATTCGTCTAATCGACGAGACCATATTGGTCATTTATGGGCCATTTTTCTTTGATGCCGGTTTTACCATATCCGTTTGAACCCTCACAAATGATACTCTCTATCTTGGGAGGAGGCAAAGCAAGAATAGGTTTTACTTTTAAGGGATCTACCATCTTCGTTGTCGAATTAGGTCGACTCCTCGGATTCGTCATCTCCAAAGAGGCGATTATGGTAGATCCCTTAAAAGTAAAATCTATTCTCACTTTACCCCCTCCCAACAATCTGACCCAACTACAAAGTTTGCAAGGGAAAGAAAAATTTCTTCACCGTTTTATCTGTAATTATGCCAAAATCACTAAAGGATTTGTGAGATTGTTGTAGAAAGACACTCCTTTCATCTGGGATGACACCGCTCAATTCTCTTTTGATGCTCTTAAGCATGCATTAACACACACACCTCTCTTCCACCCCCCGAATTATGCACGAGACTATATCCTTTATTTGGATGCCTCTAATTCTACTATTTCTATGGTGTTAGTTCAAGAGGATCCTAATGGTGATGAACATGTGATCTACTATCTGAGCAAGAGTCTATCTAGTCCCGAGCTCCGATATTCACACATTGAAAAGTTGGCTCTGGCTACAGTCATTACCATCCAAAGATTTCACCACGTGTTTAGTTCTAATTGATGATGTCAATCAGAGTTCATTTAATGTCAACCCGGGAAGGTAAACTTAGAAGCACTACCTAAAATATATATATCTAGAAAGATTCAACTACCTAAAGGAGGGTTTGATGTAGCAGGAGCCAATACTCTTTTATAAGAGATTTTACTTTGGTTCCTTCTCACTTAAACACCTCTGCAATTTAAACAAATCTACCTACTAAAAATAGAGTGCTTATGTTTGCCTGAGATTCTAATCCCCTTACAAGGACTCAACTCACAAAATCTCTTACACACACTAAAATCCATTATCTAATTCCTAAGATTTGTTGGAAACTCTAGTCCCCTTACAAGGAATCAACTCACAAAGTCCTGTTCAAATCAATCATACTTGAAATCAAACTTATTGAAAACAGGGTTCAAGGCAATAATTCGAATTCAATCAACAACTGAATCCTCTTCAAGGTTTACTCATCTATTGTGTAATTGAAGTTCTTAATTATAACCATGAACATAAAGCAGAAATGATGATTAAACAATAAACATATTCCTAATCAAAATTCACAAGCTTACAACATCTAAATTAAAATAGGTATGCAAGTGAGGCCATGGGGGCCCTCCATAACTCCACAAGCATATCACTTCAAAGGAGACTCAAATGTGGAAGCAACAAAATCAAAGTATGATTCTTTATTTCAAAATCTCCAAAACCAACTCTAAGATTACAACTCTCTCTAATCCTAAGATTACCAGCTTACAAATGAAGGAGATAACACTCCTATTTATACAATAGCTATGATAACAAACTTATAAATGTGATCCACTAATCTCTCTTTAGTTCCATACATCTCTCAACCATCTAGACACATAACCCTATCCTCCATGATATTCTCCACGAGGTCCATGATCTTCTCAATGATCTCCTCCATGATCTCCTCAAATTAGAATTTGAACATATAGTGCCACATAAAGGTGTCTTGGAAGCTTCTTTTGTACCTAGACATGTTAACAAACTCATTCTTATTGTTAGGTATAAGTATAAGCATATTATTTTCTAAAGTTTAACCACAAATCCACTTAAAAATGTTAAGAATTGATAAACTTTGGAAAAGCATAGTTATAACCCAAATGAGGTAAATGTAATGATGTGGAGGTGATATGAAGGTGAAATGGAAGTAATTGTGAAGGTTTTAGTGAATTAATGGAGTGAGAATAGGGACTATTTTGAAACCCTACATACCCCCAAATTGAAGGTATTGCATGTCCTCATGCAATCAATTACATTACTTTTTGATACTTGAGCTTTGGCTTAAATTCTGCATGATATCATTTACTTAACTTTTGCAAAGTGTTTTTTTGATGAACTGCAACTTGGTTGGTTCTTGTGTTTCAACCATATTTTGTTTGTTGCATTCAATGTTAATGTATGCTCTTTGCATAATGTGATTTTTATTGCAGAGTATTTTTGTTGGAATGCATCATGGTTGGTTCTTGTGTGACAACCATGATTGTGTTGGCATCCAATTAACTTTTAAATACTTTTGACAAAGCCATTTATATGCTCATGTAATAGTGAATATATTTTGAAGGTATGTGAGTTTTTAGAATGTGATATATGAAAATGGAAAAATATGAAGGTGACAAAGTATGTATGTAAATGTATCCCTCCCCCCAAACTGATGGTTTTGGCAGTTGTCTGAGATGAGGAAAGGAAGTAAAGTTTTTCCAAAAATTATCATTCTCACTTTTCAAGGAATTAAATGGTTAAAAGTTAGAAAATATCATACCTTAACTTACCCTTTCAAAAATGGATGAGAGTTGTGCACGTGTGGCTGCAAAATTCTATTCATAATCTTCTTTACTTGGTTGTGAAAATGGTGGATGAGGTCGAAAAAAGTGAATCTTTATTGTTGTTGCATCTGCTGCTAAATCTGCTGCTGTATATTCTGTTGAATGTTTGGAATCTGCTGCTGCTGCTAAATCTGTTGTTGGATCCTCTCTGAATGTTTGGAATCTGTTGCTGCTGCTAAATCTATTGCTGGATCTTCTCTGCTGCTGCTAAATCTGTTGCCGAATGTTCGAAATCTGCTGAATGTGACTGAAAATGTATAAGGCTTGGAAGATATACAAAATATAGAAGTTACATTCCCCCCCCCCAGCCTTAATTATTGACTTGTCCTCAAGTCATGACAAACTGAAAAAGAATGAAAGGAAATCTGCTTCATCTACTACAAATTATGTGTCTTCAAGTCTTCAACGATCGATGGCACAAATCTTACTATGTGATTAAATGTGCTGGTGTCAAACATAGCAAGAATTTGTTGACTTAGTGGCCACTAATGAATGCCACTAGTCAACACGAGAGCTCCCACCATTGATTCCAATGGGAGTCAAGATGCCTAACACATCTTTGTAGGTACGAATAAGTTTGTTGTGGTCGAGTCACCTGCAAGATCCAACGGACAAGGAATATTAATGTACTCCCATTGTTCATTGACAAGAGTACTTGCCATTAAGGCATGCAAGCCTCTAGGTGTTTTTACAAAGATAATTAGACTCTAGGACTTTGAATCAGTGATATATAGAAGCAAGGTTTTATGGGCGGAAGATGAAAATGGTAGGAAAAAGGAAATGGAAATGACAAGGAAAATGACAATCAGTGAGCTTCTTGTAAATGATATTCTTGGTTTTATTTTCTGGGTTAGGGGTGAATAAAAAGAAGTGCATGAAAAGAAGTAGATTTGACTGCATGATTGAAACTTGCTGGAAAAAGGGATTTTGGCTTGCATTGAGGACTCATTGGGATTCACAATTTTACAAAGGGAAGAAAAGACTGGTTGTAATGAATATGGAATTATTCACATGATTCATCATAAAATTTATCTGTTGGAAGTCCAACTGTTGACAAATTAGACTCCTTGAATGATCATCTGATTAACGCAAACCTGCAAAAACTTGGCATTCACAAAACATAAATATATCCAAGCAAAAGTGATCAATTTCTACTTGGTTTGTTTATGCAAAAATTAAACACCAATGAAACAGATTTAAATAAAATCAAATGTATAAGTTAGCCCAATTCAATGATTTTTTAGAAATCCATTTTAAAATATGAAATCAGTATAATTAATTCCCTTCTTATAAAAATAAAAATTTCGTTGCAATTATGCAAATCCCGACCATCGTCGAAATTGTTTCATGATTTTCATTTATGATATCGAATTTCACATGTCGTCATCGATCGATCTTGTATTTGCCAAAATCTGCATCATTTAAAGCTTGCAAGATGTTAATACAAATGCGTCAAATAAAAATAAAAAAATTCAGGAAGAAAACTAATTTTTCCCGTGTCATCATTTTTTTGTGCAAACCGTGCAGATATTAAGCTTCCAGACTCCAAGAAGTAGTGTTTCTAAGTTTAAGGAAGTGTAAGACTTCTTGGTATGAGAAATAAAAGGCATAATACTACTTCAAAACTTGTGACAGTCCTAGAAAGAACAATGATAAAACCACAGATCTCTGACACAATTTTGCTTCCACTTTGACCATCTCCACTGCCGGAACAACCTTTAACCTTTCCAGTTGCTTCTCCGTGTCAACTTGCCCGAATTGTTTCTTTCTTCTTCTTTGAACAAAAGAGCGCAACCAGCTACCAGCGACTTGTGGGCATACAGATAAAATTAATCACATAACATGGATCAGGGAGGATTTAACGGACTTCAGTATTGGCATGTCCACTATATCTAGAGGCAGAAAAAAAAATTCACCACTGTCATCCTTCACAAAGCCACATAGTTCAAGAA
Organism: Picea mariana; assembly: GCA_032191745.1. Taxonomy (NCBI): domain Eukaryota; kingdom Viridiplantae; phylum Streptophyta; class Pinopsida; order Pinales; family Pinaceae; genus Picea; species Picea mariana. The sequence goes on from JASDQU010737419.1 coordinate 12,495, forward strand.
ACTGAAATCCTTCATTCAAGCTGCCCACTCACTCCTGGAATGAGGGATTGCTGAGATGAATTTTTCGAAACTTCTCCTCATCTGGATTTTTATTTTTTCGCAACATTACCTATGTATGTCAGAAGAGTTTGGAATGCTCTTTTCACTTTTGCATCATTTTCCTTATGGCTCTGTTTAAGTGAATGGAGACAGTTGCGCATTTGTTTTGTCTTTGTTGCAAGTCTCACTGGCAATGAAACATTTATTTCCTCAACCGCAGGTGGTGGAGTTTTAACTTTATTTGGATCTTCAGTTGGAAATCCTAACTTCTGCCTACTCTCTGCGTTATCCTCCTCTAGCCGCTGTCTAATCTTCTCTCTAGCTCGTTTCTCCTCCTCCTTAATTAAAATCTGATGAATCTTCTCCACCTTGAAGTCTGGCAATACTTAAGCAGTTGAATCAGCACTAGAAAAGTCAGTTTACTCATATCAGTGGGTGCGCATAGAGATCTCAATATCATTTGATCAATGTCCTAATCAAAATGTGCTTATAGGCTTAGCTGGAGATGGTGCCAGTTTTGAATCCAGGAGCACAGTCTAGGAAAAGATGTTGCGTTGTTTCTTCCGAAGCCAGAAAAAATATCTCGATGGCTCCTGAATTCCTCGCTGCTTCATATTCTCCACTGTTAGAATTCTTCCATGCACCAACACCCAACAAAACAATCGGACTTTGGGGAGACAATCCCCACTCCAAAGTCATTTCCATTGAGCAGCTTGGCATGAAACAATCTTACCTTTACTTCAGTGTTTCCAAACACCCTCCCCACTTGAATCACTAGCGATTCTCAGGAAGCAATACAATAAGGTGCAACGAGCGATCTTCTAGATCACTTCGCTTGCTGGAGTGGCAAAGTGTATAGTTCGTTCATCTCCTTCCTGGTAACTCGACCCTGATATCTCTTCTGCACCGTTGCAACTGCCTCATTATCTGCTGCCGACCATCAAATCACGCAAAATCTTCATGTAATCATCAAATCGCGTGAAGGAAGGCTCAAATTCAGATCAATTTGTTGCCTCCCATGAAGATCTCGAACATGTATGGATATGAATCCATCTAAACCTGTACGTGTATGAGCTGTATTAGTTGTATGAGCCGTGTGACCTAATGAATGAATGCTTCTTCCTCGCCTAGGATATGACGGTGCCAAATTCATGCTGCTTCCTCGACCAGGAGATGCTGAGTTCTCCTTCTTCTGATTATTTGATTGAAGTATCAAAATGGCAACAGTGGGTCGTACAGTGGAAACAACAGCTTTGGACATTGATTCAGCTTCAAATGGTGGATATTGTGGGAAATCTCAAGAAGATGAGTTCAGTACCCTAAATCTGAATGAAGTAAGCCAGTTTACCAGGAAAGACTTTATTGTTTCCTTCGGGGAGATGCTCATGAAAGACAAAACCCCCTTCTCCCACTGCCGCAGCTGCTGCAATCTCCTCTTCGATCTTGTGCCTGTGAGCGTGCTCTGGATCCTTCTTTTCTGCATGTTTCTCGTGCAATGCAAAGGCTCCAGTAGCCACAACTCCCATTTCACCGAAATGATCCTTCTGCTTGTGATGCTTCTCTTCCTTCAACGCCTTTTCGTACTCATCGGACTTAACATTGCCAGCACCATACACATCTGTGCTCTGGATCACCTCCTCATCACCATAAGTGGTCTGAGTAAACAACCGCCGAGGGGGCGTTCTCATTTTCTTCTTCCTTCTTGTGATGGAATAGATGATGGTGTTGTTTTTCCTCAAACATATTCTACAGACAAAAAAAATTCAAAAAGCGAAAGAAATGCAGAGTGATCTCTGGAACACCAGAACAGACACATGCAGATCAGTGCATTATAAAAGTCCCACAACCACCTTTTTTTAAAAAATAAACTTGAAAGAATGTGTTGTTTACTTTTCCTGAGATATTGTTGCAGAAAAGTATTGGCTGATTGAATTTCTCCTCGTGGATGTACAACAGGGGCATGCCAAACAATGTTAACTTTGGCCTACAATAATTGCAAATTTCTTATAATCGATAAAATGCGCAGATCAATTTTCAGCACTAATCTCTTGGTTTGTTTTTATTTATTTTGCAGGTTAGAGTGGATGGATAAAACACAATTAAGATCTGTGATCCAACCTCACATTATCTACACTCTTTCTGCAATGTCGCAGGGGCGTTTAGACTCTCGGAAGACAAAGCTTTCCGATAATCAAGATTCTGGCTCACCCGTGATACAGAAACAAGACATAGAAATGCGAATTTATTCATTTATTCATGATGATTTAAAATAAGACTAAAAGAAAATTCTACAAGGAAATTTTACGACAAAATTCTACGATGAAATTCTACGAGATCTCGTTTTATTTTTTATTTTTAAGCTATTCTACATTAACTTGAAAGATGTTTTATTTTCTAAGTAAAAGAATGCTTCCAGTGAAGCCATCTACAGATTAAAAATTCAAAAATGCTCACATCAAGATTTAAAATTTTTACCTGATTGTTTGCAAGGATGTGAGTAACCTGTCTTATTCTTGGAGTTGGCGCAAGGTTCTTTTGAAACCAATCTTCATTATTGTTCTTGCTCTCCAAGAAGTACCTGTTTATCATCGTCAAATTCTTCATCCGTAGATGGATTAGTGAGAATATGGGGGGTTTAAAACAAACACTGAATTTAAATTAACTATGTGCGAAAAAAAAATGCGCCAAACATTGAACTCCTTTACGAACCTCCTGTCACCAAGTTCTACAAATTAGTCCAGAAAAATAAATGCATAAAATAATTAAAATCCTTCTAGTTGCACTTCCCCGGCAACGGCGCCAAAATGTTTAGTTCTAATTGATGATGTCAATTAGAGTTCATTTAATGTCAACCCGGGAAGGTAAACTTAGAAGCGCTACCTAAAATATATAGATCTAGAAAGATTCAACTACCTAAAGGAGGGTTTGATGTAGCAGGAGCCAATACTCTTTTACAAGAGATTGTACTTT
>JASDQU010737419.1:18757-29304 GCA_032191745.1 Picea mariana
AAAAGGGCCTTCAGAGCCTCATTGTAATCATCTTCTTGCGAATGCGAGTAGCCCTCACATCTCTTCTCAGAGATAAGTTGTCAACCGTTCTAGCGAGTCTTTCACTCTGTATTTTTACAGTCTCTGTATATTTCTCTGATTAATATAAATTGTGTATTACTGTATATCTATGTTTCTGGTTACATCTCTGATACATTTATGTTATATTGTTGAAATATTTGCAATATCTCTGTGCATTTCTTTATTATATCTCCGCTCTCATTTCATGCCGAAAATAATCCGGATCATGTAGCTAACACAGTTTGTCCACATAATATTAGGGAAAACACAATATGAGGGGTTGAAAACCCTAATATTTCCCCTTTACAAAGATAACATTTAAAAATTCTCTTTAATTTCACTTTTGCGCAAAGAAAGCCCTCAAACAAAGGCGACTTCATCCCTTGAAGGAGGGCGTTTTGGAAAATTGATCAATTTGTTGGAGTTGGGCAGAAAAGCACGGCTTCCAATGGCCATGTCACAATCATATGGAGCCTCTCCACCTCAAAATTCCATGTGTCATGCTCTGATTCATCATGAACCAACATATTCCCCTCAAATGTGATGCCAATCCTCTAGGGAGTGATGCTTTTCCCCTTTTGGGAAATTCATTTGGCATGCAAAGAGTGGGCTATGTCTATCCAACTATATCCAACCACAATATTGATCATCCTAAAACTCATGTCTGCAAGCATAGCTAGAATCCTGATCTATCCATCTCTAGAGTGGATTGGAATATGTTGATGATGGCTCATCTTCATCCTCATCAACACAATCACTACCTCCTGAATATTGAGAAGATGTAAGATAACTCAAGAAGACCCCATGCTTCACCCAAGGGGAAGAAATGAGGTATAGGACGGGCTCAGGTCTAGAAGAAGAAAAATGTTACCTCTTAGTCTGTGAATCCTCATGAGAATATCCAATATGATAAAACTTTCACTTTATAGAGTGAACCTTTGATTGCCTCGTGATGACTACGTCTTTGTACTTTTCCAAAATCAAGGGAAAAAATGTTTGAAAATCCTCATAGAAAAAATACCCCAAAAGGATATGCATCACCCTTAAGATGTTGTGACAATTCATTCTAAAATGGATTGAAAAATCTGTGATCATGTCACCATGACCATCCCAAAAATCTGAGTCATATATTATGGAGACTAATCATTTGCTTGGGGGCTACCCTCAATGTTGTAAGTGGGATCTCCTTCAAAGGTGAAAAGGCTCATGTCCCATCCACGTTTTCCAATCTGTATGAGAGTGTCAATATGTTGGTCAACTATGTCCAAGGGCTCTTCTATTTCTCCTTCACATCCAGGATCATGGAACAAGTTATCATCAAGATCCTTGAAAGGGTCATAACTCATAGTGGTCTCTTCTTGATGCGTAGGAGGAATACCGACTTGGATGTCTTCATCTCGGTCATTAAGTGAAAGCACTTCATTTTCATTAAATGCCTCTTCAACGTGATAATCTTCATCAGGATCTTCTTGGAAGATTTCTTCATAAGCATGTTCTTCAAGAATCTCTTTTAGTTGATTGATCAATTCTTCAACAACTTCATTAGCAGCTTCTCCCCTTTCCATTTGCAAAATTTCCTTCCATGAGGGATGGCAGGGTCTTGGTTGATTCCAAGGTGGCATAGTCCCATTGACTAGAAGAACACCTCCAAGGATTTTTCAGGGTAGAGAAAGGCTTATCAAAGGATGAAAGGGGAGAGTAGGGGAAAGGTAATTAATGGAAAGGTGGGTTCGGGAAATGGTGGAGTCACAAGACAAAATTTGAAGAAGGTTTGTCAAAGGAAAATGGGTATGTTCTTGGAGTGGAGTCGTTGCGAAACATTGAGGTGAAGGCTTTGGGAAAGAGACTTGCCAAAAGTGTCATTTAGGGAACGAAGAGGATTCAAAATCTTCTCAGGAAAAGGTGCAATAATGTTATAGCACAAGTTGTAGGTTGGGCAAAGCCCAACCCAACCACAAAATCATGTGCTACAACTATCAGACACTACACCCAATGTCACCTCCATGTAGGTCCCACACTTCGGGGGTGACTAAGGTCACTCTTGGGAGGCGATCCGAGAGAATGTAGGGGGAATGAGAAGGATGAAGGGAGGTGTAAGGAGAAGTCCCCTGGAAGGTCAAGTGATAGAAGAATAGATTGGTTGAAAATGGTAAGTAAAGAGAGGTAAATGGATACCGAGTAAAGAGATAGTTGTCGATGCACCTGTACCTTCCCGAGACACAAGAAAAGACACTTTTACAACCAAGTATAGTAATGGATCAGCAATTTAATCTTGTTTTCCCCAAAATAAAACAACATACAAGTTAGTAAATCAACAATAGATTACATCCAAATCAACAAGTAAAAGGTCTATATTAGTTAGCAATGTCAACAATAAAACTAGTAACCAATGTGGACCGAAAATAACACTTCAAGACGGAATAAACATGGTTTTCATAAAAGTAAATTTCTGCAACAGTATATCATCCTTATGGATGTAGCATTTAATGAAGTACAACAATAAATATGACCATCAAAAAGTGCCAAAATATATCCCAATAGATGCACCTTAGTTAGTAGGTTAAACTAGCAAAGTTAAAGGGTTAGTCTGGGGTTAGTTTGTGAGATATTAACAATTAAAGTTAGAGTTTAAAGAAACCCTAATGTATGTAGGTTAGTTTTACTACAGAAATAATAATTTTAGTGAGAAATTGGATTCCCTAAGGGAGGAATAATCCCCAAGGCATCAAGATCATTATCCAAAAGAAACAACTTCAAAACTTGAAATTTGTATGTTTACCAGGCAACACTTTATTTTTCCCGTGCAATAAGTAAATGACTAGTTACTTTAAGAAAGGGTTAATGGAGTCAAGAGAATATGAAGAAGATAGATAAGCTACTTCCCTTTGGGTGTAAACCCTTTTACTCCCCAAGACAATACTCTCTTAGCAATAAAATGGTAGAAACACAAGTAGGGGTGTATGCCCTTAAACTCCCTACTTGGCTCAAGCTAATGGAACATTTAACTTGAACAAATGATAATACAATGAAATAAATGGCACCTTCAAGCATTAAAAGGAAATAAAAGCAAGACTAACCACCAAAAAATGCAATGAATAAATCCTTCCCAGGCTAGTGCACCATCTCCATCAACCATAACCAAAACATAGCCATAAACAAAAGCACAAGAGAGAGAACTAGCCGAAGAGAGCAAAAATTTCATTCCAAGAGCCTCTCACAATGGAGAGTTATGTTATCAAAATGATATCTTATGATCTCTATTTATACAAAATGTAGCTGACATAGTTTGTCCACATAATATTAGGGAAAACACAATATTAGGGGTCAACAACCCTAATCTTTCCCCTTTACAAAGATAATATTTAAAAATTCTCTTTATTTCACTTTTGCACAAAGAAAACCCTAAAACAAAGGTGATGTCATCCCTTGAAGGAGGGTGTTTTGGAAAATTGAGCAAGTTGTTGGAGCTGGGCTACAAAGTAGGGCCTCCAAAGGCCATGTGGAAATCATCTGGAGCCTTTCCACCTTAAAATGCCATGTGTCATGCTCTGATTCATCATCAAGCACCATATGCCCCTCAAATGTGATGTCAAGCCCCTAGGGAGTGATGTTTTTCCCCTTCTAGGAAATTCATTTGGCATGCAAAGGGTGGGATATGTCTATCCAGCTATCTCCTGGGCCTCCGAAAGAATCTCTCTGTCGTATAGCATGTGAGATTATGCTATCCATCATGTGGGTTGCTTACCCTCATGGAAGCCCAAGCTGGGATTTTTCTTCCAAAACAGGCCACCAACATGTGCTTGCAAGACAAATGGATATTCCCTCCAAGGATCTCAAGTCAAAGCATCATGATGAGTAAATCAAGTTAATAAAAGATCCATTAAAGCATGTATACCAAGACTACATCATACAAACATGTTCTTAAGAAACTAGACGTTTTGCCAAGTTTGGTTGTGAGAGGGTTGGAATGGTATTTATTTTAATGGATCAAACCCCCTAAGTCTAGGAACAACCCTATCTGAGTCATGTAAATGAACTATAATGGATGGGGGAATTACTCAATGGGCATGGGGTTCATGATATGAAAGGATCTATAGTATCTCATTTATGGGTGCCTTTGTGGAGGGTGTGCCACACCTTCGTCCATAATGCATTTTTTCCAATCCCATCAATTTCCTTCTATCTTCATTTCTTTATATTTTATTTCAATATAGACTAAAGTGAGTTGGAGTCCACTTCCCTGGTACGGTGACCAGATATGACAGTGTCACCCACAAGTAATTTCACGAAAATGAGAAGGTTGGCTCGTGATGGCATCCCCTTTCCCTCAACCATGCAACTGGGAGCCATTACAATGGTGTGATGGCCAAAAATGGTAATTTCATACCATTAGATACCCATGGACATGATAGGTTGGCTCATAACGATACCCCCTATCCTCAACTGATCTTTTAAGAGTTTTTATTTATTCTTTTCATGGGGTCCTTATTTTCTTGCGGAGAAGATTTTCATTTCTTTCTCGGGATCCCATGGGAGAAGCATCTGGAAGGTTATTTCTTTAGGATTTGATCCTTTTCTATCTAACTCCCCTTTGTTCCATCAGCCCCTTCTTCCCATGAAATGAGGAATGGTCCCTTCTAGGTTCAATCTACCCCAAAATCCCAATAGATTATGTCATGAGGGGAAATAATGATGGAAATTTGTAAGTATGGTTAGGAGTGCCATGATGACTCATCAAAGGAAGTTTTCAGAAACACCCCCATCCTAAGGGTGACCATATACTTGAATTCCCCAAGCCAACCACCAACATTTAAACAAGGTAAAAGGCATAGTTTCCAAAGTTGTTGTCTCATAATAAAAAATAACCTCTGATATACAAGCTAGAATGAGTCAAATATTATAATGATACCCACCATCATACTTGACTTGTATCGCATGGAGAAAGATCCAAGTGACCTGTGGTGGAAAGCTAGTGTGGATGATGACCAAGTGTTGGGTCACTGTGGTGACGATGCGGGTCTCTAGCTATGCAAAAGGATACTGTTGGTCATGTGGTCTCTCGACACTCCATATCTACAACCTGAGGGCCTCGAGACATAATCTCCTTAGTTATCCACAAAATGAGGATAATAGAGCCCATTTTAATCAACCAAGTTGTTGGAATTCTTTGTCAAAAGAGCCGCAATTTGGGATTTGAAAAAATGAAAAGGTAAAAATTTCAATCTTTTAATTATTTTATAGTTAAAATGACATAGAAGTGCATTGTTTTAAGATATTTGTAGTAACTTTGAATTGAGTGTTGGATTGTGCATGTTTCCTAAATGATAGGAAATCAATAATGAATGTTCAGATTTATTAGTCCCTGCCTCCGGCTAGGGACTATATCTTTTTTGAAATGGTCAACTATCGTCGACTGCCTATTAACCGGTGTTTTTTGCACCATCACTTGGTGCATTTTGTAATTTTTTTTCTTTGCATGGTTTATTATTAGTTCCCATTATTCCAATTTTTTTATAAAATTAATTTTATTTTCTTAATTTTCTAAATTTGTAAGTTCAATTTATCATTGGCTGAAATCATGTTGATTTGACTTTATTTTCGTGGTATGTGTCGACTTTTTTAACTATTTATCAAGTTTTAAAAAATATTTAAAAAGACAAAATTAAGGAGTGGGAAATGTAAAGGTTATACTGACAATGCAGAGATGCTCTATGTGATCTATGCTCTATGCAGATGCTCTATGTGATTGTGTAGTCGATGCTATGTGCATTGCCTCTTCCCTCACCTCTCATTGCCTCGAAAGATTATCCTCCTCTTACCAATGTTAATACTATAACCTAAAAGGAAATGAAACCAAATCAAGTTGCTTGCTAAGGGAATGAAACTAAAATGAAACCTAAACAAGGACAAGAGGATTATACCAAACTGCATCCGAACAACAAAAAGAGAGAGACCTGCCTTTGTGGAGATGAGGATCTTGCTGACATCTTCTTCGGCTCTAGATTTCGTCAAAACTGCAATCTAGTAACTCAAGGATGGAGCTATCCATGGAAAGTTTTCCCTATATGGAACTCTTAGTATACCTTATTATCACATAGCACTAGAAAAACTTGCGAGATTTCACAATGATACAACAAATGCTACCTTTTCTCATGCACACACAATATGAAAGAAGCTTAAAAAAAATTGTATGTCCAAATATTCATAAGTTTCATAATTTCTTACCTGTCCATCTTATATTTGCAGATTGATATGGAAGAAGATCTGCATCAATAGACGTGATCCTCTCTAAGACGTTGTTGTAGTATAGGCTCTGTAGTTTTATTCGAGGCTCATTGGAAAACAATGGCCACATTTTAATTGATATTCACAAGGTTTTCTACAGCCTATGTCCTTTACTTTTCTAAAATCTTCATCTTCTGAGATCTTTGTCTTTGTTTGTGGATGATTTTGGTAGGCCAACATTATTGCAGGGCCAATGGAATTGGAACTCCCCAATCTTTGAATTATTGACTCCCACATAGTGCTTCGAAAGCTTAGGAGTTTTGCATTGCCAAATATGTAGAGCCCCATCTTTTCCGTTGACAATGGCACAAAGACCCTGTTTGACACCTTAAGAAACCCAATATTTCCTCTTGACCATTCGATTCCCAACATTTTATTTCTCCTAACTAGAGATAATATGATAATATTGCATTCTTTTGGTTGATAGTTATCCACATAAAATACTCAAGGGGGCATTTGTTTTCTCATTCTGATTATAGTTGTAATGAATATGGTCACTCAGGTCTCTTTGAACACTATCATGCACATGTAGCTTGTTTTTTTTCCCAAACCTATGGGACTCCCCGCTTATTGCTTATTAGCCTTCATATTACTACTTTAGACTCTCCACTGTCTGGTGAATTCTCAGTCAACCACCTTTCCTTCTGTGTGATATTTTATTGGATCTTCCATGAATGATCAATTGAACAATAGTGTGGGGGTAGTTGCATCAGCTGGAAGCTAGCGGTGATCCCAAACCAAGTGCTTCCTTCCCGCTAGTACCTTCTAGGTGTGTATAAAATTCAATTATGATTTGGGGAATGGTGAAATATATTGTATTTTTTGGTGGAAAGAGAAATAATTCGATGGGTTTGACATTGTTTAGGGTATTTTATATCCTGTACTTTGGCACTAATGTGAGAGAAGAAAATAAAAGAAGGTAAGGTGGTGGAATGGATTTGAGGGAAGGAGTGAGAGTTGAAGTGTGCAACAGTGAGGATGGATATGGTGGGGTTTGGTTCCAGGTAGTTATCCTCACTATTACCGTAGATGGTCAGCGTTGCAAGATAAAATTTGATAAGTTTGTAAGCCATGATGGAAAATAGGTCATGGAGGAGGAGGAAGTGTGCCAGCACAATCATGTGAAACCCATTCCAGCCTACAAATAGTTGCCTCACCATTTCTCAGTTGGGGATGCAGTAAAATCTTATGACACCGACTATTGGTTTCACGACATCATCATCAAGTTTCTTTCCACCACGGAGAAGGAGCTTTGGTTTGTCTACTTTCCCGATTCTTGCACACTCAAGGCATATCCCTGCTCAGACTTGCACCCCCTCAAGAATGGGTTGGAGGAAACTGAATATTGGCCTCTCATGTTATGTGCTCTCATTTATTCTGGGTGCAATTATTCATAGAAGGTTTGGTAATATGGTGTTGATTCTGAAAACAATTTGAATAATTTTGTTAAAGTAGGGTTTTTGTTTTACTCTAAGAATGTGCATGAACTATGAAGATTCGTCTCTGTGTAGGAAAGAAGCCCAATCATCGAACAAGTAATTTGGTCTTTTACTATGCACCGCCTCTCTTCTCGCTACACAGACCTCTGATTTCGATACTAAAACGGCCAAAGAAACTGAGCTATGCGCCTGAGTTGGCCTTCTTTATGCTCTCTCTTTGAGGAGAATAAATAAATTTCTTCTCTATGCTCAAGACACTTGATCCTTAGGTAAGATTTTCTATGCGTGAAACTCCTAGTACTAGACAAGTTCCTTATGAAGCTAACCTAAACTGAATGAAGAAAGGTTTGGTTGATACTATTCATTCGTTGTACCACCCCACCTTGAGCGCTAGCACTGATCATTTCCTAACTTGTAAGATTGTTCAGTGACTGTTTCCTAACTTGTAATATCATTCAATGACTATTTCCTAACTCGAAGGATGTGTTCTATCAATCAATACCATTTAGGAGGTGAGTTGTTCACTCTCCAACGCAATGGAACAGACCACACAGGTTCATTTAATGCGATCTGATGCGTCCCTCTTCTCTATGCAATGAATGATGATAAATAGGAATTGAAGAAGTCACTTCCATGGGCTAAGTGTAAGCCAAATGAATAAGGTGTTCTATGGGAGTCCTTCAAGTGCTCACCATAAGCAAACCCATTGTCCACGTGCTCACCATTTCTCATTTCATTGACGGTTGGCATGATATGTCTACGAATATATTTTGACGTGAATATATTTTATTATGGGGGCTATATCTCTCATAAAAATAAAAAAATAATTACGCCGATAGGCGTCCCCCTATTGGAATCGGTGGATTAATCAACCTTTTAATCATAAATTTCAATCTTAGGGTTGGTAATTGAAGATGCTGGCATATTCTTCGTTGTCCTGCCAAATCAATGAATGTGATTTACTCTTCATAACTTTCTTGTATTTTTGAATCCATCCGTTAACCGGTTTACTTTTTAACATTTACCTAACCATATTAAGAAATTACTGTAGCACTATATGATTTCCACGTTTAAATGATTATCCTTTGGAATTACCACGTTTGGATTTCCTCAACTATGAACATTTCATTTTTTTGGCTTTCCTCAGTTGTCCACTCATTTCAGTTTCTAGTTGTCTGCACGTTTTAGGAGGGTGGAAAACTATAATAGTGTGGTGGGAATTGCTACAGGCTCAGGGCAAATCAAAGGGCTTGTTCCTTTTAAAATAATTATTTTAGATTTTATGTTTTTAGTTTTATATGGATGTATGTAGGCTCACGCATCCTTCAATGGTCGACCAACATGCATGCAATGAATTGTTCATGAATGAATATTTCCCTTTGTTATTCATGCTATGAATTCATGAGCTTGTGTGTATAATGATTTTTTTGTCTAAATTGCAGTAGTTTGAATTTTTGCATTTGATTAGGTCTCCCATGTCGAGTGCTCAACAACCACCTTGTGGCCTCCTCGTAAAAGAATATACATAGAAAGTGTGATTGAAGAAGTAAGAGAAGATGGTTTGGAAAGTTAGAAAGTCAGATACATGTGGAACAATGAGATTTCTTTTCGGTGAAGATGAGAATTCCAGTCTTATTTTGATGTCTTAGCCAGTCTTATTTTGATGTATATTTTGTAAATTAATTAACGAGATAATATTAGTTATATAACGATTGGAAATCGGGGCGAAGATGAGAATTCCAGTCTTATTTTGATGTCTTGGACAGTCTTATTTTGGTGTATATTTTGCAGATTAATGAATGAGAGAATATTAGTTATACAATGATTGGCAATTGCCCTGATTGAAAATATATGATGCCCCTGAGAAATGTTCTTCTTTATAATAAAATCATGTTTGTTTTTATATGTTATTGACAAGGGTTGATATAAAAAGTCACAAATTAAATATAGTGCTTCTCATGTTATAACAGAGATATGTTTATTTTACCTTTGCTAATTTTTGCGTTGGATTTCACTTAATAAAAAGCACTGAATCATGCTCTTTTTAAGATCATGGAAACAAATTTACATCATTGGAACAAAATGGAGCCAATCCTCTCAATTTTTTCATATATTACTTTTAACTATTTAAATTATTGAAGATTTTACATTTAAAATGATATGGTTATTGTTTTAGTTTGTGAAGGCTTTGTGTTCCTCTCATTACATGGAAGCACCCACGATTTCTATGTGAGAAAAAATAATTTGAGGAAATGTATGTCATGTTGTTTTCGATTGCAAGGAACAGAGAATGGAGAGTTTGATATGCTTTTAGATTCACCACCTTATATCTAAGGAAGTAAGTAATGGAGAATTCGATATTACCCTTAAAATTTCGGCTCTTCATGGCGGTAACCATGGGGTGAGGGTGCTCTTCCAATGTTAAGAACTCGAATAGATCTATAAATATAATAACCACAAATATTGAATACACAATAGATCCACAAAGCAAGATATAAGAAATCACACTCTATTATTACCAAACCCTTCAGGTAGGGCAACACCATACAATAGATCCTATTATAGAAGGGATCATCTCCTATTCACTTGCCTCTTCGAGGGGCCATCCTCCCATTGAGCTACCACTCCAAATACAATAGTTCTCTTCATGTTTCATTACATTTCTTGAACCCCTTTATATATTGCTACCATCAACTAAGAACATTCTAGAGGAGGAATCTTCTAGAAGTAGAACCTTCTAAGAAGTCCTCTTACATTTATTAT
>JASDQU010737419.1:54903-86348 GCA_032191745.1 Picea mariana
ATATTTATACATTATAGGTTCAAATTTATGATTACTTTAAGTTAGGGTTGTTGACTAATCCAAAACTAGGCATGTGAGACTAAAGAAAAGTTTGATGAAAATGCTAGTCTCTTGCTTTTAAAGTTAAGGAAGATTTGCAAGAATGTCATCATATACACCAGGTCTATTATAGAGCTACAAATCAGATTTGGATGATGAAATTGAAGAGGGCTTTTGGTTGAGGTACATATTGAGTACATGGTTGAGACAAGTAGTTGATGAGTTGGTGCACATACATGAGGTGTATAGTTGATGATGTTGGTACATATTGATGAGTCATAGTTGATGAGTAGTTGACACATGATTGGTACATACTTGAAACATGGTTGGATGCACTTGTTTATGGTACAGGTTGATTACAGATTGGTGCATAGTTGATGCACTTGTTTATAGTACAGGTTGATTATAGGTTGATTACAGGTTGAGGTACAGGTTGGTGCATGGTTTAGATTTATTGGTACAGGTTTATAGCGGTATATCTTACAGTGATAGTGTGACAGTGGTTCCATCATTCTATTTCTACTTCAGGGTGGTAGGACGGGGCAAGGATAGGTGGTTGTAGCCACCTTTTGGTTGTAGTCGAAGAACATTGGGGGTTGTAGCCTCCTTCTGGTTATAGCCAGAGATTTGGGGAGTTGGAGATTCCCTCAGGTTGATGCATGGTTGATGCATGGTTTAGATTTATTGGTACAAGTTTATAGCGGTATATCTCACGGTGATAGTGTGACAGTGGTTCCATCATTCTATTTCTACTTCAGGGTGGCAGGACGGGGCAAGGATAGGTGGTTTTAGCCACCTTTCAGTTGTAGTCGGAGAACATTGGGGGTTGTAGCCTCCTTCTGGTTGTAGCCAGAGATTTCGGGAGTTGGAGCTTCCCTCAGGTTGTAGCCTGAGAAACTAGGGGGTTGGAACCTCCTTCCGGTTGCAGCTAGAAAACAAAGGAAGTTGGTGCTTCCAATGAATGTAATTATTCAAGACATATAAGAAAAAGAATTATGTGGTTTTCTCCCAATTTGGGTTTCCACGTAAAACACCGGTGTACTTTGTATGTATGTGATTGTTTATTTATTACTGCTCATTATTGGATAATAATTCTACATTGATATAACATTTGAAGAAAAAGGATTATAATTATGTTATTATTGATTCACCCCCCCTCTCAGTAATCCAACACTCACGAAGAGAGAATCACAGAGCAAGATCTTTGTGCAGAGCTCCTCCTATGATAAATTGTAGGAGCATTCAACATTACCTTGCTTCGAAGCAGCTCCAGACCGCCTTCCCCAAATTCTTGGCCACCAACACTGTCGGCTTCACCTACACATCGGAAGAGATTGCCCGCAGGGACAAACCTTTTAAATGGAAAAGCAATGTGTTTTGCAGGGTTGGACCTAGGAACGCAAAGAGAAAAAAAACGAGGGGGATCAATTTATTTCTAAGATAAAATCTTAAATCCTATGTTTTGATACTTCTAAAATCTAAAAATTTATAAAGAATCCTATTAATGACCACGCTATCACCTACAAAATGAAAAACATTGACCGATTTATTTTGGGAGCTAACATTTGTCTCCAACTGGGATGGATACCTCCCTGTGAGGTCACCAAGAACCTCGTAGTTCCAGTTGCCTTTAGCATTGGGTATGGAGTCATCTGGCTTCTGCAACTGATCTTCGGAAACCTGTAGCCTGCTCTGCTTATTCAACCAATAACTGAAAACAACCTAGTTGCTCGTATGTCGAGCTTATTCTTCTGCCTACTCCTACACTAACCAATAGAGGCAGATTGATCAAGTAAAATCAAATTTCGAATGCAACCAAGAAAGTAATGGACTTGTTGATATCATGCTTGATCTTTTCCCAAAAGATAAAAGAAACCATAGATTGTGGCAATGCAATTTGAAAAGATGACAAGACCAACCTTCATCTGACAGAAATATTTTTGGATTTATGCTACTCATAGAATCCAAATAGTTAGCAACAGGGTCATCAAATCCACAAAGAAATACCTCTTTGAACTATTGATCCAACTGAAAATTGAAATGATGTTGAATGCCTTCGATGTTAAATATGGGATTCCCAACCTCTATCAGAGAGTCATATAAAATGGATTGTTGATCTGAAATTTTCAATGCACCATCTCTCTCTTTGTATCTGCTGCAAACTTCAAGTCTCTGCAAATATTGAAACTGTAGGTTGCCCTCATCATTTACTGCAGATCTGAAACTGTTACTTGCTGATGTATATATTTGCTCTTTGATCTCAAAACCTTCAAAAGAGATATGTTGATTTTCATAAATATCTAAAGCAGTAAATACATCTGATATGATGTCAGATGTTTCTATGTTATTACAATCACTCAATACCTCTTGATCTTCATGACAACCATCTTTAATAGACGCGTTCAATACAATGTCAAAAGCATTATCATAGTTGTCACAATGTAGATCAGCAAACTCTTGATCATGATTAGAGATGTCTTCTGCTACAGCAAGGTCTTCTAGAATATTTGGATTTTTATTCAGCAAATTGAACTCGTGACAACATTCAGGAAATAGAAGGTTGGCTAAAAATATCTCTTTACAAAACAAGTGAAAGGCAGCATGAAACCCTGCCAAAGAGTTGATATTGGCAATAGGAAGAGATCGGTACCAATCATGAGCAATCCCTTCTAATGAAAACCAGAAGAGTCGGATCTGAACATCCTCATGCACAAATTGCAACCAATGAATGTAATCATGAAATTCCAACAAATGTTCAACTAGTACTTCCCAATCTTCACCTTGAAATCTGGGAAGGCTATTTTCCCATTCATCTCTACTAGGCACTAGATTAGGGAAACCAACAATCTTTGAAAAATCACAGAATGCATACCCCTTAGATAAGATCTTGTTCATTTCATACCAGTGGGGTCGCCAACAGATTTCAGAACAATAGAGTCACCACCAAATCCGTCCTTCATGGAGTTGCCAGATAGATGATTACAACTGAATATATGTCCAAACTTTGTCTATCATCAAATCTGGATCTTGTCATCTCCCAAGGAAGCTGAGCTTCAATATCCTCTCCCCGGCAATAGCGCCAATTTGTTATCACTCCAAGAAACTCTTTGGGGTTGTAGACCAAAGATGCTTGGTAACTCGAGAATATGGTAGCATAGGTATATTTGGGACAATGGGATAACTCAAAAGCTAATGAAAGTAACCACTTATCATGTATCTGAATAAGACAGTGCTTTTAGAGAACAATAATCAGACAATAGAGTTGAAAAAGGGGATGAAGAATACTAATCTAGATAACCAAATACAACCATGTGCAGGGTCATACAAGACCGTAAGAAATTCTTTAATCAAATTTTATGAGCTTAATAAGAAGATGATAGTTCTTAAAAGCTAAACTAAACTGGAATAAAGTGCAGAATCATGAAATATATGAAAGAATTTGATATTGAAAACAAAAGAGGACTGTGATTCTATTATCAGATTAAGAAGTCAAGTACAATAGCTAGAAAATGTCTCCCAGATTGAACCCCTCAGTCCTACGACTGAACCCCCCATTTGCATTTATCTTTTGATAACATATATATAGAAAATCCTATGATAACTACCATTACTAATAGTTTGGATCTCTACAAATAGAAATTGATTACAAAATCTTGGAACAACTGGTATCAAAACCTTCATAAGTGGATCTATAACCCCTGCCACCTGTGCATTCCTTCTAATGGAAAACAAAATCATCTTACCGATTCAGTGCCTAAGAATATGATATTTGAGTCTTATTGCCTCGATATGTGGAACAGAATACCAAACAAATCCTAGAATGAAGATTTTCTTTAAATTTTACTATTCTATCTTCAATCTAGAACTGCTCCTTAATCTATTTCCTAAACCTACCAGAATCAATTAAATTGATTGTTGTTTTTATTCATCAGATATTGAATTTGTTTCGTGAATAGGACTGATATTGTGTCTAGATATCTACAATCTGCCATCTTCCATTAATCTCTGAGATCCTATAGTTTCAAGGTACTCTGCCAACGATTGAAATTCATGCTTTCTCCTTTGCTTTTCTCTGTATCCTGGTAACTTCATCTTGCTAGTCAATTATGTATTGGCAGTAGGAGCATTGACCACCAGGCACCCAAACTCATTAGCTGCCCATAGATCCACATTGTTGATCTGAAATTTTCAACGCACCATCTCTCTCTTTGTATCTGCTGCAAACTTCCAGTCTCTGCAAATCTTGAAACTGTAGGTTGCCCTCATCATTTACTGCAGATCTGAAACTGTTACTTGTTGATGTATATATTTGCTCTTTGATCCCAAAACCTTCAAAAGAGATATGTTGATTTTCATGAATATCTAAAGCAGTAAATACATCTGATATGATGTCAGATGTTTCTATGTTATTACAATCACTCAATACCTCTTGATCTTCATGACAACCATCTTTAATAGACGTGTTCAATACAATGTCAAAAGCACTATCATAGTTGTCACAATGTAGATCAGCAAACTCTTGATCATGATTAGAGATGTCTTCTGCTACAGCAAGGTCTTCTGGAATATTTGGATTTTTATTCAGCAAATTGAACTCGTGACAACATTCAGGAAATAGAAGGTTGGCTAAAAATATCTCTTTACAAAACAAGTGAAAGGCAGCATGAAACCCTGCCAAAGAGTTGATATTGGCAATAGGAAGAGATCGGTACCAATCATGAGCAATCCCTTCTAATGAAAAMCARAAGAGYCGGATCTGAACATCCTCATGCACAAATTGCAACYRATGAATGTAATCATGAAATTCCAACAAATGTTCAACTAGTACTTCCCAATCTTCACCTTGAAATCTGGGAAGGCTATTTTCCCATTCATCTCTACTAGGCACTAGATTAGGGAAACCAACAATCTTTGAAAAATCATAGAATGCATACCTCTTAGATAATATCTTGTTCATTTCATACCAGTGGAGTCGCCAACAGATTTCAGAACAATAGAGTCACCACCGAATCTGTCCTTCATGGAGTCGCCAGATAGATGATTACAATCGAATATATGTCCAAACTTTGTCTATCATCAAATCTGGATCTTGTCGTCTCCCAAGGAAGCTGAGCTTCAATATCCTCTCCCCGGCAATAGCGCCAATTTTTTTATCACTCCAAGAAACTCTTTGGGGTTGTAGACCAAAGATGCTTGGTAACTCGAGAATATGGTAGCATAGGTATATTTGGGACAATGGGATAACTCAAAAGCTAATGAAAGTAACCACTTATCATGTATCTGAATAAGATAGTGCTTTTAGAGAGCAATAATCAGACAATAGAGTTGAAAAAGGGGATGAAGAATACTAATCCAGATAACCAAATACAACCATGTGCAGGGTCATACAAGACCGTAAGAAATTATTTAATCCAAGTTTATGAGCTTAATAAGAAGATGATAGTTCTTAAAAGCTAAACTAAACTGGAATAAAGTGAAGAATCATGAAATATATGAAAGAATTTGATATTGAAAACAAAAGAGGACTGTGATTCTATTGTCAGATTAAGAAGTCAAGTACAATAGCTAGAAAATGTCTCCCAGATTGAACCCCTCAGTCCTACAACTGAACCCCCCATTTGCATTTGTCTTTTGATAACATATATATAGAAAATCCTATGATAACTACCATTACTAATAGTTTGGATCTCTACAAATAGAAATTGATTACAAAATCTTGGAATAACTGGTATCAAAACCTTCATAAGTGGATCTATAACCCCTGCCACCTGTGCATTCCTTCTAATAGGAAACAAAATCATCTTACTGATTCGGTGCCTAAGAATATGATATTTGAGTCTTATTGCCTCGAGGTGTGGAACAAAATACCAAACAAATCCTAGAATGAAGATTTTCTTTAAATTTTACTATTCTATCTTCAATCTAGAACTGCTCCTTAATCGATTTCCTAAACCTACCAGAATCAATTAAATTGATTGCTGATTTTATTCATCAGATATTGAATTTGTTTCATGAATAGGACTGATATTATGTCTAGATATCTACAATCTGCCATATTCCATTAATCTTTGAGATCCTATAGTTTCAAGGTACTCTGCCAACGATTGAAATTCATGCTTTCTCCTTTGCTTTTCTCTGTATCCTGGTAACTTCATCTTACTAGTGAATTATGTATTGGCAGTAGGAGCATTGACCACCAGGCACCTGAACTCATTAGCTGCCCACAGATCCACATTGTCTATACCCACACCCGCTCTTTTGGAAAACTTGAGCCTCCTGTGCGAGGATTCAAATACTTCACGAGTCACTTGGTACCGCTCCTCAAGACGAGAGAATCACAGAGCGAGATCTTTGTGCAGAGCTCCTCCTGTGATAAATTTTAGGAGCAGTCAACATGACCTTGCTTCGAAGTAGCTCTAGACTGCCTTCCCCAAATTCTTTGCCACCAACACTGTTGACTTCGCCTACACATCAGAAGAGACTGTCCGCGGGGACAAACCTTTTAAACAGGAAAACGATGTGTTTTGCAGGGTTGGACCTAGGAACGCAAAGAGAAAAAAAATGAGGGGGCAATTGCAGAAGAGCCAATTTGGGAGAATATGAGAGAGATTTGAATGGGGAAAGAGATTGAATTCTATGGGGATTAATGGAATGAAGAGTCCCCAGGCTTCCCATTTCCAGCTCCATTGCCAATGCCTTCCACCTTAATATCTCTATTTTTTGAAATAGCACTAACAAAATTGGATTCGACATTTGTAATTTGTACCTGGATTGATTCTAATGGTTCTTGAGGAGAACCATCAAGCAATATCCTTTCTTCATTTAATCACAAACCGCTTGCAAATCGACACTTGGAATTTGGGCATTGGGTGATGTGAAATAAGTGAATTGGGCTTTTCCACCTAACTTGTTTCTTGAAACCTTTCAAGTCTAAGTTGTAGCTTGAGATTCTCTTTGTTCCACTTAATCTCCAATGGACCTACATGCAAATCAACCAAGCATTTCCTTCCGTTCTAGCAGCTTCAGTAATCAGAATTGGTTGACCCATATCAACCACGACCTTTCCATCCATTTGAAGCTTAGGAACAATTTGACCAGCTCTTGTATATATTCTGTAACTCCGAGGTCTAGGTGAATTTTCAAGTTCTTCCACATAACAAACCATGCAAAAAATTCCATTTCCGCACATCTCAGACTCAATGTTATCAAAGTTGAATATTCGCATGGAGTAGTTGGTGTTATTAGCTCTAGGCATAGCAAAAATGACTCTATCAGCCCCAATTCCAAAATTTCTATCACACAATTTGATATCCTGCTCCGGAGATACTTGAAGAAGTACATAGCGAAGAATGAGAACTCCCCAAGATCAATTTGAAATAGTATTTTGATTGTGATGAATGCTTTTCTGATGTCGCCATTCCACTAAGGATAAAAATTAGTGTATTTTCTATGTAACATTTACTACTCCACTTGCCTCCTCTGAACCCTCACACTGTTGATGGTGACAATCTCTTTATCCTCCTCTAATCCACAAACTCTAAGTGAATTATGCATCGAGACAAGTTGTGTTTCTTTGGCCACCGAGAGATCAATCAACGCCAAATGATCTGGGAAGAACACGATATACCTTCAAAACCTTGCAGCCGACACTTAATGATCCATGGTACTGGATACTTGTGTATTCTCCCCATAACCTGGCTCGTGTTAAACCTCAAACTAGCTTTTGTGAGCAAGAATTTAGCAAGATATCAACACTTGGTATAACATTGGGTATGCCACGAAACTTGGATTTAGGCTCAGGTTTTTCTTTTTCTACCTATTGAGGCGCTGAGAAATCCATAGCCCTCCTCATGGGATTTAACTTGTAATGTGTTGTTTGTGGGTGCATGGAGCTGAAATATGAGAGCAAGAGCTATCCTTCGGGCCCAAAATTTAATAAGCACATTCAGATACCAACATAGGCTTTTCTTATGATAAAAAATGTCGTTGATACTCTGGCAATTGAATGCTTAGTACTTCGGTGTTTCCCCTGTTGGCAGTGAATGACATTTATCTATTTTGCCTTTGAATGCTCAGAAGTTTTGATCTGTATAAGTGTATAACAAGTGACCTACAATTTGTCACTGGCCTCAACACCTGGGCGCTCATTAGACACTTTGCTCGACAGCTGCAAGCTTTGTTTGACTGATAGTCTTTTGTTTGATGTTGATCTTGAGTCCCAAATCTTCTCACTCTTTGTCAATAATTCCTCGAGGTGTGCACGCATAGGACAGATATGGTCACTATGACAATTTTCAAAGTTTCCTTTTGATGTTTACAACAGTAAGCACTTTCACCAGCTTACTTGCTGCGGGGAGTACACCTTAACCGTTGAAACCTGAGGCTTTCACCCGCTAACTTCAACTTCACAACATACGTTAGCTGTTGAAAAGCCTTTTCACAAAATTTTGAAAAGATCTTTTGAGGATCCATTTACTTCTAAGATAAAATCTTAAATCCTATGTTTTGATACTTCTAAAATCTAAAAATTTATAAAGAATCCTATTAATGACCACGCTATCACCTACAAAATGAAAAACATTGACTGATTTATTTTGGGAGCTAACATCAGGATTAGTAAAAATACACAATTTCCACAAGACATATCTCACAAAATATAATGATTCAGTTTCTAAAAAAAAATCCACATGTAAATCGTTATGTACCATTCGGATTCTGAAAATTTAAAAGTCTGAAACTTCACAGAAATTCATTTATAGCGAAATAAAAATATGACTCGTTTGAGACTAATTTCATGACTAGTCGCAAAAGCCAACTTCCACATAAGATATCTCTAAATATTGGGACCATATGTACTTTTCTATGTTTTCTCTGTCTCCAAAAACTTTCATGGCCTGAAACTTCTTAGAAAAAAATTTATAGTGAACATCCCATGATAACTCCTTTAAAACTAATTTCAGGATGAGACAAAAAAACCATATTCCATAGGATATATTGTTTGGGATTGGGTGTAACCTAATACGAAACAAATAAACATAATTGCAGATAATCAAGAGGAATAACCTTCAAATAA
The DNA here is from genome assembly GCA_032191745.1 of Picea mariana. Taxonomy (NCBI): domain Eukaryota; kingdom Viridiplantae; phylum Streptophyta; class Pinopsida; order Pinales; family Pinaceae; genus Picea; species Picea mariana. Next base: position 64,016 of record JASDQU010737419.1, read on the forward strand.
AACAAGTGGTGTCTAAAGACAACGGTACAACACTTAAGCACAGTGCAATGTGATCAGAACATTACAATGCATATTGAACACACACACCATATTCAGTATTGGCGTACAACACATTTGTGTCACATTGATAATGATCCATTGGATCTACTATTTATAGCCTTAATATCTAACCAACTTCCTTAGAATCGATAATATCTTGTCCACATACAACCATTAGTTGTTAGAGTTGACTTTGTCAAATCTATGTTGTCTAGTTGACTCGACAAGGATACTCGACCTGACCATCCATGCATCCAAATCATAGTTGATTACTCGGATGGATGATCCACTAACCGACTATCTTTTATTTTCGGTCGACTCATCGACCGATGACATTGTTGACTACTCGACTGACCAATGTAGATATTTGGTTGATCACCCCACCAACTGTTTCAAGGTGTTGGTGGACCACCGATTTGACTAATTCCAGAAGAAGTGTGATTAGCCATCATAAATTGAGGTTCCAATACACCCCCCCCCCATTAGCACACAACTCTATATATTCAGGAGGTGAAACTAATTCAGTAGGACACCCCCCATAATTTAATCTTCCTAAATCCCAAGCATTGAATGGAGCTTGATAAACATAGCTTTAGACAAGGGTTTGGCAAAGATATCAGCAATTTGATCATCTTTTCTACAATAAACAAGAGATACAATTTTCTCATGAACCAACTATATCAAKTAGTTAGCATGGAGCTCAACATGTTTCATCTTACTGTCTGCAACATGGTTGTTAGTAACTTGAATGGCACTCTAATTGTCATAGTAAATAGTATCAAGGTTTGTACAGGAAATCCAAGTTCACCGAAGAGTTGGAAAATCCATACTACCCATGTACCTGCATGAACGATGCCATGATACTCTACTTCTATAGTCGAAAAAGAGACTACCTTATATTTCTTGCACGACCAAACCAACGGTCTAGTGTTGAAGTAAAACACATAGGTAGAAGTGGAATTCTGATTATCACTATCGCCAACACAATTGGATTTGATGAAGTGAACCAATGAATTTGAACTTTGACAATACTTGATACCCAGATGAGAAATACCTTTGAGATAGAAAAAAATCCCTTTGACTACTTTCCAATGGATTTCTCTGGGATCTTGCATAAAACTAGAAACCACACTAACAATAAAGGAAATGTCAGGTCGATTGTAAGTGAGATAAATGATATTATTGACCAATTGTCGATAGAGAGTGGCATCAACTTTGGGATATTCACAAGATTTACTCGGATTCACTCTAGATTGAAAAGGGTTGGCACATGGATTACAATCTATTATCTTAAAACGTGTCAAGAGATCCATTCAATATTTAGATTGAGAAACAAAAAAACCATTAGACAATGGTAATACTTGAAGAGAAAAAAAATAATGCAGAATACCAATATCTGTCATATCAAAGGCATCAACAAGTTGTTTCTTCAATATAAGAATGAGATCAATGTTATTTCCAGTTATGACAAGGTCATCAACATATACAAAAATAATCAAAATGATTCCATAAGTATGGATTACATATAAACTATGATTAGATTCACAATGTTTGAAACCAAGTCGAAGAAATAAATTGTCGATCTTAGCATACCAAGCTCTGGGAACTTGCTTCAAAACATAAAGAGACTTTTGAAGTCGAAAAACCAAGTTAGAATATGTCACAAAACTAGAAGGTTGTTCCTTGAAAATTTCTTCAGATAGGTCACCATGAAGAGAGGCATGTTTCACGTCCATCTGGTGCATCTTCCATCCAAAACAAGAAACAAGGTAAAGAATAAAACAAACAGAGTTCATCTTTGCAACATGGGAAAAGGTCTCAGTGTAGTCAATTCCTTCTTGTTGAGAAAATCCCTTTGTAGCTAATCGATCTTTATGACGCTCAATAACACATTCAAAGGTAAATTTGGACTTGTAGACCCATCGATACTTCATGATTTTCTTCCCTTAAGGTCTGGGAACTAAATCCCAAGTGTGATTCTTCAATAGAGAATCATTTCTTGTCTGCATATCCTACTCCCATTCAGGTTTTCCTTGTGCATATGAGTAGGTAATAGGATCATAGGTTTCAAACACATGGGTCATCAAAGCAACATTGGCATGTTGCTTCTAACTATGAGTTTGTTGTCTTGAAGAAAAATCACTAACATCAAGTCCAGTAGCTTCAATTGTCTTGGCATCCCATCTGGGTAGACAAGAATGTTGACATTTGTAGCATTGGAAAGGCACTTATGCACAGGTATAAGTGTCTAGATGTGTGGAAGTTATCCAAAGCCTTCTACCTTGATAATTTACTTTAATTAAAGGAATTATTAAAGTAAAGTGTTTTTATTAGTGAGTTGAGTTTTATTTAAGGAAATGTTAAAATTGGCATTAGTGAATTAAATATCAACCATATTTCAAGTGAGGTGAGAAGTAATCTCAACCATCAATCACTTTGGATATTAGGGTTAGGTCATAACTCAATATTATAAAAGCATGGAAAGGATGAAGGAGGAAACACTTGGTACACTTGATACTCTTTTGATATAGACAGGGTTGGATCATGAAGGACTATTATTCAAGGATATATTATATAGGTGGACAAGGACTTCCATCTATATATTAGCACAGTTCATGGAGAAAAGAGAACAAAGGCAGAAACAAGTGGGTTTTAGCAGTTTGGAGGCATGGCAGTAGGGTCGTGCCATATGGAGTTTGTATTATAGTCTTTGTGCATGTGTACATTGGTTTCAATGGAGACATACACATATACACAGGTTTTATTAAGGAAATGCATGTACATCTTGATAAACATGAAATTTTTGGATTGTACAGTAGACTAGGAGTTTCCACGGTTTGCAGGTGTTGTCTAAATTTTTTTATATTTCTCTATGGGCCATTTTCCCGATAAGTGAGCCCTTGTAAGATTTGAATTTATTTGAATGATAAACTTATTTGATGGGTAGAATATATTTGTGTATTGTGTAGGATATTTGGGTTTCCAATATTTCTTTCATTGTATTTATTTGAGTTGATTATTCTAGCAAGTGCATTCAATTTTGTGAGATGTTAATTTTATTTACAACAAGAAAATCACTAGATAAAAAATTGCCTAGGTGTTGGAGTAGGGAAAATCAACATGGTATCAGATCCTATGCTCTAAGAGGAATCCAAATCTCAAATCCATATTATTTGATAGCAGATATATCATATCTACAAGGAGATCTTAGCATATCCATAACCAGTATTCATAAATCAAAGGTTGGATTTCAGGGAAACAGTTGTACTGAAGAAAAATTAGGGTTTGTAGTCATACGAAGATGTACGCAGATTGTAGAAGGAATAGTCGCATACATATGCAAGTTTTCTTAAGGAAATTCATGTACATACGTGGGTTTCAGTGGTGACAGGCACATACAAGTTCGTACAGGTCAGTACAAGGGAAATTTCAACAACATGTTATTTCCAGGAGATTTTATCACGTCTAAGGGATGGCATCATCAAGTCTAAAAGTTGAAGATAGATTGGATGTATCATCCAACTTCCTATCTTGGAAATCAAGAGTTAATTTGACTTTGAAGGAGTATGACCTTTGGGAGTTAGTGGAAAAAGTAGTTGTTCCACCGACAAAACCGCAAGATTTGGAATTTCACTAGAAGAAGGAGATTAAAGTTGAGTGAGTAATCTTGGATTTAGTGAAGGATCATATAATTCCTCACTTATATGAGAAGAATACATCCAAAGAGATGTTTGATTCCCTGGTAGGATTATTCCAGAGCACTAACATGAATAGAAAGATGGTCTTAAGAAATAAACTTAGATATGTGCAAATGTCTAGATATGAAAATATTACCATCTATTTCATGAGGATGACTCGGGTTCGTGATCATATTGAAGCTATAGGGGAGAAATTGGATGAAGTAGAGCTTGTGAATGTGGCATTGAATGGTTTTCCCAAGTCTTGGGAACAATTTGTCAAGGGAGTTTGCGCTCAAGAAAAAATACCATATTGGTAGAGGAATTGGGATGATTCAATCCAATTAGAGACTTGGGAGGATTCTATAAGTAACAAATAGGTAAGTAGTGATGAGAAATGGGCCCTTGTCAATAAGACAAAAAAGAGAAAAGGAAAGGGTTCCAAAAACAAGGGTAATAGTGATAGAGGAACATCGCATCTAGGGAAGAAGAAGGACTTGAGTAAAATCAAGTGCTTCTCATGTCATAAGAATGGGAATTATGCATCTTAGTGTTCAGATAAGAAGAAGGGAAGAGGAAATATGTAGATAGAAGCATCAATAGAGATGTAGCTAGATGAGTTTTCAGTGAAGTTTGAGAATGATTTATCACTAGTTTATTGCCTTTCTACTAGCACAGCTACCAAGCATGCATGGTACTTGGACAGTGGTGCATATCATCATATGATAGAAGCATGGGAGTTATTAAATAGTATGATGGAGAAGGACTCATGAGTTAATGTGGATATTTTCGATGATGCCAAGTATGCAATGAAGGGAGAGGGAACAATTTTGTTCTAGGTTGAGTCAGGAGGTTTGTTTGGTGCCCAATATGTTCTTTAATTACTATTACTAAAGAATAAATTTCTCTCGGTATCATATATGGAGGATGGGGGTTTTTCCATCATTTTTTAGAGAAGGAAAGTACTCATACGTCCAGAGAAATATAGGCCAAACACAGTAGTGGTGATTGGGTTAGAGAGGGCATTTTATACAGGTTACAGAGAAATCTTGTTCAGGATTTGGTACATAACAATGATAACCTATGTGAGATAGGGTACATAAGGTTGGGACACATACACTACAAGGAATTGCCAATTTTGAGGGGGATTGTTACATGTCTTCCATATTTTAGTGTTAAGAAACTAGGAGTGTGCAGAGGGTGTGCACTTGGAAACAATTCCAAGGATGTTTTTCCAAGTGGTGAGAGTAGGTCCAAGGGAATATTGGATCTTATACATTCAAATTTGATTGGTTTGATGTCAGCAGTATCAGTGCAGGGAGAGTCGTACTATGTGACGTTCATTGATGTCTTTTATAGGAAAAAATGGATCTTCTTTATGAATACGAAGGATGATGTCTTCAGTTGATTTCAGAAGTTTATGGATCAAGTGGAGAACCAGACAGGAAACAAGATCAATATCTTGAGATTAGGTAATGAGGGAGAGTACACCTCCAAAGAATTCAACTATTTATGCAAGGAGGTAAGGATCATGAGGGAGTTGAAAGTGTTATCACACTAAATTGCCTTGGGTTTTTAGTTTGTTTTTATCCTTTTTAAAGCCTTAGATTTTAAATTTTTTAAGTTTCATCCCTTTAAATTTTATGTTTGGTAGGACCCCTTAGATGATTACATTTTTGAGACATAGCTCTAGTTTGATTCTCAAATTGATTTTTGGACTTAAACCCTTTTTAGTTCATGACTTAAATTTTGGACACCTTCATGATTTGTCACTAGGATCGATCCCACCCCTCCCATGACTAGAACGATGTGACACACCATTATCCTTAGTCATGACCTCGTGGGTATGCCTTGTTGTCTTTGCTTACCTGTCCAATCATTTTTTAAATTGGAGCACTGCCCACTCATCAGGCGGTTCCGTAGCGCCTTTCCCATTCATCATGATTTCCACCATAAGTTATGATTACCATGACTGATGTCATGTTCCTTATTTTCAATGCTAGGAGCTGGTTAAAGATACCTCCAAGATCTCGTATTTATGAGCCCTGATAACTGTTTATGATTTGAAAAATCAAGAATGTTGTGATGCTCAAACTCATAGTTCTGACCAGGTGACAACGATGCAACCCAATTTGATGTTGAGACAGATTCGAGGGCCGAAAATTTCATGAATTCATCCTGAGATTTCACTGAATCTTCAAATAGGTGTCTACTCCACAGGTATCCCGTGTTGCCTCCTTTGCACATTAGTTTTCACAAAGAATTAACACTCGGAGTTTAGTTTATCGGGCTTGCACAGTGTAAGGGAATCATCTTCGCATCACATCCTTGTCTCCTCCCTTTTCAAACCTGTGAACTTCATTTGCTTGTATCAAAGTCTGACTACATCTGCTCGCCATAGCTACTAAGGTTGCAAGAATATAAATAGTCTATCTTCTGCATACACGTCGCACTACCCAGAGGCGCTGCTTAACCCCTCTGTGTCTCCCCTGCTTCCTTTCATTTTTGAGTTAAGCGTTTTTACCCAGCTACAAAGGGCCAGTTGTAGATTACCCCCTCATTGTCCAAACTCTCAATACCTGTACAAATCTAAGGGTGGGATTCTCACAGTCAAAACTTGGCTTACTAGCACCAATCTGTTTTAAAAGGTCAGCCTTGTACATTTGAATCCCGATTTTAAGTCTTACTGGTTATTACTACCCCATAATCCTTACGAATCTCTCATTCTAAGCCATGGAGACTCCTCAATCGAAGAAGACACACAAAGGGGGCAAGGTGGTTAGGACAGAACCTGTGGATATGCATATTTTTGATATAGATCCCATGGCAAGAGAGGTCTTTCAAAGAGTTGGATTCCTCTCTTTCTGCCAGAATATGCAAAGAGGCCATCCAGAGGTGACAAGACAGTTTGCATTACATTTTGATGGCAGGAGAACCAAGGTTGGGGATTTGGAATTTGAGGTGACTAAATCCTCTATCTCAGTTGCAACATGAATCCCTATTATAGGTGAAAAGTGGTTCAAAGCCATGGCTTTGAGTTCAACCTATGCCAAAGATTTCTTTAAACCATAACATCAAGCCAGTGATTTGTCTAAAAGTGTGCCAAGGAGTCAATTCATTGAACAGTTTGACAGGATCTTGAAGATCATACAAAGATATTTTACATGTGAAGGGAGATTTAACACATTGTACTAGTACCATATAAGGCTTTTGCTTCATTTTACTGGTAAAGTTGAAATGAATATCCCCTATTATTTGTTAAGGAGCATAGGTAATATGTCAGATAGGATTCAATCCAAGTCTAAGGATGTGGATTCTAGCCTTTTCCACTCTGGATTCATCAAAATGCTAGTCTCTGAGTAATTGGGTAAGAAAGAGATTTCATGGGAGCATTTTGTTGTTACTTCTCACTTCAAGCTGGATCTAGAATCTACTCCTCAATCACAGAATGCAAGTTCTTTATCACCCACCAGTGATGTTAAAGTAGGGACCAGTAGGAAGAGAAAGGAAAGAACCCATGTTCAAGTTTCAGAGGTCAGCAAGTAGGTCACAGGAGTTGAGGAGGAAGCTTGTCCTTCCCTACAAAGAGATTTTTCACCACCTCCTCCACCAGGGTTAGAATATATTCCTTCTTCTACCAAAACTACATCCAAGAAAGGGAAGAAGCTATACTTCCCCTCTTCTCCTCCAATAGTCAATACCAAGGGTAGAGGACCTTTCACAAGATCATCAATTCCTAGGGGAGTTGTTGAAGAACAGTCTCTACCAGAAATCCCTGTACAAAAGAAGAAGGGTAAAGGCATTGGAAAGCCTGTGGAAAGAAAAGAGGAAACTCCTATGCAAAAGAAGAAAGATAAAAGAAAAGCCACCAAGAACTCTGATGAAGTAGACAAGGAAATTCCTATGCAGGTGGAAGAGGAGACCAAGAAAAAACCTGTTGAGACTGTGCATGTCACTTATTTTCCTGACAGTCGGACATTCAAAAGACTAATCAGGAAACTTAGGGATGCAAGAAAAGAGGTGGCTCAGTTGAAAATATAGCCCATGTCTAACAAGGTGAAAATGAAAGAGCTCATGGATGGCTATAGTCATACCCTTGACCTGGCAAGGTTTGCAGCAAGAAAGGCCCAACCCCTTCATAGGCAGCTCCAAAACCTTTATAGGCAAAATAGAGGTTTTCAATCCCAGAATAGGAAACTCAAGGCGGAGTTCAACATTTTCAAGATGAAGTAGCTCATAGAAACTTGTAGGTATTGGTTGAAGCTGCTATTGAGAAAGAGACATTAGTAGTCAAGGAGAGCATAGCCCCAGTCAAGAAGTTTTTCATTGCTAAAAAGAAGAAGCCTATCATTGCTAACAAGAAAAAGTCTATTGTGCCAAATGAAGATCCTCCTTCTACAAGAAAGAGTGTGAGGTTAAGTGTCAAGGTAACAAAATAGATGATGAAAGGTGAGCCCCATTTTTTAGGATCTTTCTTTTTGAGAGGGTAAACTGTTATTCAAATATTACCTCTGCCACCTATACATGCTTCTAAGCATTTAATTATCATATTTTTAGGCTTTTGAGAAGTGCTAACTCCCTCAATGGTAAAATGCACTACCTACAGTGCTGCCAAGTCATGTAAGTTTAATGGGTTTGACATTATGCAAGGACACTACTTGCTCTGCACATGTTTAATATTGGAGGTGCTGTGTTTTTTGGATAGTGCTACCTAAACCTGCACACAAACGCAGCATAAGTGGCACTACCGAAAGTCACTACCTAATATTTGGCAGAGAACAAAGTCTGCACATATATGCAGCATAATGGCACTACCTAAATTCTCTACCTAATATCTGGCAGAGAACAAAATCTGCACACAAATGCAACATAATGGCACTACCTAAATTCGCTACCCAATATCTGGCAGAGAACAAAATTTTTCACACATATGCAGCACAGTGGCACTACCTAAATGCGCTACCTTTTCTACTTGTCCAGTTGTGAAGTACACTACTCAGACTGCTACCTAAAGAAGCTACCAACAGACACCAGGGATTCAAGAGGGCCAAGCTAACAACTTTTTGGATAGTTGATGATGGAGAATATTGTAGAAATAGTAGCTGGCATCATGAGGACAACCACATTATTTTGAAAGACACGTGGCAAACAAGGAGCTGTGAAACAATAGGGAATCAAGTCATATTGAATATTGGTTGGATTAGTCACCAACATTTTCCTATTTTATAGCATAGGTTGTTAATCAAGTTGTTAGATGAAATAAATTCTTAGATATTTTTAAGGGAAAGAGGCCAGCTCGTACCTCAAGTTGTTGCCTCTCTTTTGTTATAAATAGATAGATCGAATGCTTTAGTAGGTTTACATGGTTGAGCAAGGCTCCCTTAGTCTGTAATATTTTGATGAAGTGACTGTGAACTAGATATGTACTGAATTTAAGACATTTTGGTTAATAGAAATCATCTTCTTTTTTAGCTTATCTGCTTCTTATGCTAAATGTTCATGCTTTGAATTATTCACATGAATGGTTGTGGTGATGTTATGGTGGATGTTTGATCATTATATTATCATGATGTTTATTTAGCTTCCTTAGTTTATGAGTTCAAGAAGATCTTGTGTTAAGAAACTTTATTCCTTAGGATTTTGTAGACCTTATGTTTACAACAACCCCTACATTCCTCTTATTCAAGTCTTCCCTCTTTTCATAATCACTCCCAATTATTGATTGAAGTTAGCCAGGACCTTGATTGTTGGTGCATGCTAGTCCTATTTTCTAAGTTGGAACATTATCACTTTGAGTCTCTTTCCATTTGACCCTTTAAAATCACTCTTACATTCACCTATAACCTGATGGGTACTGGGCTTGCCTTCCATGCAATCTGAAGGTGATTCCTAGTGCTAACATAAATTTTCATACAACGCTCAAAAAAATGGGGTTGTAGAGAGAAAGAATCAATCCATCATCAATTATTCCAAGGCTATGATACACAACCAGGAGTTGCCTGTGTTACTTTGGAAAAAGGCATGTAACACTATAGTATATGTGCAGAATAGGAGTCCTCATAGCATATTGGGGGACAAGACTTTGGAGGAGGAATTCTCGGGAGTGAAACTAGAGATATGACATTTGAGGATATTTGGTTGTCCAATCTACATCCATGTTCTTGTGGAGAAGAGGATGAATCTAGATTCTTCAGGACAGAAGGGTATATGTGTGGTGTATAGTGAAACCTCAAAGGCTTATAGTATATTCATACCAATGTAGAAGAAGACAATTGTGAGCACAAATGTTAATTTTGAGGAGAACTTGGCATCTAGGAGATCTCATGAGTCATCAATAGTGACATAGGATGAGGAGAAGAAATATCTTAAGGATGAGAAATAATCAGTAGCTTAGAGTTCAAGGAGTCAGAATTCAGGTGGGGAGGATAAATTAACCCCTTCCAGTTCTGTAAGGAGACCCAAGTGGCTATTGAAAACATTGAGGGATGTTGGTGAGGCTTCTAGGAGTGAAATCAGAGAGATTAGGCCTATGAGTAAGTTTTAGAACTATATGGCGCTTATGAGTAGAATTATTGATGTTGAGCCTTATATTTGTTAGGAAGAAGTAGATAAACAAGTTTGGTGGGATGCCATGGTGGAGGAGTGCACCTCTATCATGATAAATGATGTTTGGGACATAGTGTCAAGACTGGAGTGGGAGTCAATTTAAAGTTCCAAGTGACTCTACAAGATTAAGCATGTTGCAGATGGTAGCATCAAGAATTTCAAGTCGAGGTTTAGGGTGAGAGGATTCTCCCAGAGAAAGGGACTGGACTATGAGGAGACCTTTTCTCCAGCCACCTAGTATGCTTCTATTTGAGTTGTTATTTCTATTGCTTAAGTTATGAGGTGGAGGATTAATGAGATGGATGTGAATAAATATTTCCTCAATGTGATCATTAAGGAAGAAGTATATATAGAGAAACCTCGCGGATTTGAGGTACATGGGAGGGAGTCTCATGTGTGTTGGTTTAAGAAATCCTTGTATGGACTCAAACAAGCACCAAGGGCATGGTATTTTAGGATTGATGGATGCTTTCAGAGTATGGGATTTACCAATAGTGAGGCTTGTCCCAAATTTTACTTCCTACTTTTTGGGGTTGATCCACTCATCTTAGTGTTGTACGTGGATGATTTGATTTTTACAGGTGCAGAGGAGGTTATAGCAGGATGCAAAGAAGATTTGGCTATAGATTTTGAGATGAAGCACATTGGCTTAATGCATTATTTCTTGGTTTTATAGGTATTGAACGTATCGGGAGAGATATTCCTTGGTAAAGGGAAGTACATGGTAGAGATATCGAGGAGATTCAAGATGGAGCACTATAGACTGATTTCTACACCTATGTTTACCAATCTAAAGAAGGTTTTCCCTTCAGATTCAAAGTTGGTGGATCCCAGAATATACAAGAAGCTGATAGGTTCCTTGATGTATTTGGTCAACACCAGGATAAATATATGTTTTTTTGTGAACATCTTGAGTCATTTCATAGTGGATTTGAGGTGGTTGAATTGGATAACAATGAAGAATGTGCTCGAGTACTTGAGAGGTGTAGTGGAGTATGGGTTGAGGTATCTTGGAGGTGATGGAGTGAAGTTGCAGGGATATTCAGACTCATATTGGGCGGGGAGTGTAGTAGACAGAAATAACACCTTGAGGTGCTACTTCATATTGGGATCATCATTGATTACATGGTTCAACAAGAATCAGTCTTTTGTAGCACCCAATTCAGCGAAGGTAGAGTAAATGGTAGTGAGTATGGCTAGTTTTGAAGCCATTTGTCTTCGCAAATTTCATATAGGTTTATTTGATCAGGAGTTGGAGCCTACGGTGATATATTATGATAATAATAATTGTATCAAACTCTTTGATAATCCAGTATTCCATGATTGGTCCAAGCTTGTTAACATCATATATCACTTCATCCAAGACAAGATCCAGAAGGGAGCAATGAAGCTTCATTATTTTTCCAAAGATGAGAAGGTTGCAGATATTTTTACCAAACCCTTGTTTAAAGGGAGTTTTTTGCTCTTCAGGTACAACTTAGAGTGGTACAAAATACCTTCCTCGCTAAGAGGGAGTGTTGATGTTTCTAGCATCAGATAGGTACTTCCACACATGTCTAAGTGTCTAGATGTGTGTGTTGGACTACGATTGTTGTTAGACCAAAACCCGCAAGCATTATTCTCCTCCACAATCTTCAGAGTTAGGATCCACGAGATGGGGTTAACCCATGTCACGAAACTCATCAGGAATCATTGAACCCAATGTCCAACAATATCCCCCCAATGTGTGCCATGCGAGTTTCGAACTCAAAACTTGTTGCTTTGATACCATCTGTTGGACTACTATTGTAGTTAGACCAAAACCCGTAGGAATTAGTCTCTGCCACAATCGTTGATTTAGGATCCATGAGAGGGGGTTAACCCATGTCGTGAAACTTATGGGAAGCACTGAACCCAATACCCAACAGTGTGGAAGTCATCCAAAGCCTTCTACCTTCATAATTTAATTTAATTAAAGGAATTATTAAAGTAAAGTGATTTTATTAATGAGTTGAGTTTTATTTAAGAAAATTTTAAAATTATCATTAGTGAATTAAATATTATCCATTGATCTCAAGTGAGGTGAGAAGTAATCTCAAACATCAATCACTTTGGATATTAGGGTTAGGTTATAACTCAATATTATAAAAGCATGGAAAGGGTGAAGGAGAAGACACTTGATACATTGTATACTCTTTTGATACAAAGAGGGTTGGATCATGAAGGAATGTGATTCAAGAATATATTGGATAGGTGGAGAAGGAATTCCATATAGAGATAAGTACATGTAAGGGAGAAGAGAGAATAGAGGCATTCGCAAGTGGGTTTCAACATATTGGAGCTACAACATCAAGGTCGCATTGTATGAAGTTTGTCGTACAATAGTTTTGCACATGTACATGAGTTTCAGTGGAGACATGCATGTATACGTGGATTTTATTAAGGAAATAACTGTACATCTCAGGAAATGTGAACATTTGGGATCATACAATAGATGAGGAGTTTCTATGGTGTGTTGTCTAAAGTTTTCTATATGTCCATTTTCCCGGTAAGGGAGCCCTTGTAAGATTTGAATATATTTGAATGATAAGCTTAGTTGATGGGAATAATATCTTTGTGTATTGTGTATGCGATTTTGGTTTCCAGTATTTCTTCCACTATATTTATTTGAGTTGATTATTCCAGCAAGTGTATTCTATTTTGTGAGCTTCTAATTTGATTTACAATAAGGAAATCACTAGATAACAAAGTAACTAGGTGTCAGAGTAGGGAAAATCAACAAATAAAGGGGTGAACTTCTTTTCACTGCATAAGGTCGATCAGAAGTTGGAACAATTTCAGTCGAAGGGGATGGTGGACCAATCAAAATAGAATTTGAATGACCAGTTAACTCAAGAGTCGACAACCCAATCGAAATGTTGGTGTTTCTCTAGTTAGCAGCATTCGGCAGACATTCTCCCATATTAGTTATGTTTATTTGACCAGGGTAAAGGACTCATTTACTCATGGAGCTTTTCTAGTGGTGAATGGCCCAGGCGTAGTATTTCTCCTGACAAGGAGTGGATATACTCGAGGTGCTCTCACATTGCCTACTCCAGGATGAAGTGATCTATATTAATTAGACATGCATGTGAGGAAATAATCATAAACATAAATATAATATATAAATAATGTATTTATAATATAATGTATAAATATATAAATAATCAATAATTAAGAATTAAAAATTAATAATGAATTAATTTATTTATTAATGAAAAGACAATAATGGAAAAAACATGTTCATTAAATGAAACAGAACTCATCCCAAGTATATATATCGGGCCCCTCAATTGTAATATATCATTTCATACAATATTTAATTACAACAACCTCTCATCAAGTTTGCTGACTCTTGTTGAGATTTTCAGAGTGTAATTATTCTATGATAACAATAGCATTTAAATCATAAGGCAATAATTATCAGATTTGAAAATCAAAAAATTCAACATGGTATCAGAGCTAGTTAAAATATTTCAGTGCCAGAGCTAGTATAAGTCTTTTTGGAAACTAGTTAAAATCTTTAAGTGCCAGATCTGATAGATCTACTCCAAATATTTTATTTTTTGCAATTGTATAGTCGTGGTCACGAGCGGTCTGTGCACACAGAGTGACCACATTCCATTTAGTTCTGATTTTCCTAATTACAAGGTGTGACCACCTTAATGATTGCACTACATAGTGAGACTATCTCTTTTGTTCACTCCCTATTTCTCCACAAGATGGTGTCTAGTCTCAAAGTAGAAGACAGGCTATATGGTGCTATAAATTTCAGATCCTGGAAGACCAGGATACTCTTCATCCTGGATGAAAATGAGATTCAATATTATATAAAACAAAATGTATCAGAACCAAAAATTGTTGAAGAGAAGTCCAGGCACAAGAAGAATGAAGCAAAGGCTAAGAGGATCTTGATATACTCCATAAAATATCTTTTGATTCCACACATTGTTGAGTTGAAAACTTCCAAAGAAATGTTTGACGCCTTGGTAGGATTGTTCGAGAGCAAGAACACTAGCAGGAAATTAGCTTTGAGAAATCATCTCTATTGTATCATGATGACCAAATAAGATTAAATTTCCACTTATTTTATGAAAGTCTCCCAGTTGAGAGATCAACTTAATACCATTGGAGACACCATTGATGATGTAGAACTTGTTAGAATGACTCTTAATGGATTTCCTTCTTCATGGGAACCACTTGTACAGATCATTTGTGGACAAGAGGATTTTCCCAAGTTTGATCGACTATGGAATGATTGTGTCCAAGAGGAGGTTGAATATTGTCCAAAAAACAACTTGTAAAAACCCTAGGGTGAAGGAACTCAAGCTATTGCAGCTCATGCAAGAAAAGGAAAAGGAAAAAGGAATTTTGGAAATAAAAATATAGGGGGAGGATCATCCCCAGTTAAATAACAGAAGAAGAAGGATCTTTCAAAAATAAAGTGCTTCATTTGTAATACATTTGGTCATTATGCTTCTTAGTGTCCTTAGAATAAAATCAAAAGAAAGCATCATTGATTTGGAACCTTCCAATTACGAGGAGGCAACAATCCAACAAGTTTGGAGAGATGTCGTGATGGAATAATATCAGTCCATCATGAAGAATGATGTGTGTGATATTGTGTCGATACTTGAGGAGAAGTTAGTGGTGACTTCCAAGTGGATCTCCAATATCAATCATGTAGCAAAAGACATCATTTAAAAGTACAAAGCAAGGTTTGTGGCAAGACGGTTCTCCTAGAAAGAGGGAGTGGACTATGAGGAGACATTTTCTCTAGTTTCCACGTACACTTCCATCAGGGCCACTATTTCCATTTCAATAGTCATGGATTGGAGATTACACCAGATGGATGTAAAGACTCCATTCCTCAATGGTGTTATTGAGGAGGAAGTGTACATAAAAAAACCTCAGGGATTTTAGGTACATGGGAGGGAGTCTCATGTTTTCAGGCTGAAGAAGGCCTTGTACGAACTCAAGCAGGAACCTAGGGCATGGTACTCTAGGATTGATGGATACTTGATGAGCTTGGTCTTAACCAAGAGTGAAGCATATCCAAACCTTTACTACAAGGTTTTTTATGGTAATCCTTTGATCTTGATGTTATATGTTGATGACTTGTTTCTTATGGGAGCAGACCAACTCATCGATCAATGCAAGAGGTATTTGGCCTCTGAGTTTAAGATGAAGGATCTTGGCTTGATGCATTATTTCTTAGGACTAGAGGTGTGGAAGAAACCAAGTGATATCTTCATCAGACAAGGGAAGTGCACAGTTGATATCTTGAGCAGATTCAGTGTGATGGACTGCAATTCCATGGCTACACCTATGATGACAAATCTAAATAAGTTGAGTGATTCCTCTTCAGATTCAAATCTGGTGGATCCCACTATGTATAGGTATCTAATTGGATCCTTGATGTACCTGGTTAACACTAGGCCAAATATTTTATTTGCAGTGAACACCCTGTTGTTCCTGAGTCTGTACTTAAGGCTTAAAAGTACAGTGTCAAGGCATCCGAAAGTATGTCAAGGTTTATACTAAGAATACGTTAACCTTCGGTGTAGGAAACTAATGAATATTTCTACGTTATCGTTGTCTAGCTTCCAACTGTTCCTGTGTAGTAATATCTTGTTCAATGGCTGCCCATGAACGTTCCAATTCGTCCCGGGTGTTTGCAGTTTTAAGGATTGTGTCAAAAAGATTTAAAGCGATATGTATTTGAATGGATAGTCTGGGTTGAACATTAGGTTGAGTTGTTGCAGGAACAGTCATTGAGGAACAGTACTAGTATGGAAATCACTTTAAGGGGAGATTATGTGCGCTGTTTTAATTCGGTCAAATTAAAGAGAAACTTTTGCATGAAGAATGAAATAAGAATGCAAAATGAAGGCCCTTTCTCGTAACTGTATTATTTTTGGTAAAAAGATGTGGAGTGAGAGAAAAACATTTAGCTGTGGATAACGTAAGGTTCCTATCAGTAGAAAAGCTCACACATACACAGAAGAAGAAATTGACATAGAAATAATTGACATAGTGTAAATAAACATAAAATTCTATAAATGCAAATTGGTCTTACACCCGCTGATAGCTAGTGCAGAGGAAAGACAAGAAACAATTGCAGAATGATAAAATCCCTTCACTATAGTAGTGGTCGTACTAAATTATAGTGATACACATCAATTATGTAGAGCAAAATGAAAAGAAACAATAAACACAACGAAACAAACTTGTAACACAGTCGTGACAGGATCGAGAATCTTCAAATTTGCTTGTATTAACTTCCTTCATGCAAAAACTCTATTACAATTGATACCAAAAATTCCAGCCCTGATCTCTTCTTTATGTGATCTATTTATACAAAATTTGCCTCTTGGTTCAGAAGAGCGAAATCACTCCATTTGTCCAAATCCATTTTTCAAAAAAGTGCCAGGTGCTTGTTTTTGCTCAGATTCAATGCATATGATACATTTGTCCATAAAATGGAATACAAGTTGTGAAGGTTCTGCTTGACAGCTGGGGGGAGCGAAATCACTCCATTTCACTTACTCTATCTTCAAGAAGTGCCAGGTGCTTGTCCTCGCATGGATTCAGTGTACATGATACATTTTTCCACAAACTGGGTTACAAGCGGTGAAGGCTCGGCTTGACAACTGGCTTCGGCAAAATAGCACTCTTGGGCTAACTGTGGAAGTTTATCATTTATTTGTACGTCGACAAGTTCAAGGGCACCGAGTTGTGCACTAGGTTGAATCAAATGTTTGTGGATCTGAGCCGGGTCAACCCTGTCCATCTTGGAGATTTCCTCTGAATTTCTCTCATTGTTCTCCTTTATGTCGAGAGAAATCCGATCTATATTCATCTGCCTCAGCGCCTCTGTGTCACCTCCAATCTCTATTCCTAACAGCTCACCATTTATGTCATTGAAGGCTGCTGCTAATGAATTTGTCACTTTTTGAGCCTGCTCCTTGCTTAAAGTAATATCATGTTCCCAATTCTTTAACAGGATATTACCCCTAGTTTGTTCGGCAATGGTGATCCCAGGAGGCCCTGAAAACCTGTTGTTAGTCGCTATCACTGCCTCTTGAAAAGAGACCTGAGCAGGCTCTGCGTTTATTTCTTTGTCAATCATATTCTCAGAGATCCGATGTATTAACAAACAGTCTTCTCAAATCTCTCCTACTTTGTTTAGCAGACTCTGTTGAGCGGAGGAGATCTTGCTTTGAATATTGATTGCACGGGTTTTGACAATCTCGATGTCGATTACCTTGCTTTTTGCGACCTCCAACTGAGCCTGCAGCTGTGTGATCATATCCCTCTGCTGACCCGATTGTACCCGACCATCTCGAATCACTGAATTTGCTTGTTCCAGTTTGGTTTTGAGAACTTCGATTTCTTGCTTATCAACCAATCGGGCCAACT
Organism: Picea mariana; assembly: GCA_032191745.1. Taxonomy (NCBI): domain Eukaryota; kingdom Viridiplantae; phylum Streptophyta; class Pinopsida; order Pinales; family Pinaceae; genus Picea; species Picea mariana. The sequence continues at coordinate 81,778 of JASDQU010737419.1, forward strand.
CTATTTCTCCACTCGCTTGACTCTTAGCGCTCTCTGCCGCCGAAGCCACTCTGGCTTCAAGAGTCTTGATCAGGCGATTTTTTGCTTTGAGCTGCTTCTTTAACATTTCGACCAAGAATTGATTTGTCGTCGCATACGCTCCTAGCGTTCTTGCAATCTCCGTGGCAAGTTCATCTTTCCTTTTATTCATCCCATCGGTCATCACTTTGAATTTTTTGACAGTTTATTCTCCCTCTTGATAAAATTCTCTCCTTACTACATCTTTTCTCTTTTTGTCAAAAAAGAATTCATTAGGAGGGAGTTCCTCTGCCCTTATAGGTCTCAGTTCTTCACCAAATATCCATCCCTCGCTAACGTCTCCTTGTGCTGAATGCAAAGGTGTGACCAAGGTGATGGGTTGTCCGATCTGCTTTGCCGCCTTTCCTGGTGTGACGAGTGATTCCTTCTCTTTCGAAGGATCGGATATCTTCGTCTTTGTCCCTGTCTCTGTCTCTAGATTCTGAGTTTCAGGCGGGTCGGTGTTTTTCACTTCCATCTCTGGACTATGTTCCTTAGGTGGGTCAATAGTCCCTTCTTCTGTCTTGGGATTCTTCTCCTTCTTGAGACTCTTCTCCTGCTCGGGACTCTTCCCCTGCTCAGGACTCTTCTCCTGCTCCCCTTCCTGACATTTTTCAGGATTAGAAGTTTGCCCCTCAGAACTTTCGGCCTCCTTTTCTTTATCCTTGGGAAGTCCCAAACCTCCCAGCACAATGGGGAGGCACCTTTTCCTATGCTCCTGAAATTTTAAAACAGAAGCCCTGTCTTCGGGTGCCAGAGATCTGATTCGAAATTGCACTTCCGAATAGGACCTCGCCCCTCGAAAAACATCATCCGAGGGTGAACACTCATGTTCGAACCTCTTTAATCCACAATTTCCCAAATGGGTGCTTACAATTCTCTGCGGATCATGCTTTTTGTACTCAATAGAGACTAGGCTCAAGTCTTCTAAGGTCGCAGCCTCAGCCTTAGCATGTCCGAAATCTAATAAGGAATAGGAATTTATCTGGACAGGGAAAAATGGCCATACCTTTTTCGATGACGCTTTGAGCTCTTTACTCACTCCGCCAATTACTGTTTGTCGAGCAATCTCGTGACAAGCCAGCTTGTCGGGGATGAACAGTGGTAGTGCCAGAGGAGGAAAAACAGCTCCGAATACTCTCAAATAGGAGAATTCTTCTTCTATGTACCAGTTTGCGATATGGCTCAGATTCGCAGTAATGCTATCTGAGATGTGGGGTGGTGAAAGACCAAAAGGGCGATGTGCAGGGGCACCATCACCCAGTTGAAAATCTCATAAATAAACTTATTTGCGTTATTTTCCCATAGCTTGTCGTGGTACTCATGAACAATTTTCTCTTGGGTTGGACTCCAAGCCCAATTCATCAAAGGAAAAGGTGTCATGGAGCATATCGCATCCATGATATACGCGGACATGAAGAATCTGGATGGTTTCCTGGCTGTTTTTTGCTCCCGGTACTCTGTGACCCTGTTGAACAAACTATCAGAGAGCATTTTCGCCCAATTGAATGAGGAACCTTCTGCTACTCGAAATATGAGAGGTACCCACTGGATGTAAAAATGCGCGGTATCTTCCCATCCGAAAAGCCGACAAGTCATCATCGCCACATACATATATTGTGGCTCCGGTGAAGAAATTGAATACACGCCCTTGTCATTCACTCTGAATGCCGCAGGGCGCGAAACCCAATCTTTTATCAAGCCTGGCATGGTTTTTTCAAATTCTTCGCACTCCTTCTTTTTGAAGTCCACCAGGAATTCTTTGCCATATGTGTATTCAGAAGTTGTTGGGAGCTTATACATAGATTGGATATGCTCAGGCCTCAAAGTCCCGACCATGGCCTGTCGGTCATTTACGATGGTTCTGGAGGGCAGGTCGATGTGATCCAATGCCATCGGATCATGTCGTAGTATGGGAGCAACCGAGGTCTGGTTGCAACCAGGTGCATTCCCGACTGAACAATTGTCTTGTACTTAGTGTTCAGGTCATCCTTCACAATATCATTGTTATCGTCATCAGAGTCTGAATAGTTTACCAGCTCGGATTGTAGAATGTCTGAAATAAATGACCAGGTGGGTACTGAGCCACCCGTCCGCGGTGAAGTATCTGAGACATTGTCTGGACCCTGCGTTGCTACCTCGACATTCGCTTTCGCTGCTCTCCTTGGGGCCATAGCTGACACTTGCTTTTTTTCTCTTCTGCAATAGACCTGTGTATACATGTGGAAATGAGTTCACTCGGAGAATGGTGAGCTCCATGCGTTTATGAGAAATGTTTAAAATAGAACGAAACTCTCGTATATATTCGAAAATCCTGTACCTTTGAAATAAATCTGTCAAATCGCAAATAAAACCAAATTTATTGAATAAATCCGATCTTATTTATTCGTGGATTTACCCTAATTCCTCATTAATGTCATCAATATTCGGTGGCTTGACAGGCAATCGGATTATGGAGAGCAAGTAAATACCTCATGAAGTGTGCCAACCTTGATGTGCGGGACGTATCTTGTTTAATTTAAAATTACAAATCTTAACGACTTAGGTAATTTTCTCGCTTTTCGTCGCATCGTGAATTACCTTTTCGTATTTTGACTCTTTAACTCGCAAGACCGCGAGTGCCGATTTTAACGCAATCAATGGTAATCGTGATTTGGCGCATCCTTAATTATATAATTAATTTACTTTTCATATCGCGACTCGGGAATTCGAGGACAGACTTTTGAGAAAATGAAATGCCGAGTTACAATATCGCGATGTGGCGATAATTAAGGCTCGAATTATGAGAAGGAAATCTTAGATTAGGCGACTAATTAATCTTGCCATAATCATGTCCCAACTTCATGAATCGGGGTTTTGGATACTTTAACTTCATGAAAGAAAGTGCAGAATGGCAATGTGCCGAGAACCAAAACTAACCATGGTTAGTCCTTTTTACGTTTAGTTCTCGACCAAGGTTATCATAAAGTTATCGTGTTCTCGGCTATCGGAGCTGTAAGAACAAAAACTTGGGTCTGACGGATGCCGAGGTGCGAAACCTCGACGATGTCTAATCGTGGGTAAAAAATTTTACCCCAGTTAACGTCTTGGGCGAAAATTAAAACCGAGCTCGCAGTTTTGCGACTCGGGACTTGTGAATTCAAGAATTACAGTGTCTGGCTTGCGAAACCCCGAAATAAAACAAAAGAGCAAACATGCTTACGAAAAATGGATCTTTTCTGAATGTAAAAAATCATTTTTAATCAGGCGGCAAGATTTCAGAGCTTTATGATTTCAGAAGGAGAAGAAAAACAACTTTAGATCTCAAGTATCAAACATTGAAAATTGCGCGAGGTGAAAAACAAGGGCGGCTCCAACATAGGCTCCAACTAGGGATCCCACTTCCCTGTGAGGCGGGAATAACAGTAGACCAGGTGCCAAAATTGGGTAAATGGAGTCATAGGTTAAAATCAAGATAAAAATCCAAGGAAAAAGATAGTAAGGGGAAACTTTAAAACTTTCACTTGGTAACCCAGAAAATTTTTCGATCTCAGATACCCTTTCCAAACACAGCGGAAGTCACCTTCACAATTTTCCCTTTCTCACTACTAAGTTCGGGGAACACTTCAAGACAGTCGTAACGGCCCTAGGATATTCAACAGGTCTTGTGATTCTCAGCTTGCATCAAAGAATGATATTATATAATCTAAAAAAGGGAAGTCCCGTCGGAATTTGGGGAAATGATCAGGTTTTCAGAAAGCGTTGATTACCAGAGTTAATTGATGTTTATGTATAACAGCCTTACAGATCTCTCAGACATTACTTCACTGCCAGCGAGCCTGTTCAGTACCCCGGTGAAGTTGTCTGACCCTTTTTCACTGAATTCCTTTTCACCACTTCGGAAAATATTTATGCGTTTAAACCCTAAGACGAGGGCAATCATTTCTGAATTTCCTTTCATTGTCTTAATGGACTAGGTGGGAGAAATCATTTCTGAATTTCCTTTCACCACCTGTCTCAATATTTTATTTATTTCTAAAACACGAAGATGGGAGCAATCAGTTTATATCAGGGCTGAGATCTGTGTAATATTTTTTATTAGAGGTCTGTCAACTTATTTTGATTACTCAGTATCAACCTTCCTTTGACCCTCACAAGCCCTTTGGTTCTTAGGGAGACAGGGGAGAATAATAAAATTTTAAGGAACATCTTGTTCAAGCGAGCTTTGATTTTTCGGACACTATTGAAAAGCCTAGGAAAGTCAGGATCGCTATAAACGTTCCTTTGCTTAGCAGAGGATCAAGTAGTTGTGAAGACCAGCTTTTTTATTGAGATCTGCTTCGAAATCCCTGAGGTTTGAAATGAAAAGAACCTTTATCCCTTCCCAAAGGGTTGGGGGGATAGTGACTCACTAAAAGTTAGGCCCAGATATAGACAGAAAACAAGGCAACAATTAAATGGCTTAATATAAAAAAGGTCACAATAGTTCAGAACTAGTTTTCGAATACATTTGGGAACAAAAGTCATGACTGACT
>JASDQU010737419.1:95790-140897 GCA_032191745.1 Picea mariana
TTGACAATATCGATGTCGATTACCTTGCTTTCTGTGACCTCCAACTGAGCCTGCAGCTGTGTGATCATATCCCTCTACTGACCCGATTGTACCCGACCATCTCGGATCACTGAATTTGCTTGTTCCAGTTTGGTTTTGAGGACTTAGATTTCTTGCTTATCGGCCAATCGAGCCAGCTCTATTCCTCCACTCGCTTGACTCTTAGCGCTCTCTGCCGCCGAAGCCACTCTGGCTTCAAGAGTCTTGATCAGGCAATTTTTTGCTTTGATTTGCTTCTTTAACATTTCGACCGAGAATTGATTTGCCGTCGCATACGCTCCTAGCGTTCCTGCAATCTCCGTGGCAAGTTCATCTTTCCTTTTATTCATCCCATCGGTCATCACTTTGAATTTTTTGACAGTTGATTCTCCCTCTTGATAAAATTCTTGCTTTACTACATCTTTTCTCTTTTTGTCAAAAAAGAATTCATTAGGAGGGAGTTCCTCTGCCCTTATAGGTCTCAGTTCTTCACCAAATATCCATCCCTCGCTAACGTCTCCTTGTGCTGAATGAAAAGGTGTGACCGAGGTGATGGGTTGTTCGATCTGCTTCGCCGCCTTTCCTGGTGTGACGAGTGATTCCTGCTCTTTCGGAGGATCGGAGGTCTTCATCTCTGTCCCTATCTCTGTCTCTGGATTCTGAGTTTCAGGCGGGTCGGTGTTTTTCACTTCCATCTCTGGACTATGTTCCTTAGGTGGGTCAATAGTCCCTTCTTCTGTCTCGGGATTCTTCTCCTGCTCGAGACTCTTCCCCTGCTCGGGACTCTTCTCTTGCTCGAGACTCTTCCCCTGCTCGGGACTCTTCTCCTGCTCCCCTTCCTGACGTTTTTCAGGATTAGAAGTTTGCCCCTCAGAACTTTCGGCCTCCTTTTCTTTATCCTTGGGAAGTCCCAAACCTCCCAGCACAACGAGGAGGCACCTTTTCCTATGCTCCTGAAATTTTAAAACAGAAGCCCTGTCTTCGGGTGCCAGAGATCTGATTCGAAATTGCACTTCCGAATAGGACCTCGCCCCTCGGAAAACATCATCCGAGGGTGAACACTCGTGTTGGAACCTCTTTAATCCACAATTTCTCAAATGGGTGCTTACAATTCTCTGCAGATCATGCTTTTTGTACTCAATAGAGACTAGGCTCAAGTCTTCTAAGGCCGCAACCTCAGCCTTAGCATGTCCGAAATCTAATAAGGAATAGGAATTTAGCCGGACAGGGAAAAATGGCCATACCTTTTTCGATGACGCTTTGAGCTCTTTACTCACTCCGCCAATTACTGTTTGTCGAGCAATCTCACGACAATCCAGCTTGTCGGGGATGAACAGTGGTAGCGCCAGAGGAGGAACAGCAGCTCCGAATACTCTCAAATAGGAGAATTCTTCTTCTACGTACCAGTCTGCGATATGGCTCAGATTCGCAGCAATGCTATCTGAGATGCGGGGTGGCGAAAGACCAAAAAGTGCAATGTGCAGGGGCACCATCACCCAGTTGAAAATCTCATAAATAAACTTATTTGCATTATTTTCCCACAGCTTGTCGTGGTACTCATGAACAGTTTTCTCTTGGGTTGGACTCCAAGCCCAATTCATCAAATGAAAAGGCGTCATGGAGCATATCGCGTCCATGATATACGCATACATGAAGAATCCGGATGGTTTCCCGACTGATTTTTTCTCTCGGTACTCTGTGACCCTGTTGAACAAACTATCGGAGAGCATTTTCACCCAATTGAATGAGGAACCTTCTGCTACCCGAAAGATGAGAGGTACCCACTGGATGTAAAAATGCGCGGTATCCTCCCATCCGAAAAGCCGACAAGTCATCATCGCCACATACATATATTGTGGCTCCAGCAAAGAAATTGAATACACGCCCTTGTCATTCACTCTAAATGCCACGGGGCGCGAAACCCAATATTTTATCAAGCCTGGCATGGTTTTGTCAAATTCTTCGCACTCCTTCTTTTTGAAGTCTGCCAGGAATTCTTTGCCATATGTGTATTCAGAAGTTGTTGGGAGCTTATACATAGATTGGATATGCTCGGGCCTAAAAGTCCCGACCATGGCCTGTCGATCATTTACAATGGTTCTGGAGGGAAAGTCAATGTAATCCAATGCCCATCGGATCATGTCATAGTATGGGAGCAACCGAGGTCTGGTTGCAACCAGGTGCATTCCCGACTGAACAATTGTCTTGTACTTAGTGTTCAGGTCGTCCTTCACAATATCATTGTTATCGTCATCAGATTCTGAATAGTTTACCAGCTCAGATTGTAGAATGTCTGAAATAAATGACCATGTGGGTACTGAGCCACCTATCCGCGGTGAAGTATCTGAGACATTGTCTAGACCCTGCCCTGCTACCTCGACATTCGCTTTCGCTGCTCTCCTTGGGGCCATAGCTGACGCTTGCTTTTTCACTCTTCTGCAATAGACCTGTGTATACATGCGGAAATGAGTTCACTTGGAGAATGGTGAGCTCCGTGCGTTTATGAGAAATGTTTAAAATAGAACGAAACTCTCGTATATATTCGAAAATCTTGTACCTTTGAAATAAATCTGTCAAATCGCAAATGAAACCAAATTTATTGAATAAATCCGATCTTATTTATTCGTGGATTTACCCTAATTCCTCATTAATGTCATCAATATTCGGCAGCTTGACAAGCAATCGGATTATGGAGAGCAAGTAAATACCTCATGAAGTGTGCCAACCTTGATGCGTGGGACATATCTTGTTTAATTTAAAATTACAAATCTTAACGACTTAGGTAATTTTCTCGCTTTTCGTCGCATCGTGAATTACCTTTTAGTATTTTGACTCTTTAACTCGCGAGACCGCGAGTGCCGATTTTAACGCAATCAATGGTAATCGTGATTTGGCGCATCCTTAATTATATAATTAATTTACTTGTCATATCGCGACTCGGGAATTCGAGGACAGACTTTTGATAAAATGAAATGTCGAGTTGCGATATCACGATGTGGCGATAATTAAGGCTCGAATTATGAGAAGGAAATCTTAGATTAGGCGACTAATTAATCTTTCCATAATCATGTCGCAACTTCGTGAATCGGGGTTTTGGATACTTTAACTTCATGAAAGAAAGTGCAGAATGGCGATGTGCCGAGAACCAAAACTAACCATGGTTAGTCCTTTTTACCTTTAGTTCTCGACCAAGGTGATCATAAAGTTATCGTGTTCTCGGCTATCGGAGCTGTAAGAACAAAAAATTGGGTCTGGCGGATGCCGAGGTGCGAAACCCCGACGATGTCTAATCGTGGGTAAAAAAATTTACCCCAGTTAACATCTTGGGCGAAAATTAAAACCGAGCTCGCAGTTTCGTGACTCGTGACTTGTGAATTCAAGAATTACAGTGTCTGTCTTGTGAAATCCCGAAATAAAACAAAAGAGCAAATATACTTACGAAAAAATGGATCTTTTCTGAAAGTAAAAAAGAATTTTTAATCAGGCGGCAAGATTTCAGAGATTTACGATTTCGGAAGGAGAAGAAAAACAACTTTAGATCTCAAGTATCAAACATTGAAAATTGCGCGAGGTGAAAAACAAGGGCGGCTCCAACACACCCTATGCCATTTTATGGTTGAACCAAGGAACTTCCATTGGGTTGCAACAAAGCATGTGTTGAGGTACCTATGTGGTACAGTTGGATATGGTCTGAGATATGACTCAGGTGGTGAAGTGAGGTTGTAGGGATATATTGATTCTAACTGGGCATGGAGTGTAGTGGAAATAAAGAGAACCTTAAGGTGTTGCTTCATCTTAGGATTAGATATGATATCCTGGTTTGGAAGGAAGTGGACTTTTGTAGCACTCAACAAAGCAGAAGCAGAGTGTCACAAGTCACAAATTAGTATGGCTTCAGAAACTTCTTGTAGGACTATTTGATCAAGAGTTAGAGACGACCTTAATACACTGTGATAATCAAAGTTGTGTCAAGATTTTGTAAAATCCAATAGTTCATGACAAGTCAAAGCATATTGAGATCACATATCACTTCATACGAGACATGGTATAGAAGGGAGCAGTAAATATCAAGTATATATCCACATATGAGAAAATTGTAGACGTTCTCACCAAGCCTCTATCTAAGACAAAGTTTGTATACTTTAGAGACAAGCTTGGCATGATGCAAAATGTCTCCCTTGCTAAGAGGGAGTGTTGATGTTTCTCTAGTTAGCAGCATTGGGTAGATATTCTCCCAGATTGGTCATGTTGATTTGACCAAGGGAAATGACTCATTTACTCACGAATATTTTCTAGTGGCGAATGGACCAGGCATAGTCTTTCTCCAAACGAGGAGTGGATAGACTCTAGGTGCTCTCACATTTCCTACTCCGGGATGGAGTGATCTATATTAATTAGACGTGCATGTGAGGTGTTATCACTCCGTAATTTATCAGGTTGAGGAATAAGTTGACAGAGGTAACTACAGAACCACTTTGGAGTCTGGGATCTATCCATCCTAGACTTAGAGAGGGATCTCTTTGTAATATTTGTCTTTGTTTGCTGGAAATTTTAGGCTAGTTATGATAGTACAGGGTTTGGTTTTTTGAATTGTTGGTTGGAACAAGGAAGATGGGCCATTGGGAAAATGGAGTCGTTGGCTTAGTTTAATCAAGGCAGTTTATACAAGAAACCTTACAGGGAAGGATAGGCAATTTGTTGGATTCTTAATATTGTTCAATGATGTGAAAGAAAAGTTGAGAAGATAGGATTGTACCAGAGCAATCAAGAATTCTAGAACTGACTTCTAGTAGAAAACATAGAAATTATTCACACCTAGAGGCAGAGTGTACATTTAAAAAAATTATGCTCCTAATATTATATTGAATCATTCAGAAGTTATGGATAATACTTGAAAAATAGTGAAACCACATATACAAATATAGATGCACTTCACCAACATAAGTGACATGAGAATCATGTAATTACAACTGTATTACTGAAAATTGATCAAAAAAGGTTGTGTGATTTGTTCTACAATATTGATCCTATCCTATGAACAGGTCCCAACCCATAATACTTCGAAATGGGAAGTATTTATAAACTTATTACAAAGATCTTGTCATAAATGAGCAGGATATATTTAAACTAATTATATTTCTAATTACAAAAATATAGGAATCTCTAGATCAGTTTGGATTTCGGGTGCTTGATTTGATTGACTAAAAATAAACTTTAGATGCAATCACTATGAAACAAATTGCCAAGTGACTCGAATTTTGGATCTTGCAGATGAATTCTGTTTGGATCTTGGAACTTCCTGCTAATTTAATGGAGCTTGTTGGCGATGTGTCATTGACTTCTTCTTATTTKTTGGTCTTTATTGATGATTGTGGCTACTTTTGTAAAACTTGGTATTGGAATATGGAATCRATGTTTGATATTTGATCTTTAGCTACTAGGTGTCTTTATGCCTTTGACATCTGGAAYGAGGTCGAAACTGTCTTCACGGATTCTCGGTCAACAAATAGTGTGACAGGGACAATTGTGGGTTTTATGGTTGCAGGGATATTTGTTAGAGATGGGATCCTTACATGTCAGCTAATGGTCAACGATCACGTGAGATAATGTAACTGGMTAACAGAGAAGTAAGGTAACAGGTGTGATGTAGGGAGAGGGGGAGTGTACACGAGAGGTGAGATGATATCGGGAGTGCGGAGGATAGGTGGCATGTAGAGAGAGGAGAAGATGCAGTAGGTGAGTGGAGGATAGGTGTTAAGTAGGGAGAGGAGGATAAAATGCAGGAGGTGAGGGGTATGAATAGGCGAGAGGGTGAGTTGAGGGTGTTGAGTAGGGAGAGGAGTGGTATGAGATGGTGGTTTAGGCATATTTTGGAGGGGAGGTAGGTGGTAAGTAGATTTGAGAAGGGTGGTCTGAAATAGCAAGAAGGTGCAACGTTAGGTGGGCCCGAGGTGAGGGAAAACCATTGTTCGAACCCACGCCCCCCCACTGTTAAAGGCAGAAAGGTTGGGGGGGTCTGAAATGCACTGAGGACCGTTGATTTGGGCGATGGGGATGTCATCGATGGAGACTAGTGCGAGAGTTAGGCACTACAAGACAAAAAGTCTTGTCTGCTTGCAAACTTAGGATAAAAATACACGATGGGTAGCGCTAAGCTCGATTTTTTCCATTTTAGACTATAATTTTATTTTCCAATGCTAAATTAACCAAATTTGATTAACTTAGGGTGTATTTTGAAATGCAAAACCCTCATGTTTTCTTTCCTTTTCCTTTGGGAAATTATTTGCAGAATGAAATATCATTTACCACATAAAATCACTGAAGGAAGAAATTTCAATCACCATCTGATCCTATGAAATATAGGACTCTAAAAATGGCTCCAAATGGGGATGGAATCCTCCATGTGAGGTGCCACGAACACTGTAGAATAAGTATCCCGATCCATTGGGTTGATCCCAAGCTTGCAACCTGTTCCATCATGAAACATATGTGACTAAAAATCAATTAATCATCTGCTCCAAACCTTAACTAAATAAAATTCACTCTGAAATCTAACCTATACTCTAAATATGAAAAGTTGAAACCAAACTGATAAACAAAAAATTGTTGAAAGGAATGCTCGTGAAGCTAAGCTTATTCACACACTCCTACCCTAATTTGTTGAAATTACTGTTCAATTAGGTAATGGAAAAATGCCAATGAATCCAATCCAACAGTTGATCCAATAACTCTGATCTTTTTTTTTTTTTAACAAAACTCGGCACTAGAGCTTGTAAGGGCACTAGAAATTGATTGTTAGTTTTATCTTCACAACAGAGAGATTTGGAACCATAAAAAACAAAAGAGTCACTGGAAATCGATTGGAATTCTGAAGTGAAAAACTCCTCCATATAGATAGCTATAGGATCATAATAGACATGACCTATTTATTGGTGTTCAGATTATTCAGCAAACTCAAGGTCATAATTGGTTATTGCACATATGCTATCTATATCATCATACAACTTCTGATTTAACTGCAAATGTTCAAAAGATATTTTTAATGAGACTCCTATTGAACAAGACAGTGAATTCGGTTGCCTAATCAAGTCTATGTCATAACTTCTTTTAAGCTCATGGCTAGCAAATGGAACATGACTTTGACTACACAGATCATCCAAAACATCAGCTATTGGATCATGGAGAAACTGAGAAAAATGTTGCAATTTATTATGCAATGGTTCCAATGATGCTACATGATTTTCTATATGCTTACCAGTCCTTGATTCTGAGATATTAGTAGCATTTTTCTTCAAAAACTGAAATGAACCAAAACTTAATGGTACAAAATTGTGTTGCATCAATTCATCTATGGTTTGAAAATCAATATAACTCAGGAGTTGTAATTATGGAGCTAAAACAGCTTCCATATCACAAATGACATCCTCAACTGACTCATCAGAAAATTATCCATTCCTATTATTGAAAACTTGTTGATCTTCTTACTTATAGATTTCTCTTAGAAATTGGAATGAGGAACATAGGGGCAAAGACTTTTCACTTACTTTGAAATTTTCTGCATTTTCCTCATTGTCGTCATGATTAATATACACAGGTTGGTTGTCATATTTGAGTTTTTGTGACTGAACTTCTTCCTCCCAAAAATATGTTGTTGATCGCTTTGAAGAGTCAACCTTGATGTATTCATCATCATATTGATCATACTTGGGTAGATCATCCATATAATAAATGTCATCAAGCATACACATTATATCAGCTGATTGCTCCTCCACAAGCTGATTTTGAGCTTCATCTTTATCCATGGCATGAAGTGAATACATAAAAAAATCATTTTCTGATCTATGATACTCAGGATAAACAAAAAAATGTTTAGGAACAATGACCCTTTCTTTCTCTGCAAAAAATGGAACATGGTGTTTTTGAACAACAAGTTCATCTCTCATGGTAATCTTCTGCATCATCTCTTTCATTGTGCTTGCTAGAATGTCTAGTTTCACTTATGAAGATGTCAGATGCTCCTTCTTTTTGTTTTCCTTTTCTTCTACCTTCAACTTTGACTTTTTGATCAACAAGTTAGCTTCTACACCTATTTCATTGTTTTGCATTTCTTCCAGTGTTGTAGTGTTCCTTTCTCTTAAATGAAATTCCATTTCTGGATCAAAGGCATTCGAGTAGTGTAAGAGAGCTAAACTAGGAGGAAGCTTTATATCAAAAAGCATTGAATGGTAAACTTGATTGAACCTGGCTGAAAAGTGTTGCATTGTTTCTCCTGGTTGTCTTTTCAAAGGATCATATTCTTCTAAAATGAGAAAAATATTCCTCTTGATCACCCATTTATCAAAAAAGACTTTCACAAACTAATGGAAATCACCAATGCTTGTAGTTGGAAATTTTTTCAACCACTCTTTAGCTTTACCTTGCAAAGATAAAGAAAAAATCCTAATACAAACATCATCTTCTTCAACCTCAAAAAGGTCAAGAAAAAATTCAAAACCCAGAATGTGTTTTTCAGCAGTGGTGTTACCATATTCTCCATCAAACCTGGGAATATATTTGTAATAATTTGCAGGGAAATCATGGAGTATATGAGGTAAGACAAGAGGCTTGTATCTATTTGGAATTTTAACAGTAGGAGTATGTACAGGAACTATAAAATTAGGCTTAATATTTTGAGGCTCATCAGGTTGAATATGATTATCATAATTCTCAGCAATATGTTCTTGACTAGGATCAAGAAAAGAGAAGAAATAATTAAAAATAAAGCTTATTATGTCTTGGATAAAATTCCAACTTGAATACCTGATTTTTCCAGATTGTCTTGTCATATTTCAGGTTCTTCCTCCAGTGCAGTATTTGAATTGAAAATGATTGGAGTTGATTTGAGTTGCCAAGTAGATGATTCATCCTTCTTGTGTCTGGTCATTGTCCACCATCAGTAATCAGATCTGGAACTTGCTATGCTTTTCTGAGGAGCATGAAATGTTCAGTTCCCCAGTATGGTCGCCACTATGTTATCACTCTATAATTTCTCAGGATGAGGAAGAAGTTTACAAAGGTAACTACAAAACCACTTTGGAGTATGGGATCTATCCATCCTAGACTCAGAGAGGGATCTCTCTGTAAGATTTAGATTTGTTTGTTGGAAATTTTAGGCTAGTTATGATAGTACAGGGTTTGGTTTTTTGAATTGTTGGTTGGAACAGGGAAGATGTGCCATTGGGAAAATGGAGTCAATGGCTTAGTTTAATCAAGTCAGTTTCTAAAGGAAACCTTACAAGGCAGGATAGGCACTTTGTTGGATTCTCAAGATTGTTGAGTGATGTGAAAGAAAAGTTGAGAAGATAGGATTGTACCAAAGCAATCAAGAATTCTGGGACTGACCTTCTAGTAGAAAACATAGAAATTATTCACAGCCAAAGGCAGCATGGATGATTTTAGGGGCTAAATTTTTCTCATGGGCTAATTTTCCATGGTTTTTCCAAAAAAAAGATTCGCTATTTTAAAAATGATTCACCCAAATTCTATAGGATAACATTATTTTACCTTAAAAATCGCCAAAAATTTATAAAAAATATATAAAATCCTTAGAAATTTGAATATTTTTACAAAAATATAGCCAAACATTTATAGTTGGCATATGAAGGATTAGTAAGATTCACCAAGATTTCTACATTTCAAAATAAATTTCCATCCTTAAAATCATCCCTAAAAGGCAGAGTGTACATTTAAGCAAATTATTCTCCTAATATTCTATCGAATAATTCAAAAGTTATGGATAATAGCTGGAAAACAGTGAAAACACATATACAAAGACAGATGCACTTCACCAACATAAGTGACATGAGAATCCTGTAATTACAACTATATTACTAAAAATTGATCAAAAAAGGCTATGTGAGTTGTTCTACAATATTGATCCTATCCTACGAACAAGTCCCAACCCATAATTCTTCGAAATGGGAAGTATTTATAAACTTACTACAAATATCATGTCATAAATGAGCATGATATATTTAAACTAATTATATTTCTAATTACAAAAATATAGGAATCTCTAAGATCGGTTTGGATTTCGGGTGCTTGATTTGATTGACTAAAAATAAACTTTAGATGCAATCACTATGAAACAAACTACCAAGTGACTCGAATGTTGGAGCTTGCAAATGAATTTTGTTTGGATCTTGGAACTGCCTGCTGATTTAATGGAGGTTGTTGGTGATGTGTCATTGACTTCTGCTTAGTTGTTGATCTTTATTGATGACTGTGGCTACTTCTGTAAAACTGGGCATTGGAATATGGAATTGGTGTTTGATTTTTGATCTTCAGTTGCTAGGTGTCTTTATTCCTTTGAAATTTGGAACAAGGTTGAAACTGTCTTCACAGATTCCCAGTCAGAAAATAGTGTGACGGGGACAAATGTGGGTTTTATGGTTGCAGGGATATTTATTAAATATGGGATCCTTACGTGCCAGTTGATGGTCAATGATCACGTGAGATAATGTAATTGTCTAATAGACGGAAGTAAGGGAACATGTGTGATGTAGGGACTGGGGGGGTGTACGTTGGAGGTGAGATGATATCGAGAGTGTGGAGGACAGGTGGAGTGTAGAGAGAGGAGAAGATGTGGTAGGTGAGTGGAGGACAAGTGTTAAGTAAGGGGAGGAGGAGAAAATGCGGGAGGTGAGGGGTATGAACAGGCAAGAGGTTGAGTGGATGACAGGTGTTGAGTAGGGAGAGGAGCAGTATCAGATGGTGGTTTAGGAATATTTCAGAGTGGGGGGGTAGGCAGTGAGTAGATTTGAGAGGGGATGGGTTTGAACTAACGAGAAGGTGCCACGTTAGGCAGGCCTGAGGCGAGGGAAAACCACTTTTTGGACCCCCCCTCCCCCCCCCCCACCGTTAAAGGAAGAAAGGTCGAGGGGGATTTGAAATGCACTGAGGATTGTTGATCTGGGTGATGGGGATGTCATCGATGGAGACTAGTGTGGGAGTTAGGCACTACAGTACAAAAAGTCTTGCCCGCTTGCAAACTTAGGATAAAAATATGCAATGGGTAACGCGAAGATCACTTTTTTTCCATTTTAAACTATAATTTTATTTTCCAATGCTAAATTAATGAAATTTGATTAAATTAGGGCGAATTTTGAAATGCAAAACCCTGCTTATGTTTTCTTTCCTTTTTCCTTTGGGAAATTATTTGCAAAATGAAATATAATTTACCACATTAAATCACTGAAGGAAGAAATTTGAATCACCATCTGATCCTATGAAATATAGGACTCTAACATGATGAAATAATAATCAACATAAATATATTATATAAATAACATATTTATAATATAATGTATAAATATATAAATAATCAATAATTAATAATTAATTAATTAAGGAAAAGACAATAATGGAAGAGACATGTCCTTTAAACGAAAGGGCACTCCACCCAATTATATATATCGGGGCCCTCAATTGTAATATATCATCTCATACAATATTTACTTACAACAACCTCTCATCAAGTTCGCTAAGTCTTTTTGATATTTTCAATGTGTAATTATTTTATGATAACATTAGCATTTAAATCATAAGGTGATAATTATCATATCTGAAAATCAAAAAATTCAACACAAAAGAGGAACACAGTTCAATTGTCTAGTCAAAGGACTGGAAAAAAATAAAAATAAATAAGAGAACCAGAGTCATAAACAACATCAAAATTATCATCTTGTAACAATCCAAAGGAGGCATTAAACAAATTGATTCCAGAATAATTCTCATCAAACCATACATTTATTCTAATAATCATTTATCGTTTGATAGTGTCAAACAATCAATATGATTTAGAATCTTTAGACTATCCCATCATGATACAAGCATGACTTGTTGCATCCAATTTATTTATGCATTCATTATAAATGTGAGACCAAGCAACACATCCAAACACATGAAGGTGATCAATTGAGGGCTTCCTTCCATTCCATCGTTCAATTGGAGTCATCAAATGAACAACATGAATTGATATGTGATTGAGCAAATAGTTTCCACAATAAATAACTTCATCCCAGAAGTGAGGAGGAAAATCTTTGTCCTACAAAAGACATGTAGCCATTTCGACTAACAACTGATTCTTGCATCCTGTAACACCATTTTGTTAATGGGTATGAGAAATCGACTGCTATGAATCAATACTAGATCGAACTATGTATTCTTCAAAAGGTCGATTCACATACTCACCACAATTTTCTAATATCAAGCACTTGACGTTTCAACCACATTTATTTTCAACAAAGGCCATGAATTCTTTGAACTTTTCAAAGACAATATTCTTGTTTTTTAGGAAATAAACCCAAGTGAAACGAAAGAGATCATCAATAAAAGTCAAAATATACCTTTCACCTGCTAAGAAAGGTATATTGATGCAACAAATATCACTATGAACCAACTCTAGGAGGTTCCATTATTGCCACACTTTGCTAGATTCGAAGGGTTCTTGATGATGGTTGTCAAGCACACATCCTCTATAGACTCCATTAGGGGGAGGGGAGGGATTTTAGGTAGACCGAAAACCATATTCTAATTTTCCATCGACTGTAAACTTCAAAAATTTAAGTGTCTGAGTCGTTCATTCCAAGTTCGACCTTTTTCATCAGTGTGATTAGTAAGATTTGATCTTCCTCAACTAGCCAATTAGTTTACTGAGTTTCCACTACAAAGAATATAACATCCCAGCATTATCCCACTTGTTTTCTTATTTGCAAAAATAGGAGAAATTGAACTTTTGTTCACTAACCCAAGGAAACAATGCCCATTGCCTCTCTACACCAAGAGAACTTCTCAACACTCACATACTTGGTCAAAGAGTCTGCAATGTTTTCATTTGTAGAAACCTTTCATTTGTGGCTTGTGAACGTTGTCAATTTTGTATGTTTTTCATATCAATAATTTTGTGTAATTATTGTTCAACTTCGTTGTGTGTGTGTGTGTGTGTGTGTGTGTCCATTGGATGTAGCTTGGGTGGTTGGGAGGAATTATTTTTACCCTTCCCACCCAGGTTCAATTCCTTGTAAGTGACATGGTGTTCCTTTAAATGGGTCTATAAGATGCGTTTGTTGTTGAGCCCCCAATATTTTGAAAATGCTTGGCCTCCCCATGTACTCTCACAAATTGTGTGGGGGTTATTCATGGACATAGCAAGCACCGATATTCGGTGTCGTGAACCACATGAAAAATTAAAATATGTGTGTGTGTGTGTCTACACACACACATATATAAGTGGTATTTTTTAATGAAAAAAATAACAAATTATTAAAATTATTTTTTTTAAGATAAAAACACATCTATTATCTATTATTTATAGAAAAATATAGTCTTACATCCATTACCTAGTTGGGGCATACCAACAGAGGAAGCCATATCCCCAAATGGAAATTGTCATTAAAATTTCACTAGTCTCAAGTTTGTCCTTCCTCCACGGAGAAAAAAAAGACACCATCTAACATGACAATTTATACCTATCCATAAAAAAATTTATAAAAAATACACAAGCACATTCAAACCCATTATCGTGCGCTTCGAGGAGGTGTAGTTTCCACTGCAACTACCTCCAACACCAATTTGATGTTCTCGTTCTCCTCATGGGCTTGCTTTGTTTGTTGAGGATCAATATCCACCTCGATTGGATTGGCACACATCCTTATGGAACTGGTAGAGCCTTTGTCTTGCTTTCCTTTTCTCTCATCACCTAACACTTTGTTCATAGTGGCCTTGACCCCGAAAAATTATCTAAAAACTGCTTCAAATTTCCCCTCAAATATCCTAAGTCTATTGAGGATTTCTTGTTGGTCTTCCTTAGCCTTCTTTAACCAACGAATAAGTCTCAAAAATCCTAAATTATTTTGTATCCCTAGTCTACGAGTATACAAGTTCCTCCACCCACTCCCTAACCTCCTCCTAAGCATTTGAGGTCAATTCTCATTTTTCTATTATTGCAGCCTTGACTTCCTCCACCTCTTCCTTCACCCCTATAGAGCACTTCTCCTCATATTTCTTCTCTACTATATCTACCTATTGCTCCACCTTGGTCCCTAACCCTCAAGCCCACAAGGAGGAAGCATTACATGCTCCCCCTTTCCCTTTATTTTTCTTGACTCTCCCACCCTTACCGACTCTTTGTGTCATACTTCCATCCCAACACCATTGATATTCAATCCTTTTGTTTGATTGATTCAAAAAACCAACACCTCTCACCACTTGGGTACTGAGAAGAAAACGATGCCACCTCTAAAGGTACCACCCTCTCTTCTCTTCACTGAGCCCCTTTTTCATAGAATTAATGATAGTGATAACACTCAGTACCTTTGCTAGCCAATCCACCACCAAGCTCCACGAACCAAACTATAGTATTCTAGATATAAAATAGTATGCAAAACATAAATATTTTAGCTAGAAATGGCAGAGAAACAATGATATAACCAAAACAATACAAAATAATACTAGAATAATAACAGAATAACACCAGAATGAGCCCTTTGATTACTGGTAGCAATGTTCACTTGCCTCTTCGAGGGGGAAACCTCCTGTAGAGAAAATCTCTATTACAATAATATCCAAGACAAGATTTCCCATACCCTCTACTTCTATTTATACTAAATATATCTATCCAAAAGAACAATCTAGAGAACAATCCTTCTAGAAGCGGAAGCTTCTATTAGGTCTTGTTACATTTGACTTATTCTTCCTTATTTCTAGTCCTCATTAATATTGTCCTTTATTACATGGAATTATATTATTTTTACCTACATGAGGGGTTAGGGAGGTTAGGTCCCTAACACAAACTGAACCAGCTTCGTACTCCTACCATTTTCACATATTTTATTGGATGAGATCCTCCTTAAGATAAAATAATATTTACCTAGGCAATGCCATTCTCACCCCCAAATCCATATCATACCCATTGAATCATCTCCATTGGTCGTGAACATAAATAGCACTAGTTCTCATTCAATGCCCATCATTCTTAGAACATCCACCTCCCACCAGCTTAAGGTATGATGTATCATCTCAATTGTTGTACTCCCTAGCATGATTGCAGAACCTCCAACCAGTATGCCACATATCATCCCAATGACCACTCCTTCACATGGATCAACATTGCCATGAATTCTTTAACTAGCCTGTGGGGTGATGTACCCTCTCTCCCACAAAATTATGTCACCTACACCCTCCCGAAATAACTGCCTCTGATAACCCCTCATCATATTGCTAATGCATGTCAAAGTGGAGGCCAAGTGTGAAGTATGTGCGTCCATGACCCCACTTCTCTTCACCCCATTCGAGTGAAAATTGTTAATATTATAAATAATACAAAATAAAATTTATAAATCTTAAAAAATAAAATTATGGTAAAACACTTTCTTTTTCAATCAATTTCTCAATTTTTTTATGATAAAAAAAAATTAATTAATCAAACTATTAATATTACAAGTAATAAAGAATTTAACTTTAATATAAACATTAAAAATATAGTAAAATAAATGATTTTTCATTCTTTATTTTCATTATAATTGTTTATTAAATTAATATGGAAAAGTAATTATTTACATTCATATTATAAATACAATAACTTACTACATCAACCATTAAATCAAAACATTAACTAAAAGATACAAAATTAAATACTCAACATGAATATAATAGTTTTTAGGGCACAATGTCGATCAACAACAAGGCTTGAGGCCATTACAATAATATACTCGTTAAGAGCTCAACATGTCACTTACAAGAATTGAATCTGGGTGGGGAGGATAACAATCATTCCTCCCAACCACCCAAGTTAAATCCAATCAACAATTAAATGTAATATTTGTTAATCTATATGTATTGCTTACTCTAATTTACATCATAAATAGGTGAAAATGGTCTCAATGTTTTTATCAATATAAAAGCATGAAATGAAAAATTAAGGTTAGAATTGTTGATTGGGAGTCAATTAGGGAATAATTGGAATCAATTGGAGGCCAATTGGGGTTAGTTATGGGTTAACTAGAGTTTATTTGGGTTAGTTGGGGAATAAGTGAGGCCAATTTTGGGTCAATTAAGGTCAATTATGATCAATTAGGGTTAATTATGATTAATTATGGTCAATTATGAGTCATTTGGGGCCAACTAGGGCTAACTAGGGTCAATCATGGGCTATCAAAGGTTAATTAGGGCTCATTTGGGATAATTGAGGTCAATTTAGTTCAAATAAGGTCAATTAAAGGTTAATGAGGGGTCCATTAGGGTTAATTAAGGATCAATTAAGAGCTAACTAAAGTTAATTCAAGTCAATATGGGGGAAATTGGGGTCAATTAGGGTCATTTAAGGGCCAATAATGGTCAACTATTGTCAACTAGGGCCTAATCTGAGTTAATTTGAGTAATCTTGGGTTAATTAGGATCATTTAAGGGCTAAAAAGGGTTAACTAGTGCCAACTAGGGGCTAATCCGAGTCAGTTTGAGCAATATGGGGTTAATTTAGGTTTATTTTTGGGTCAATTGAGGTCATTTAAGGGCTCATTGTGGTCAATTTGCACCCAAATAGGGTCAATTAGGGTTATTTAGGGCCAATATTGTCAATTTGGGGGTAAATTAAAGGCTAATTGGGGTCAAACGAGGTTAGATAGGGTCAATTTGGGATAATTTGGGTTAATTGAGGGATAATTAGGGTCAATCAGGGTCATTTAGGGCTAATTGGGGGCTTACTAAGGTAAAGTATGGATCAATTAGGATGAGCATGGGGTCAACTGGGGGTCACTTTAAGGTTAATTTTGGGTCAATTAGGGTCATTTACGAGCTAATCAAGGTCAAGTGGGTGTCAACTAGGGGTTAATTCAAGTCAATTGGTGGTCAATTTAGGGTTAATTTTTGTAACATTGAAGTTAATATAAGGGTCAACTATGGTCATTTAAGGGATAATAAGGGTTAATTTGTACTTAAATAGGGGTCAATTGTGGGTCAATTAGGGCTTGTTAGGATTAGAGGTTCAATTGCGGTCAACTAGGGTCTAATTAGAATAAAATAGAGGCTAATTGGGATCATTTGAGGTCATTTCTGGGTCAATTAAGGTTAATTGGGGTCAATTATAAGTTTATTAGGATTAATTAGGGTTATTTGGGGCTAATCGTTGATGTTAAAATAACCATGGATATTCCATTGGAACAATTTGTCACAACAAATATTAAACTTTCCAAAATCTCATTTTTTTGCAGTATGTTTCCTTAGGTCCCAAATTAGTTAATTACTATCTTTACTTGAATTTATGAAATAACTGAATTATGTAAATGAAATAAATAATAAACAATATACACACCATCCACACAATTGAACACAAGATGTATCATGGGAAACCCAATATGGGAGAAAACCGAGCTAGAAGGTGAGTCCTATGCTCTACTCTCTTTTCACCAGTTATGGAAAGAAAGTACAAAGAAAGAGGCACTCACTATGGAGTTTCATTTAACACCAAGGCCCAAATGGATACTACATAATGTCCTACCTCCTCTGTTATGCTCTCAAACTACCACTCCCTGGATACTTTGATCAATTATGGAACAAGTACCATACAAAAGAATGGAACCCCTTCTCTTATGACCTAGTATTTAACATAGATGGATATATATCTAGGGTTAGGGTTTTGAATTCATAAACCCTCAATTAGTGATAAGGTTTAGAGTGTTTATGTTTCTCCAGTTAGCAGCATCGGGCATAAATTCTCCCAGATTGGTCATGCTGATTTGACCAAGGGAAATGACTCATTTACTCATAGAGCTTTGCTAGTGGCGAATGGCCGAGGCATAGTATTTATCCTAACAAGGAGTGGATAGACTCTAGGTTCTCTCACATTGTCTGCTCCAGGATGGAGTGATCTATATTAATTAGACATGCGTGTGAGGAAATAATCATCAACATAAATATAATATATTTATAATATAATGTATAAATATATCAATAATCAATAATTAATTAATTAATTAATTAAACGACAATAATGGAAGAGACATGTCCAATAAATGAAAGGACACTCCAACCAAGTATATATATATCAGGGCCCTCAATTGTAATATATCATCTCATATAATATTTACTTACAACAACCTCTCAACAAGTTCACTAAGTCTTGTTGAGATTTTCAGTATGTAATTATTCTATGATAACAACATCATTTAAATAATAAGGAAATAATTATCAGATCTGAAAATCATAAAATTCAACACAAAAGACGAACAGAGTTCAATTGTCTAGTCAAAGGACTGAAAAAAAAAAATAGGAGAACTAGAGTCATAAACAACATCAAAATTATCATCATGTAACAATCCAAAGGAGGTATTCAACAACTTGATTCCAGAAGAATTCTCATCAAACCATACATTTCTTCTAATAATCATCTATCGGTTGGCAGTGTCAAACAATCGATATGATTTAGACTCTTCAGAGTAGCCCATCATGATACAAGCATGACTTTTTGCATCCAATTTATTTATGCAATCATTAGAAATGTGAGCCCAAGAAACACATCCAAACACACAGAGGAGATCGACTGAGGGCTTCCTTCCACACCATCGTTCAACTGGAGTCACCAAATGAACAACATGAATCGATATGTGATTGACCAAATAATTTCCATGATAAATAATTTAAGTCGGGAAGTGAGGAGGAAAATCATTGGCCCGCAAAAGACATCTATCCATTTCGACTAATCACTGATTCTTTCACTCTGTAAATCCATTTTGTTGATGGGTATGAGGAACTGATTGCTATCAGTCAATACTATATGAAACTAGGTATTCTTCAAAAGGTAGATTCACATACTCACCACCATTTTCTAATCTCAAAATATTTGAATATGTGCATTTAATTATTTTTACTTCTAACATGTGCTTGGACCTTATGTTTTTCCACTTGACCACACTGTGATGTCCTGTTCCCAAGAGTAGGATAAAAGGGAGTGAGTTAGTAGTATATTTGTTCCCGTAGACTATAGTCAGGAACAAACAGGGGACGAGAGGAGAAATAAGGGAGAATTGATGGCTAAACGATGAATTAAGCCAAAAAACATAGGAAAAGTCACTTAAGCCTAAGTCAGTGGAGAAAAAGAATGAAAAGGTGTTAAGGGGGGACTTAATTAATTAATTACTCAACTTGGGAGGAAAATCACTTAGATTAAGTGAGGTCAATGGTGAATTAGATCAAGAAGAGTATAAAGGGAGTAATTCGACCTAATTCCTCATTATGATATGTTATGATTTGATGTTGAGAGAGTTCCCAGAGGAGGAGATTCGACTTCTATTGTTTTGTGGATTTCTGGAGCAAACCACCACCATTGATCGGTTTTGGTGTTGAGAGACACACCCTATCCCATCGGAGATACCATCCAGGTATTTCACCGTGTGATTTAGGAGTATCCAGTTTGCAGTGTTGCGCAGCTCAGCCAGTGAGGGCGCAAGTCAAACAGATAGTTTGTGTAGCTCCACGAGATCAGAGATAGTATTATAGATCCCTTCTGACCCAGTTGAGATCCATCCAAAGTGCATAGATTGAGCCACCTCCCATCATATTCTGACGGTGGAATATTTTTGGGCACAACATTCAGCCACCTAGGGCGCAGCTCTTATGGAAGGACAGTTGGGGTTATAGATGGAGTATCAGATCATATCCAAGGAAACCCCTTCGACCCAGATCAACATTATCTAGGGAGATTATTTTGAGTCGTATAGCAGTCAATTCTGTTGGGGGAATCATTTGGGTGCACTCAGAGAGTCCAAGAGGTGCGCAGACCCCCAGGGGGTGAGATATGGAGCCTCAAAGGACAGATATTCCATCCAAAATTCACTAGGATCAGTCTAGAGGCCAGGGCGCTTCTGTTGAGATAGTTTCTAGCTCATTCTGGCGATTATATCCTTCTAGGTGAGTTTTCCAGTTTGTACCAGTTATTGTGCTTCGTTGGAACTACCGATTTTGTCGATCTATCCATGCATGCTTTAGATTTTCCTTCATATTATGGTCACGGGTATTTTATGTTATTTTATTTTATTCGAGTGATGATCCATGAGATCTAAATTATGACTATTTTCTATATTTTCAGTATTTCATTGTATTTCCCTACTTAAATCTCATAATACATATTATTGGGTAGTTGTTGTTCCTTATTTCTACATGCATCATATATATATTGTTTAAAGCATAATGTATAACATGCACATGTGACAATCACAAAACATCTCAAGCACATAACTAAAATGAATCCAGAAACCCCCAGAGTATCAAATTTGAAGATAAAACGCATCCAGAAACCCCTAGAGTATCAGAGCTATGAGACAGAATACTAGATATATAGTAGATATCCAGATCAGCTGGATCAGAGATATTTCAGTGGTATCATAGCTTTGGTCCTGCTAGCCTGTGACTAAAGACGATGAGTGCAGCAGAAGACCCAGATGGTCGTGAGCACATAGGTGACGAATATGTCACTTACAAAAGGTGTAAGGAAAGAAGGCCTAGGCCTGACTATCCTCCTTTCCCTCCCAGCTCAAAGAAAGAGGAAGAGGTGTTGAACAAGATAAGTCAACTGAGAAGGGGGGGGTGAATCAGTTGTATAAAATTTCTTTCATTTTATAAGAAGATTACTTATGAATCAATAAATCATGCCTTTAACATTTAACTTGCTGTAATACATTTAACCAATACATAAATGAAACAGTGACACAGTAATTTTTCATGAGGAAACCCAAAAGGGAAAAACCTCTTCTTCTTATGAATGAAAGGAAAGCTCCANGAAGATTACTTATGAATCAATAAATCATGCCTTTAACATTTAACTTGCTGTAATACATTTAACCAATACATAAATGAAACAGTGACACAGTAATTTTTCATGAGGAAACCCAAAAGGGAAAAATCTCTTCTTCTTATGAATGAAAGGAAAGCTCCAACTCCTCTTTACATTCTTATTTTATCTGAGCTACAAGCCAGATGAGGCTACTACCTCTGTTTCTTCATCACCTACTAAATGGAAGCTACAACTCCCAGATGTACAAGCACCAACTTGTATAGGAGACTTTTACAGTCTCCCCTTTCTCCTCCCTACCACCTTGAAATCATTCTCTGTCACTAAGAACCTACAAACCAACTCTTTATCTTCTCTGTCAAAGATTAAGCAT
This sequence comes from Picea mariana, assembly GCA_032191745.1. Classification (NCBI taxonomy): domain Eukaryota; kingdom Viridiplantae; phylum Streptophyta; class Pinopsida; order Pinales; family Pinaceae; genus Picea; species Picea mariana. Next base: position 117,003 of record JASDQU010737419.1, read on the forward strand.
TCAAATCTTCTCTGTTTTTATATTCATATCACAATTCATTCTTGACCAGACCACTTAGATTTATCAATCTGTGTATGTGTATTCCCTCCTTTGTCTTTTCTTTTCCTCAAATTTTACAGAGCCATATATCTCCCATAATCCTCTCTATTCTTTTCTTGCAACATTCACTTTATATATCTTCCTGTATCATCAACGCATACAATCGAACCCTCAGGCTTCAAAGATTTAGTTACAATAACTGAATAACTACCTTACAGTGATCATTATTGGTCAATGCTTCAAGAAGAACAGTAGCCACATGATCAGTTTAAATATTAACCAGCACCATTCGATGATCATACATTTGTTTTGTCTTAGCATAGAATAATCCTCGAGTGCTTCGGCAAGACACTTGTGCTTAAACCATATGCCCATTGGCTATGACCACGGGCTTAACTAAAATGCGTTTTGCATTTCGGCATTTTTTCTTTTCGGGTTTTCAAGACTCACAATAGTCCCTTTTGGCATTTCAGCATTTCGGGGTTTGCTGCTTCAAAGGTTAAAGTTCCTTTGATCTTTGATTTCCCGGTCTGCGAAACTCTGAAATGGAGTCTTTGTTGATGTGCCTGTTTCGGGATTTCGACGTTTCACATTTCCCAACTTCGAGACTCCTGTGATGAAGAGTCTTGACTCTTGACTCCTCCAACTCCCGGTATTCAAAACTCTGAAACGTCGTGGTTTCGCATTTCGTGATTTCATCATTCTTGTCATGAGTTTCCTTGACACCTCCAACTCTCGGTATTCTGTGACTTGTGTCCCTTTTGGTATTTTAGCATTCAACGTTTTGGCACTTCGACGTTCCATGTTTCGGCGGCATTTCAGATTTTCACATTTCAACATTTCGCGAGTTGGAATGCTATCGCATTTCCTTCCTTTGACTTTTGATTTCCCGATATCCACTTTTCTTCGATTGATGATCGGCCTTTCATGATCAAACGGTCCTGATCTCATCGAGACTTTTCACTCCAATTGATGCCCCACAGCCTTTCATGATTAGACGGTCCTAACCCCATCGAGACTTTGCATTTTGCAATTTCACGTATCATGATGCCGAAGGTTGGAGCTCCTCCTTTCTTTGATTCCCAAATTTTGAAGGAACTCTCAGCGAACCATTGTGCAGCTTCAAGTTTGACATTAATGACAAAACCTATGCAACAACCTATGCAAACTGACCAACAAACTCCCCCTTTGGCATTGATGGCAAACTTTAAATCTCTTCTCCCCCTTTTGACATCTATGGCAAAGGAATCAACCATACTCCCCCTGAGAAAATAAAAACCACTTGCAAATATGTATCATTTCAGCAGTAACTCCCCCTATCAATAATAGTCAATAAACCTATGCAGTCTGATTTTATAATGAAGCCCATGCAATCTTTGAAAATGGAATGAAATTACAGAGGATAAACCCCCAACTGATCCCTGACTTTCAAATTGCATTTTAGATAAAGGTTTAGTAAATACATCTACTATTTGATCCTTTGTGCCAACATATTCCACTTTAATAACTTTAGACATAACCTGATCTCTTAGAAAATGAAATTTAATGGGAATGTGCTTTGTTTTGGAATGCATAACAGAATTTTTAGAAATACTAATTGCACTGGTATTATCACAGAAGATAGGTATAGGTTCATTATAATGAATATGTATATCTTCCAGCATATGTTTAATCCATAGAACCTGAGTGCAACAAGTTGCATCTGCAATGTATTATGCTTCAGCAGTAGACAGAGACATTGCCGATTGTTTTTTTACTTGACCAACTTACAAGAAATCCTCCAAGAAAAAATGTTGCTCCACTAGTACTCTTCATGTCATCAACACAACCTGCCCAATCAGCATCAGTGAAAGCATATAAATCAAGATGATTACCTGTAGGATACCATAAACCATACTCTGTTGTCCCCTTAAGATATCTAAAAATTCTTTTGACTACAAGTAGATGAGAAGTTTTTGGTGAAGCCTGAAACCTGCCAACTTGACAAACTGCATGCATAATATCAGGTCTTGTAGCTGTAGCATAAAGAAGACTACCAATCATAGATCTGTATACTGTCTGATCAACATCTTTAGTATCATCAAACTTACTTAATTTACAACCAATAACCATGGGAGTGCCGACTGGTTCAGAATCTTCCATCTGATATTTCTTAAGCATTTCATTGATATACTTGGTTTGAGAAATGGAAATACTTTTATCAGATTGAGTAATTTGCAAGCCTAATAAAAACTTCATTTCTCCTAGCATGGAAATCTCAAACTCTTTCTGCATACTTTCAACAAACTGTTTACTAAGCCTATTATCATCACTACCAAAAATGATATCATCTACATATATCTCAACAATGATCAAGCTATCATTTTCTTCTTTAATATATAGATTACTATCAGTGTTACCTTTCTTGAATCCTTGCTGCCTCAAGTAATTATCAAGTCTGGAATACCAAGCCCTTGGTGCTTGCTTCAGGCCATGCAATGCCTTTTTCAACCTGTAAACATATTGTTCTACTTCTTGTACCTGAAAACCATCTGGTTGTTCCATATATACTTCTTCCTCTAAATCACCATTCAAAAATGCAGACTTTACATCCATTTGGTAAAATTTAATGTGTTTAGAACTAGCATAAGCTAGAATCAGTCTAATGGATTCCATTCTTGCAACAGGAGAAAAATTTTCTCCAAAATCTATTCCTTCTACTTGTGCATACCCTTTACAAACCAATCTAGCCTTGTTTCTAGTTATTTTACCTGCTTCATCCATCTTATTTTTGAAAACCCATTTAGTCCCTATGACATTCTTATTCAAAGGTCTAGGAACCAATTCCCATGTCTTATTCTTTTCTATTTGACTAAGTTCTTCATTCATTGCTTTCTTCTTCAATATTTTTGGGTTCAATCAGAGAAAGTAAAGATACATGTTCATGAGTTGAGGTGGATTCTTGCCTTCTGCTTCTTGTTTCAACACCTGCATTTATGTCACCAATTATCTATTCTTCAGGGTGATTTTTTTGTATTCTCTTGCTTGGAATCTTTGATGGAGTCATGCTTTTGGATGGAGTTGTGCCATGTGTGAAAGTAGGAATTAATTGTTCATTGTCAGCAACGTTAGTTTCTTTTGTTTCACTTACCTCATCATTCATTTTATTCTTGTCATCTATCTCATATATTTGATGATTCTTTTGTTTAGATTTAGACTTCAAAAATGAGGACTCATCAAATTTCACATCTATGGCTTCAACTATTTTGTTCAATCTGAAGTTGTAACATTTATAAGATTTCCTTGAACAGGAATACCCAACTAAAATACCTTCATTTGTTCTAGATTCCAACTTACCCAAATGCTTGTCAACTCTTTTGATATAACATTTACTGCCAAAAATTCTGAAATGTTTAACACTAGCTGGTCTGCCTTTCCATAACTGATAGGGTGTCTTAAAATGATTGTTTCTCAACAAGATTCTATTCAAAATGTGAACAGCAGTATGAACAACTTGATGCCATAGTATATTACTTAGTTTAGATTCATTGAGCATAGTTCTAGCCATCTCCATAACAGTCCTATTTTTTCTTTCAACCACTCCATTTTGTTGAGGTGTTTCAGTAACAGAAAAATGTCTTCTTATCCCATTTTCATCATAGTATCTGTTGAATTATTTAGACACAAATTCCCCTCCATTATCTGATCTTAAACATTTAATTTTCATGTCACATTCATTTTCAATTGATTCCTTGAAGGTTTGAAAACAACTAAAAGTTTCAAATTTCTTTTTCAATAAAAACATCCATGTCATTCTAGTAAAGTCATCCACAAATAGCAGAAAATATCTTTCTCCTTTTAACCCTGCTATTCTCATAGGTCCACAGACATCAGCATGTACTATTTCCAATGGTTTAGTTGTTGATTGTTCTTTGATTTTGAATATAACTCTAGTTTTCTTACCATGTTGACATTGCTTGCAGGCAAAACTTGAAAGATTCTTTATGACAAGTAAATCTCTTATTGCTTCCTTTTTATTCAACTGAATCAGATTTTCAAAGTTAATGTGTCCAAGTCTTTTGTGCCACAACCAACTTTCATCTTCACTCACAAGATAACATTTTTTTTTCTTCATCTAGTATGTAAATGTTGCTTGAAGTTCTTGTGGTTGTTCCATCTAGTTTATTTGATTTTATGTCCCTGATTTGACATCTTTTTTAATAAAAAACCATAAAGAGACCTTTATCACAGGTTTGAATTACACTCAATAAGTTATGTTCCATTTCCTCAACCAATAAGACATTTTCAGCCATGATTTTCTTGTTGTTTAGACATACAGTTCCTTTTCCAACTATCCTAACTGATTGATCATTTCCAAAGGTGATTGTACCTTTTTTTCCTTCATCTAGTTCAACAAAGAGTTGTTTTCTACCTGTCATATGCTTTGAACATCCACTATCCACAACCCATTTTACTTTATGTTCTGCTTGTAGAGCTATAGTGCATTTTTCAATGTTCAGATTTTCATTTTTCTTTTTCCAAAATTTAGTTTTCAGATCTGTGTAAGTGGGTTCATTAAATTTCTGAAAACTCATAGGAGAATTTCTTGACACATGCCCAAAGTTGTTACACTTGTAACATTCAGTCTCATATCTTAAGGTGTCAAATCTGTTGTAAGAGTAGTTCAGATTGTTTTGACTAGTTTTACCATGTCCTCTTCCATATTCAAAATTAGACCTTTCATGACTGTTATGTGCATTTATCTTTCTTGAAAAACTATTACAAAATGCAGCCTTATGTCCATACTTATAACAAAATAAATAGTAGCCTTCAAACTTGTTTTGATGTCTGCCATAACTTCTTCTATGCACTGTTGAACCCTGATTTTCTTCTTGCCTTTCTGATTCCATCTTCTTGCTAGTAATTTTCTCATTATTATCCTTTGTACCTGCTTTCTCAACACTTGAACTAGAACATCCATTAGTTACTGCAGATTTATAACCAATTCCAGTCTTATCATATGTTGATCTTTGACTTCTAATAATTTGATCTAACACTTGAGAACTCTTATTCATGTTATTTTCTTGTACTTTCTTTCTTAATGAGACTACTTCAATTTTTAAACCTTCATTTTCCTTATCCTTTTCTGCAAGAATTTTAGTTAGAGCTTCTTCAGTCACTCTAGCCTCTTCTATTTTAAGTTTTAAGTCAACTACCATGATTTCAATGCTATCAATCAAACCATTTGATTTCTGTAATTCAAATTCTAGATTCTCAATTTCTCTTTTAAAATGTTTGCATTCCCTTCTCACTTTTCTTAATTCACTTAAAGCACTTACCAGTTCAGCTTCTAGATAAACTTCACCTTCTTCTTCTTCACCGGACTGATCATCCTATTTTTCCATAGCCATAAAAACTTGTACATCCAAACTGTCATCACTCTCACCAGATTCTGAAATATCACTGTCATCTTTTATACACAGACTTTTCTTTTTGTAAGTTTTTCTTTGAAAAAACTTCTTATGTCTATTCTTGAATTCTTTAGGTTTTCTATCACTGTCTTCTTCATTATCAGTATGCCTATTGTAAGGAAACTTAGATGCAAAATTTCCTATTCTACCACAACCAAAGCATTTCATAGGAATCTTACCTTTATACTTGCCAGTACCTCTTTTCAAATTTTTAACAAAATTTGTTTCTTCCACATCACCTTCTGACTCCTCATGACTGTTGATTTCTGTCTCAACCTTTTTCTTATCTTTCTTTGCTACCTTGAAAGTTGCTTCTTTCCTGAAAGAATTATCACCAGAGATTCTCATCTCATATGTTGTTAGTATTCCATGTAATTCATCCATTTATAAACATCAAGATCTGTTCTTTCTTCTAATGCATATATTTTTGAATCAAATCTTGCAGGAAGTGATCTAAGTACCTTTTGCACAATAATATTATTATTAAATGTTTCTCCTAGACCTCTCATGGTATTAACAACTTCATCAATACGAAGAAAGTAGGTAGTTATATCTTCAGATTCTTCCATTTTCAGGCTTTCAAATTGACTTCTATATGATTGTAGCTTAGCACTCTTTACCTTAGTGTCTCCTTCATATACATTTTTCAATTTATCCCATATTTCTTTTGTTGATGCACAATGCATAACTTTAACAAATTCTGACCCTGCTAGACCTCCCAGTATTGCATACATAGCTTTGGAATTACTCTCATAGAGTCTATTACTTGTAGCATCTATTGGAATGGTTGTTGGGACTTTATATTCATTTAGTACAGCCTGCCAGATATCTACTTCTTGAGTTTGTAAAAACAACTTCATCCTGATACTCCAAAAAGCATAATTATGACCATCAAATAAAGGTAATCCATGTTTTGTAAATTCTGACTTCTTATCCATTATGAATGATCAAAAAAAATTCCAGTGGTTAAACTAATATCTTGAAGTAACCTCACTCTAATACCAATTGTTGAACAGGATAAGTCAACTAAGAGGGGGGGGAGGTGAATCANTCTACTTCTTGAGTTTGTAAAAACAACTTCATCCTGATACTCCAAAAAGCATAATTATGACCATCAAATAAAGGTAATCCATGTTTTGTAAATTCTGACTTCTTATCCATTATGAATGATCAAAAAAAATTCCAGTGGTTAAACTAATATCTTGAAGTAACCTCGCTCTAATACCAATTGTTGAACAGGATAAGTCAACTAAGAGGGGGGGGAGGTGAATCAGTTATAAAATTTCTTTCATTTTATAAGAAGATTACTTATTAATCAATAAATCATTCCTTTAACATTTAACTTGTTGTAATACATTTAACCAATAAATAAACAATCACATAAATGAAACAGTGACACGGTGATTTTTCATGAGGAAACCCAAAAGGGAAAAACCTCTTCTTCTTATGAATGAAAGGAAAGCTCCAAATCCTCTTTACATTCTTATTTTATCTGAGCTACAACCCAGATGAGGTTGCTACCTCTATTTCTTCAGCACCTACTGAATGGAAGCTACAACTCCCAGATGTACAAGCACCAACTTGTACAAGAGACTTTTACAGTCTCCCCTTGCTCCTCCCTACCACCCTGAAATCATTCTTTGTCACTAAAAACCTGAAAACCAACTCTTTATCTTCTCTGTCAAAGATTAAGCATTCAAATCTTCTCTATTTTTATATTCATATCACAATTCATTCTTGACCAGACCACTTAGATTTATCAATCTGTGTATGTGTCTTCCCTCCTCTGTCTTTTCTTTCCTCAAATTTTACAGAGCCATATATCTCCCATAATCCTCTCTATTCTTTTCTTGCAACATTCACTTTATATATCTTCCTGTATCATCAGTGCGTACAATCGAACCCTCAAGCTTCAAAGATTTAGTTACAATAACTGAATAACTACCTTACAATGATCATTATTGGTCAAGGCCTCAAGAAGAACAGTAGCCACACAATCAGTTTAAATATTTAACCAACACCATTCGATGATCATACATTTGTTTTGTCTTAGCATAGAATAATCCTCGAGCGCTTCAGCAAGACACTTGTGCTTAAACCATATGCCCATTGGCTATGACCATGGGATTAACTAAAATGCGTTTTGCATTTCGGCATTTCGACGTTTTTTATTTTCGGGTTTTCAAGACTCACAATAGTCCCTTTCGACATTTTGGCATTTCGGGATTTGCTGCTTCAAAGGTTAAAGTTCCTTTGATCTTTGATTTCTCGATCTGTGAAACTATGAAATGGAGTCTTTGTTGATGTGCCTGTTTCGGGATTTCGGCATTTTGCATTTCCCAACTTCGGGACTCCTGTGATGAAGAGTCTTGACTCTTGACTCCTCCAACTCCCGGTATCCGAAACTCTGAAACGTCGTGGTTTCGCATTTCACGATTTCATCATTCTTGTCATAAGTTTCCTTGACACCTCCAACTCCCGGTATCCTGTGACTTGTGTCCCTTTCGGTATTTTGGCATTCAGCGTTTCGACACTTCGACGTTCCATGTTTCGGTAGCATTTCGGATTTTCGCATTTCGAAATTTCATGAGTTGGAATGCTATCGCATTTTCTTCCTTTGACTTCTGATTTCCCGATATCCACTTTTCTCCGATCCATGGTGGGCCTTTCGTGATCAGATGGTCCTGATCTCATCGGGACTTTGCGCTCCAATCGACGGCCCACAACCTTTCATGATTAGACGGTCCTGACCCCATCGGGACTTTGTGTTTCGCGATTTGGTGTATCATGATGTCAAAGGTTGGAGCTCCTCCTTTCTTTGATTCCCAAATTCTGAAGGAACTCTCAGTGAACCACCATACAGCTTCAAGTTTGACATTAATGACAAAACCTGTGCAACAACCTGTGCAAATTGACCAACAAGAGGCACACAGAGAAATAGAGAGAAGTGCAAAGTGTGAGGCTAAGCGTGAGGTAGAGAGGATGCTATGAGACAGATATGAGTGACCAAAGGGTAGTGGTAAGGCCCCCAGGGAACCAGAGGCATCCTTCATGCAGGTTATCAATGATATGTTATCTAGTCAGCGGACCGTGTCTCAGTCCTTGGCACAGGTGGTTGATAGATTGGCTATGGTGAGAACCTCGGGAACACAAGCCCCACATGCAGCACAGGGGAACTTAGGGGCAGGAAGTAGACCCCAGTCATCCACTTGCACATACACCTCTGCAAGTAGGATTCCTAGACCTTTGTTTCCCAGTTTCCAGAGGGCACCGCCAGTAGCAGCACAACTGCCGATAGCACAAAGACCACCCACTCATGTAGAGGACATTGCAAAGTATCAGAGGGAGTATGCAACATTGGGTTGTGACTTCCATCAGGACATGACCCTAGTCGAGTATTGTGGAATTAGACTTAGGAACCGTCCCAGAGAGCCACAGATAGGAGGGCCATAGCAGCAGCAGGGGCATAACATTTATTTCATTTGAAAAGTTGGTAAACTCACCATACCTTCTTTCGATGGATCGTCCAAATGCACTGCCAGAGCTTGGGTACATAATCTAGACACCTAATACAAGCTCAACCAGATGACCAAGACAGATTCCATCAGTTTCGCTACCTTACACTTGGAGGGTGAGGCACACGAGTGGTGGTATCATGGATTGGTGACACTGGGAAACAGTCGCATCACCTCCTACAGGGATTTCACATAGAGACTCATGGACATATTTGACAAGAGGGATCTAGAGATCCATTTCAGATATCTAGTCTAGTTGAGACAAACTGGCACAACAGAGGCATTCATCTCAGAGTTTCAGTGGGTAGCAGTGGCAGTGACAGAGATATCTGAGCCCCGGTTGATCATGTTATTCATAGAAGGGCTCATAGAACCCTTGAGAGGATGGGTGAAGGCATATCGGCCTCACACCTTACAGGATGCCATCCTACGCACTAGAGATTTGGCGGACTCAATGCCAAAAACTAAACCATTTTCCAAACCCTTTGTATCACAGAAGCATCAAGATCGGAAGCCATTCCAAAGAGAATGGAAGGGCAAGGAGAAGTTGGATGATGAGATGAGGTGATATCTTATGAGGAAGAAGATTTTCTTCAACTGTAGATATCCTTGGGTCCCAGGCCACAGGTGCATGGGCAAGGGAGAGATTCACTATATTTAGGTGGCAGCAGACAGTGTGGACAGTGAGGAGGAGGAGTAGGACAATGGATCCACTAGCTCAGAGGAGGATTCAGAGAAAGCGGAGGAGCAGTATTCCTGTAGACCACTGACACCAAAAGGGGCCCACCCATCGGTAGTTCCACAGCCTTCTGAGCAGGCTAACAGATGGAAACCAGCGAAGGGAGGAGTCATAGTGACCCTTTATGGTGTTCCCAGGTATGACACCCTATGGATCAGAGGGATTATTCAAGGACAACAGGAAATCTCAATGATAGATGGTGGGGCCACCCACAACTTCATCGATGCTTCATTGGTATCGATACGGGCCCTTCAGAAAGAGGAGTTTGAGGTATTTGATGTCGCAGTAGCAGATGGACATATAGTGGAGTGTCTAGAGAGTGTTTCAGACTTGGAGATCAAGTTAGGAAACTACACCATGAGAGATACATTTTATGTGGTTGACCTATCAGACACAGATGTGGTTTTGGGAGTCCAGTGGTTGATCACCTTGGGTAAAATCACCACCAACTACCAGACCTTGAAGATGGGATTCATAGAGAGTGACAGGAAGAGGGTTGTCCTAAGGGGAATGTTGGCAGGAGTACCCCAGACAATATCATCCAAGAGGATGGAGAGGATCTTCAAGCATGGGGAGGCAACATTTTCTGCAGAGTGCTTGATCACTATGTAGAAGGATTCTGAGGGTTGAAAGTCGTATCAGATAGAGATCAGGAACTTGTTGGGATGACATCAACAGGTTTTTGGGTCAATTCCACCAGGAAGATCGACAGACAGGGGATTTGCGCATACCATTGAGTTGGAGGAGGGGGGAAAACCCATGATCACCCCCCCCTATAATGATCCTAAGAGGTTCTAGGATGAGATAGAAAAAGGAATCAAGGAATTGTTGGCGATGGGATACATCATACCTAGTAGTAGTCCATCCACCTCTTCAGTTGTCTTAGTCCTGAAGAAGGATGGTACCATGAGGATGTGCATCAATTATTGGGACTTGAATAAGAAAACCATCAAGAACTGGTATCCTATCCCTCACATTGATGAATTGATGGATGAGTTGCATGGGGAAGTTTTCTTCTCGAAGATTGATCTACACTCTGGATATCATCAAATTAGGATCAGAGAGCAAGACATAGAGAAGATGGTATTTCGGTGCCATTTTGGCCATTTCGAGTTTCTGGTTATGCCATTCAGGCTAACCAATGCACTAGCTACATTATAGTCTTGCATGAACCACATATTCAGGGGGCAGTTGAGGAAATCAATTTTGGTTTTCTTCGATGAAATTTTGGTCTATAAAAAGACATGGTAGGAGCATATGGGGCACTTGGAGGAGGTGTTCAGCATCATAGAGGTGCAAGCACTATACGCTAAAGAGTCCAAGTATGAGTTTGGGATGACAAATTTTCTTTACTTGGTCCACATCATCATTTCACAGGGGGTTCAGGGACATCAGGAGAAGATCAGGGCCATTTTGGATTGGAAAACACCCAAGAGTTTGACAGACTTAAAGAGCTTCTTTCGAATGTGCAGTTATTACAGGAGGTTTGTCAGGAGTTTTTCATAGTTAGGAGCACCACTCATAGATTTGACAAAGAAGGGTGCCTTTTAGTGGATAGAGGAGTCACAATGGACATTTGAGAAGATGAAGGAGGTTATGATCACATGCCGTGTTTGAGCCCTTTTGGACTTCTCGCAGTCATTCCTAACTATGAGCACCACTCATAGTTAGGAGCACCACTCATAGTTAGGAGCACCACACACACACTTGCTTGATCCTTGTATGAAGAAGATCCAATTCCTCTTGATAGACTTGCTAGAGTCTCCAAGCTCCTATTCAAGCCAAGTTCTTCACACAATTCTTTCACCAATTCTCCAATTAATCTTGCTTAACCTTTTCCATGAGAATCCCTTCAATATATAGGAGAGGATGAGATGGTTACTTGGATAAGAATGATCCCACAATATCAGGGAAACCAGTAAAAGGATAACCATTCGACTGCCAACCCATTCTTCTAGAAGATTCCCTTCTAGAACCATCGAGACTTCATCTTTCCCCAAGCTTGAGAGCAAGTTCACACCCTAGCTATGTAGCACAGTGAAAGAAGTTCGCACCCTAGCTGAAGGCAGCCTGCGAGAATGGGTCATTCTCGCACCCTAGGATATAAGCAACCTGCGAACTATCGTCAACAATATGTTTTCTGGGAAGAGATGAATGTCACTTTTCTCAGGAGAAAGTTCTTGTCAGGAGCCTGAGTACACCATCATCAATACATCATCAACATGACCAAAATCATGGGTAACAGAATGCCCCCCAAAGTATGAGGCCGGAATCACTGACAGTCGAAATACTTTGTAAACTGCATGTGTGTGTCAGAAACCAGGAGCGCACCTAATCGGAAACCTGCAAACAACCAAGCATCTACAGAATATCATATTAATTCTGAGGTAGGCATTCCCATACTCAGATCACAGACAGATGACAATATAAGCATAGGTCATGGCCACCAATCATACACTGTGGATCCATGCCGTCAAAATATAGCATAGCCACTAGGAATACACTGTGGATCTATGTGAGAAAATTCAAATTGAGACGACATAGCCACGATACATACAAAGTGGATCTATGTGTCGTAGATTATACATATTCCATCGCAACCTGGACAAAGAGATGATATCCAGGGTTTTCAATCTCGTCGCCCAAAAGTACGAATCTAACCATGTGATTACATGTGTTGAAGTCGAACATGGCAGAAACCACTTGATTACCAGTCATTGATGAAACTGTTAACAAGCGCGATGGAAATCACCATTAATGTCAATGACTCCCAAGGTACACTATTACAATCCATCGAATGTGAATGAATGAGTTGAGGTCGAACATCCGACGGAATCTTTATATCAGAGGTCAATGATGTAAACCCACTGTCGAAAATGAGGAAACCTGCCATTGAGGCATACAAGTTCCAAGGTACCAAAGAATTTCTAAGTCTTGTTTCCGAATAATGAACTAAACTCGATGGAACAAAACTCGTCACAGGAGGGCCTTGATGTATCCCCCATCAATGACACGAAATGACTAACAGATTTTGAAGGTGAAACAGAGTATGATGTAAGTTGGACTGGACACAGGGAAGGCCGACACAGAGAGAATGGACAACTACAGATGGCCAACTCAATAGAGGTTTCAGATGAACTTCTCTTGAACATATGAATGACACGACCAATGATTCGGTAGCATTGACTCAGAGACAACGCAAGATATGACCTTGTAGCAAATCAAATGAGAGACAAATGGATTTCCCAAACTGGCTTCAAATAATGAATAGGGGGGTGTCATGTTCAAGAGCGACACTTACTGCCAATTGATATGAATATGAGAACATATCCCTTTCCCAAATTTCCCCCCACCATTTCTGGTGAGTACCTCTTTATTTTTATGCAAGCTTGAGGAGGATAACATATGCTTGTTGATATAAGCTCATTCTTCGGATGAGTCCTTCAAAGTATGTTTAACGAACCCTAGGAAGGAGTGGTTTGGTCCCATTGTGGGTCTGTCAATGTTTGTTTAACGATTCCAAAGATAGAAAACTCGAAGGTTTTTCATGATTATAGAGTCTGGAAAAACACTTTAAAAGAGAACTCTCTCAGTTCCGTTTTCGTAAAATAGTCTGATGAGACCGAAAAAGAGATAAACTATCGCCCAACAGATGCTTTCTTCAAATACTTTAACAAGCGTGAAAATAGCAAGGTTGCTCAACAATCTTTTCATGTTTAGAGAGTCTGAAAAGAGCTTAAAGGAGACTCTAGGGGGGTTCATTTTTCGTATATCCTTGTTGAACCCGAAAAAGTGATAAAAGTGTGCTCGATCGCATTCTCATGTATTTCCGAGCACGAGAACGGACAAAGACTAAGCTCGAGGTTTTATACAAAAACCATAAAAAACAATCAAAACATGTGATGAAGAATAAAAATATATCTGCATCCCTGTGCATGAACATCAAAGTCATTACTCCTACAAAAGTCGTACTAAAAAAGGCATTAAGCATTAGGTTTTAATAAATAAACAATTATATAATCCAATAACATGGTAAAAGTAAATATAAAGGGGTAAAAACTCTTTTTACCATAATCATTTTGAGTTTACCAATATTTGAGCCCAAAAACCCCTCTTTAACCCTTGAACTTCGGCGTTCGATTACGGGAGTTACGAGCATCCATTCGACGAACCGTCAGCGACAGTGAGGTAAGCTCCTTGTCCTCTACCTTTTCATGGTTTGATTTTTCATTTTCATTGGCAGAAAACACATTTTTGAGTTTGTTTTGGGGGCTAAAGTTGCGCTCAGCCATTCTCGCAGGCCAACCACACGGGACCTACGAGAATGGGTCATTCTCACAGGTGACCCCAAAGGGACCTGCGAGAACCTTGCACTGTACCTAAAGGGAACCTGCGAGAACCGCAAAGTGTAAAAAAATTTTAAATTTTTGCTCAATGAAAAGATACCAAGTGTTGAATAGAGTTATTAATTGTCTTCTTATGCTTCTTATGCAGGTATTTTGCCATCACCATGGTTCTGGAATGGCGTGAAAGGGAGCAGGAAGAAGATAATGCAATTGCCGAAAATCATCCGGCCACCATTGTCGCTTTATGAGACTGTGGTCTTCTGAATTTTTTTCATATCCTGGGCATGAGGGCCCAAGTCAGGTTATTGGAATACCTTGTGCATATGTGGGATCCCGATCAGCAAGTATTCCATGTAGGGGTCCACACATTGTCCTTGGATATTGAGGACATTTACTTCTTGACAGGACTGTCACGGTGTGGGTACCACGTGAGCCTGACTGGTAGCAGAGGTGGTGGGCAGCCTATGAGTGAGTATTGTCGCTTACACTGTGTTCCAGAGGCAGAGAGGAGCAAAGGGAAAGTAGCTATTTGGGGAGTGCGGGATTTGACCCTCCGCACTATTTTGTTCACCATTGCTCGTATGGCCGGGAGCTCCGCTCCTCACATGGCTCTCCAGAGCTACTTTCAGTATTCCATAGAGTGAACTGAGCCTCGATTTTTTAACTGAGCAGACGCAGTGATTCGTAGCATGAAGAGGCAGTTGACCAAATGTAGGTGAGGTAACCTGAAGCAATTCGGGTACAAGTCTTTGTTGGTGTCCTTCCTTGAAAGGGTTCCCTTGCTGAGGCTGCAGTTGAGTGGGATTTACCGCCTCCAACAGATCCAAGAGTGTTGAGATGGTGTCAGCTCATGGCCCGGCACGTAGCTGGACCAATTATCAAATATGATGATACCTTCTTCGACTGGTTGCAACCACAGATGTTGATGGTCGATGATTATGCTTACGCCGGGTTGGATTTCCGAGGAGATCCGGACTTGGTCCTGCCTGAGGGCGCTCAGTGGGGGGAACTTGGTAAGAAGTACACAATTTTCTTCTTTTTAAATGTTTTTGTGAATTTTATCATATGAAAATGTTTTTTATATGTTCGTCCAAGGTCTAAATACAAAATTATTTTTTGATGACATAGATGTGGGACCTTACCGACCTCCTGGTACTTCTCCTATTCAGTGACGAGGAGAAGTGGCTCCAATGCCACGATGGGACGCTGAAGATTATGAAGCGGTGGAACAAAACCTAGAGGGTTTGACAGCAGACATTCTGGACATGCCCCTTGGAGAGGTTCCATGATGTTATCAGCGTCATACAGTAGGAATGCCAGAGTCCATTGGTCGACTGTTTCGTAGGGTTTCTCGGGCAGTCGTGTGTTACCGTGAATGTCATCCATGATGTCACTTTGTAGAAGCTATGAGCTTCAGATTTTGAAATTTTGGTCCTCGGACAAAACTTTTTGTAAAAACTCTTTTGATCGCTATATATACATACAGCTTCTACCAGTTTATCTTGTGTTGTGTGAAAATTGATGTGATTGATTTATAAATGATCCAAATGTCTATCTAATACATAGTTATCTAATGCATCAGTTAATGTATTTAAACGTCTAGGAATATGTTGATATTCAATATAATCAAAATAACGTTCCAAAAGGCGAATTCACAAATACACTTGTAACAAAGTAGGACTTCGAATAGTGTATACATTACCTAACTGTAGTACTACGAGCTGCGAATCGAGTCACACAACCAAATGATGGATTCTGAGTGAGATAGAATCTATCAACAATTCGATAATGGCGCTATACTCTACAATATTGTTGGTCGCACGGTCGAGACACACACCTCGTAAGGAGACAAGTCCGTTTGTAGGGGCGTAAATTTCTCATGTAGCGGAAGCAAGGTTCTGAGTACTACGGCTAGCACCATCAGCGAAGCCAATGTAGGGTAGCGAAGAATCTGACATCTGGAAATAAAACACAACATCACATAAGGGCAGAGACCAGATAACGACAAAAGAAAGCTACAGTAACACACAAGAAGTATGATACAATAAAAATACAAGTACTCGTGCACAGGTGATCTTATGCATAGTACTTCTTCAAGTACAACCCATTTATGGGTTCACTCAAAGGGATACCATCGTAATATACTAACTCATAAGCCCTTTTTTCCAACACTTGTCTAACGATATAATGACCTCGCCACATGGCTTCAAATTTTCCAGCTCCTAGCATATCTCGATCTTGTTCGTAGAGGAGAATGAGATCTCCTTCAGAGAAAACACGAGGCTTGACATGTTTGTCGTATTGGGCCTTGACACATTTTTTCCGGGCTTCTATGACTAGGGTAGCATCGTGTCGAGTTTCATCTAATCGCATAAGATACAATAGACGTTCTTCCTCAGCAGAAGTGTTTGGTAGGAGTTCAACAGCTAGTTTTAAAGAAGGTATCTCGCATTCAATCGGGAGAATGTCTTCCAAACCATAGACTAATTGGAAAGGTGTAAACCCAGTAGTGGACTTAACGAATGTTCGGTAAGCCCACAATTCCGAAAACAACATTGTGTGCCAACTGTTTTTGTGAATCCCTATCATTCGTCAGAGCATAGTTATGAGAAATTTGTTAATTGCTTCGACTTGACCGTTGGCTTGCGGGTAATATGGCGTTGAGTTTTCATGGTGAAGACCCAACTTGTCAGTAAGTTCGGAAATCATGAAGTTTCGAAAGTGGCTACCGTGATCAGTGACGATAGCTTGGGGGACACCAAAACGAGCTATGATGTGATTAAAAATGAATAATGTTGCGGTMTTTCCARTGTTGTCAAATGTCGGCATCGCCTCGGCCCATTTCGTAAAGTAATCTATGGCTACAATAATGTATCCATGCCCCCCGACCGAGTGGGGGTGACATGTCATGAAATCGATGCCCCATTTCGCAAAGGGACCAACGGAGACCACAGGGTGAAGAGGAGCGGGATGTGACCATATCTTATAATTATAGGTCTGGAAAGCATGGAATTTTTGAACGACAATGATGCAGTCGTTAAATAAATAAGGCCAAAAATATCCTGCTTGTAAGATCTTCTGGGCAGTAGCATACCCAGACATATGACCACCATAGGCTCCAGAATGGTAGTCATTTAGATCTTTCTCAGCTTCATCGAATGTTAGGAAGCATCGAAAAACTGAGTCAATCCCTCGACGATAAAGAGTATCCCCGAGGATAATATATTGACGGGCTTGGTAGCGTATTCGATGTCGGTCAGTACTAGAAAAAGTTGGCCGAAAATTCTAGGTTTGGAGATATATGATGATATCACCATACCAAAGATGATCAGTGCTGATAAGGAAAAGGGATTCATCTGGTAATGAATCAGTTGCTACATTTTCTGTTTCAGAATAGGGAAAGTCGCATATCAACTCAGCAAACACTAAGGACTTCTTAGACTTGGCGCATTCGAATTCCAAGTCAAACTCCCAGAGTATCATGATCCATTTGGAGTATTTTCCCCCTAGCAATTGACGTGTGAGAATGTGTTGCATAGGGTTGCAGTTAGAAATCACTGTAGTCTTTTGAGAGGGGATATAGTGTCAGAAGCGTTGGACGGCTTGGACGGCAGCCAAGGCCAGTTTTTCGACATGTAAATACTTGGTTTCGGTAGGCGTTAGACTTTGACTCAAGTAATAGATAACATGTTCGTCATTAGCATCATCCTATTGGACGAGAACCATACCAATGGTGTAATCCGAGGCGGCAAGGTAGAGGAAATAATCACGACTGTAATCAGGGGGAAAAAGAAGCGGAGCACGTGTTAGGGACAATTTCAAAGCTTCGAAAGAGTTTTTTGCGATGGTATCCCAGACGAACTCAGATCCCTCTTTTAGGAGCCGCGTAAATCCACGAGTTATCTCGACGTAATTCTGGATAAAACGACGAAGAAAGTTTTCTTTCCCCTGCAAACTTTGTAACTGGCGAAGTGTAGAAGGAGGAGGGTGATTAAGGATCGCCTCAACCTTTAAAGGATCAACCCTGATCCCTTGACGCGAAACAATAAAACCTATAAGTCAGACGGATTCCACACAAAAAACACACTTGGGAAGATTCAAGCGTATATGGTAAAATCGACAGTGGACGAAAATGGCTAGGAGATGGGTTGGATGATCGACTTGGCACATTGAGTGAGCAGGTAAATCGTCCAGATATGGTTGCACGATGTGCTTGATATCATGGAAGGCATAAGACATAGCACATTGAAAAGTTGCGCCAACATTCTTGAGACCGAAAGGRAGTTTCTGATAGGCAAGAGTACCCCAAGGAAAAATAAAAGCAGTCTTATGTTGATACTTAGGAATAGTGTTGATTTGATTATACCTGGAGAAACCATCCATCAGAGAGAATATWTCACTTCCGGCCCAATCGTCGACAATCTGATCGACGAAGGGGGTAGGAAAGTTGTCTTTGGGACAAGCTTTGTTGATATCCCTATAATCAATGCATACASGGATGGTGCCTTGTTTCTTGTCGATCGGGCCAAGATTGGAAACCCAGTCAATGAGGGCTACCAGATAAATAAAGCCARCTTTGAGAAGTTTCTCGACTTCGAGCTTGATAGCAACCGCTTTACGTGGGTGAACTGGACAAAGGCATTGCCGGAAGAGTTTAGCATCGGGGTATGTCTTGATCTCATGTATCACAATGTCGGGGTCGATACCTGGCATTTCTTCGTAGCTCCATGCAAAGATATCATGAAACTCTTTGAAAAGGGATGTGTAGGTGACGATTTCGTCAGGGGAACACGAAGCTCCGATATGGACATTTTCAATGATTCCAGGTTTGATGGATATGTCGAGGGGAATAGTGGGCGAAATATTGCTTAAGTTCCCTTCAGAAAACACATCATGTGTGGACTTGGGAACGGTGGAGATGACGACAACAGTTGACGAAATCGAGATCTGTTGGTAGCTCTCAATGGTATGTTGCTCCAGGAAGAGGATGGAACGATGATGTCCATCGTCCCAAGGGGTGTCCTCCATGGCAGACATGATCATCTCGTCTGTGGGAAAAATGACATGAAAGGGATCGGGAGATAACTCACAAAGAGAGGGGGTAGAAGGGGTTTCCTATTGAATGGCTTGATAGGCGGATTCGACCGGACTTAACGGCATTTCGTCGCTATAACGAAGATGATCTCCAGGGTCAGGTACCATCCATGGGTCGTGAGATGCATGAATTCCATGAATCGAAGTAGAGATCATGTTGATTGAAGCAACGGACGAGCATGGAACATTGGGTGGTGGAATGGGGAAAGTACCCATTAATGAAGAGTCTTTTAGAAGGCCTACACCGATGTTCTCATAACCCGATGGGGTTTTAGCGATGAACGGTACGTTGCCAGTACGGGTATCGGAGTTAAAGAAGGCTAATTGGTCGAAGGTGACTACCTTCCCTTGATGTGGGAAACGTACCACATGAAAAAGAGTCGAGACAACTGCTCGCATGGAATCGATCTAGTTGCGGCCAAGAAGAAGATTGTAATCAAGAGGAGCATCAAAGACTTCCACTTTGAATTGGACCGTTTTGCCTTCTAATGTGATTGGCAATGAAGGAAGGACACCGTAGGGCTTAAAACCAGAGACATTAAAGGCTTTGAGAGTGTTTTGGGATGCATTCAAAGAGGGAGAGCCAATGGCTTTCCAGCAAGTAAGAGACATGACACACGTCGAGGCACCCTCGTCGATAACGGTTCGACAAATGTTTTTGTCAGAGACAATCACTTGGATCTGGAACGCGAGTTGAGGGGGTAACCTTAGAATGTGATCTTCCAAGTCAAAAATTATTAAATTTGTATCCGTTGAGTCTATTCCACCGATAGCTTTCAACAGTGCCTTCCGTTGTGTTGGACAACTTTGAAGTACTTCGAGGGCTGACATCGTTGAAGGTGCTTCAGCCAGATCTTCAACAATGTTGTAGTTCTGGGCAGCATAAGCATGAGGATTGAAAGTCGATTTTTGAACGATGCCCTTTGGAGGGGGTCAAAGAACTGTGTCGAGGCTCGGTCGTTCGAGATGAATAAGACCGTTGGTAGGTGGAGTCACGGGAGAGGGTTGTACCAATGAAGGAGGTAGGTCATCAACCTTCTCTTTAGAGGGAGAATAATCTTTGGCTCGAGTGGTGAGTGCAATGTCGTTCTGCTTTGAATCACCAGTACACATCAATACATAGGATGTAGTAGAAGGTGAGGGTTGGTCATGAATGACTAATTGTTCCTGTTGTTGAGACGGGAAGGGTTGGGACAAAACGGTCGGAGCAGGTGGTTTTGGGGCTCCTTGAAGGAACTTAGTGACCTCGACGCATCATGGACAATCCTTCGTGTAATGATCGTCACCATAGATAATACAAGGGTATTGAGGTTTGTGCTTATCCCTATCATCAACAGGTGGAGTTTTGGTTCACTCTACTTGAGGAGTATTTTTGTCCTCCTTATTCTTACCCCTTCCCTTTTTGGATTTGTTTTTACTGCCTGGGGTAGATTGAACTGCATTTACCTTGGAAGTCTTGCCGGTGGGAGGGGCAAGAGACGAAGCATTGTGAACATTAGAAGAAGCAGGTTTGGGGTTGGCACTTGAGGTGGAATGTGGTTGGGCATGGAAAGTGCCAATCACACCGTCGGCTGCATGCGAAGCAGCTGGAGTAGTTGAAGTGGCGGAAGTGGAAGGACGAGGTGCATCTAGTAACAAGTTGTAAAGGGTACCCGTTTGTGAGTAAACGAGGTCAAGGTATTGAGCATGACTTATGGCCTGTTCCTCCATGACTACTCCACCCATGGCGATGTCTCGACCGATGTCGTTCACAAATGATTTTGTGAACCACTCTGCCAGCAATTGATCGGGGAGTTCGAGTTTAATGAGACGTCGTCGTTGTCGCCACTCATGAATGTGATCAGATATATGAGTGGCTTTGTTTTGTTTGAAAGAACTCAAAATCTCGGTTCCCATTTCATAAAGGATCGGTAACTGGTAGTGGGTGAGAAAATCCATAGCTAGGGTGTTGAAGTCAGCGAAGAAACCTCGTGGTAATTCTATATACCACTTCGCAGCAGAACTTGTGAGGGTCCGTTGAAAAAGACATAAATTAATAGAGTCATCCATCAATGATTTGGATGAGCACCAGAGGTGAAAAGTCATGACGTGATTGTTCAGGTCCTCTCCCACTTTGTCGTCGAATTTAGAGATGTCTGATGGTAGCTTGGCTAGTATAGCAGGCCATTGGGGAGAGTGACGAATTGGATCATTCAAAATCCTTGACAAGTCTGGGAGATCCAAAGTGTCCAAGAAAGGTAACTGTCGATTCACATGCGGGTACTGGTGGCTTTGGGGAGGAAGCCCTGTCGACAAACCAGTAGGACCATAAGCAGTCTGCATATCATGTGAAGACCCAGGCAGATTTGGTGGTGGTTGTAGAGGATAGTAGCTCATAGGATTGTATCCTAGAACAGGGACGTGAGTTTGAGCAGTTGAGCGCCAAATGGGATTGGACGTACCTGGATATGGTTGGCCTATACTAGGGGGTATAACAGATGCAGCTGGAAGATGTTGCCCCCCAGTCGATTGAGGAGTATGTTGTATCAACTGATTCCAATACTGGGCCAAGGATGGAGGTATGTTTTGTCCATAGGGTGGGGTCGGTAGGGTTTGTCCTCCAAATGGGGGTTGTGTTCCAATTGGGGGAAATGTTCCAATTGGGGGTTGTGTTCCAATTGGGGGTTGTGTTCCAATTGGAATTTACGTTCCAATAAGAATTTTCCCTCTTAGAGGGGGTTGATTCAAACCTCCTTGGTGAAATTGTCCACCAACAGGAATCTAGTAAGTTGGTGTAAATGATGGAATAGTGCCACTAGGATTAATACTACCAGTAGAGGATGAGAAAGGTCCTCCAAAAGGGTGTTGAGGAAGTGTTAGAATGAAACCGGGAAGAGAGTGCCCAGAAGAAGAGGGACCACCAGGAGTGCCAGATGGGGTTTGCGGAGGAGTTGAAATGGAAGCATTCAACGCACGGTATCCGGGTGGTAGTGTCGGGGTGACACTGGGCATGAGCGGTGTGTCGATGGGGGCTTGACTAACCACGGTAATCCTAGTGTGAATACTCATAGTATCTGTGTAATGGTCCATTTCTATAGGGATGGTCAAGATGTGGTCAGATCGCGGGGCGCCCGTACCAGGAAGATAATAGGCAGTAGTAAACGGTACTATGTCCGGGTTAGAGGTTTTGAAAATCACAAGTGAGGTGATGGTTTCAACGCCTGATCCTGCACCAAAAAGATCTCGTCTAAAACTGCCCGTAGACCAAAAAGGATCTTGGCCTTCTATTCCTGGAAAAGGTCCAACCGGTGATCCAGAAGACACAAAAACTAAGTCACCGGAAGAATTCACTCGCATAAACTGTCTCTCAAAATCAGGGTGAAGTCGAAAGTCCTCTCGAGTATTGGTAATTTGGAAATGTTCTAGAGAGTCAGTGCGTTCCACTTGTGGCGTGGAAATGTCTTGGACTTCACTCTATTGAGGAGAGCCCTCAGGTGAGCTTGTAGGCAGGGGTCAAGAACCTTCCAGATGCTCTGGAGATAAACCCTGCATTCTACGTGAACGACGTGGAGGATCTATTGTGAACGAGTTACAAACTTACGAAGAAAATCTTATGGTCAACTTGGGTAAACAAACAACACGCACTAGTAAACAAAATCTAGGAAACAATACCAAGAAAACAAGACCTTCTAATTCCGAAGTCACTAGTGTTGGTTGTGGAGCCTGATTATCTTCCTGATGCAGAGGTCCTTTGCTTTCAGCCGTGTCTATACCCCATGAAGTATTTACACCCCAGAAGTATGTACACTCTTCCACGCGGGGTAGTACAGAGGGGGGGTACCCCCTCTGCGGGGTCCAGGGGGTTCATCCCCCCGGCTGGGGGGTCTGGGGGCAAGCGGGCCCCTAGCGGGGGTTTGGGGGCAAAGCCCCCGAAGCAAAAATTGCCTTANGTTCGGGGGCAAAGCCCCCGAAGCAAAAATTGCCTTATAAAAGTATATTGTAATTTCATTGTAAATCTGGACCGTTCATTATAAGCTCGCAGATCTAACGATAGAGATTATGTTAGGGTTTTTTTCCCTAGAAGGCAACCCTCTTTTATGAGGGAAATGTATTGCGGCTATGTATGATGGTGAATATGGTATTCTGAGAGAGGAGACTGTGAGAAAGAAGAGGAAGTTACAGCGGGTTTTGCTGTAGGTTGTATCCCTTCATTTGCTGGATAATAATAAAGGAAGGACCTGGCAATTTCTCTGGTGGACGTAGCCCACACTGGGTGAACCACGTAAATCTGTGTCTCTCTTGTATTGTGTGTCTTCTGTGTTTTTTTTGTTTCTACATTTGTTTTATTTTATTGCTCCGTGGTCCTGTTTTTCTAACAACTGGCATCAGAGCGTAAGGTAACTCGTAGGAAAAGAGGGTTCCTGGTTCGAGTGGGAGGAATGTCGGAAGATGGAAAGTTTAGGGTCGAGAAATTTAACGACCAAAACTACCAGTTATGGAAGATGCAGATGGAAGACTATTTATATCAGAAGGATCTATTCCTACCATTGAGTGGAGTAGCAAAGAAGACGGCGGCCATGAAGGACGAAGAATGGGAGATTCTTGACAGAAAGGCTCTAGGAACGATACGGCTGAGCCTGGCAGCGTCGGTGGCTTTCAATATTTCGAAAGAAAAGACAACGAAGGATTTGATGGATGCGCTGGCCAAATTGTATGAAAAATCCTTGGCATCG
>JASDQU010737419.1:151819-163193 GCA_032191745.1 Picea mariana
AGGGCTTCCTAGGACAAAATGTTGTAAATGGAATTTGACACTCCTTAACACAAGATGCTATTGTGTGTTTTGTGCTTTGGAGAGTGTATCTCTCTACCTATTCCAAAGCGCTAGCCTAGCTAAATGTTGGTGTAATAGAGCCCTAGAAAAGAGTTACTAGTTAAATTTTACAATTACGCAATGTTATTAAGGGTTGTTGTTACTCAAAGGAAACGGAGATGAAACTGATGTTGTATAAGACTCTGACCCAACGAGGCATAGATAGGAATTAAATAAATCATTTTTTGTTCAATGAATCCTATGTACGGGAGGGAAAGAGAAGTTTTCCGGACCAATCTTGAACTACGACACACAATTTCCGTTAAAATGCAATTGCAACGAATCACGCAATAATGACAATTCTATATTGTTTCTTTTTCAATAATTTCAACAATTGATTTTCAATGTTTTCGAAAACGAAAAATGCTTTTGAAAGAAAAATGTTGTTCACTTTTCAAAAAGGACCTACACCATGATGGTTAGAGTGAAGAAAACCAAAGACAAATGAACAAGCAATGAACAAGAACCCAAACCAATCTTTCAATGGAAACAAAAATGACAAGCAAACCAAACTAGTCTTTTCAATTGCGTGAGAAAAGTAATCTTCCAAATAATGAGCAAATGAGAAAGACAAAGAATCTCAACTTTCGACCGATCACCGGTTCTTAACCAACCAAGCACTCAGATTCCAAAATCAGAGAGTATATCTTTGCCAAGAAAAGTCAAGAAATGAAAGTCAAGAAAAGATGGACAGGAAAAGCMTTTGATTTCCTAAGACTGATCGTGTACAAAATMMRAAGACAAGAAAACATCAACCAATGGTCCAAGAAGCTCTTTTCAGGCACCTATACTRATCTGGGCAGYTGAACATGCAAAARTCTTAAATCCAAAATTTTGAAAAGAGGGTTCGCAGGCTAACAGTGTTACACAGTGCGAGAATGGGTCATTCTCGYAGGCTAGCTTTGAACAGAGTGCGAGAATCTCACATTGGACCTAAAAGAAAAGTGCGAACTCACAGTATTCTCATAGGCCACAGTGGGGTACAGTGCGAGAATGTCTGAAACTAAGCAAATTCTTGGAAAAAGACAAAAAATTCGAAGGGACTTTTGGACCCAGAGGGTCTATCAGGGTATCCTGAAGACTCAGAGATTGATAAGAATGGAGAAAGGTAAGGCAAGAGAAAATGGCCAAGGAAAAACACCAAAAACCACAAAGAAAACGGGTTGCTCCCCAGTGGAGTCGCCAATTTTGTTATCAGACTAATCGGTAGGTGCGGACACTAACAGATCTCCCTAGATCCACCTGGATCTAGAACAAAACAGGACAGGACATGACTCTTTTCCTAAGTTATGACCATTGAATTAGCTAGTAGGGAGGAACAAGTAACATACCTTTATATCACTTCCTAGGGTCTATGTTTCTCCCGCTTCACTCTGGTGCTCTCGTGAGGTCAAGACCAAGACAACACAAACCAACCAAAGTGAAGATAGAAAAATATATTCAATTGTCAACTTATGTGTATGATAAAGGAATTACAAAATAAAGTAAGAATGACTTTATGGGAAAGGGACATGCCACTGTATCATATTAATCGAAAGTAGAAGATACAACCTGATCGCCTTGATGTCACAAGCTTCCTTTCAGTGTCTCTTGGCTCCAACACGCACACACTTGCTCGATCCTTGCATGAAGAAGATCCAATTCCTCTTGATAGACTTGCTAGAGTCTCCAAGCTCCTGTTCAAGCTAGGTTCTTCACACAATTCTTTCACCAATTCTCCAATTAATCTTCCTTAACCTTTTCCATGAGAATCCCATCAATATATAGGAGAGGATGAGATTGTTACTTGGATAAGAATGATCCCACAATATTAGGGAAACCAGTAAAAGGATAACCATTCGACTGCCAACCCATTCTTCTAGAAGATTCCCTTCTAGAACCATCGAGACTTCATCTTTCTCCAAGCTTGAGAGAAAGTTCACACCCTAGCTATGTAGCACAGTGTAAGAAGTTCGCACCCTAGCTAAAGGCAGCCTGTGAGAATGGGTCATTCTTGCACCCTAGGATATAAGCAACCTGCGAACTCTCTTCAACAATATGTTTTTTGGGAAGAGATGAATGTCACTTTTCTCAGGAGAAAGTTCTTATCAGGAGCCTGAGTACACCATCATCAATACATCATCAATATGACCAAAATCATGGGTAACAGGGAGGTGTTTGATGATAGATACCAGGTACTAGATGATGTCATTTTCTAAAAAGACTGGATCTACTTCGTTCCATAATCTACCTTAAAGGGGAAGATTTTGAAGGTGTGTCATGATTTGCCTACAGCAGGGCACCAAGGGTATTTCAAAACTTATAGGAAGATAAGGGAGAGATTCTCATGGAAGGGTCTCAAGGATGATGTACTGAAGCACATCCGAGAGTGCATGAATTGTTAGCAAAACAAGTCAGAGGAGACACACCCAACAGGGTTACTTCAGCCTCTACCCATTCCAGAGTAGAAATGGGAGAGCATTTCTATGGATTTCATCATAGGCCTCCCTCGCGTGCAAGGCAACGGCTGTATATTTATGGTGGTCAATAGGCAGACCAAATTTGCACATTTATTTTCCATACCCACAGACTAAAAGGCTATACAGGTAGCAGAGTTGTTTTTCAGAGAGGTATTCAGATTGCATGGCCTACCCAAGCAGATAGTCAGTGATAGAGATGGGCACTTCGTCAACGCATTTTGGCAGGAGATTTTTTGGTTGATAGGCACAGAGCTAGCCATGAGTACCAGATACCACCCATGAACAGATGGACAGACAAAGATTTTCAACAAATGGGTGGAGGGGTATCTGAGGAACTATGTGGTAGGACAACAACTCACATGGGTGAGGTGGTTTCACATGGGTGAGTATTGTTACAACATGACTCACCATATGTCTATCACCATTTAGAGCATTGTATGGATACGATGCACCCACTTTTGTGGAGACTGTATTTGGGGATAGCAAGGTCTTGGTGGCCAAATATTGGGTGGAGGAG
Organism: Picea mariana; assembly: GCA_032191745.1. Classification (NCBI taxonomy): domain Eukaryota; kingdom Viridiplantae; phylum Streptophyta; class Pinopsida; order Pinales; family Pinaceae; genus Picea; species Picea mariana. Next base: position 154,895 of record JASDQU010737419.1, read on the forward strand.
AGCCAAAGGATTCTGCGGGCAGTGAAGGAAAACTTACAGGCAACACAGAACCAAAAAAATATCTATGAAAACAGGAAGAGGGTCGAGTGTAGTTTTGAGTTTGGGGACTTGGTTTTTGTGAAGTTACAACCATACCGACAGTCCTCCTTGAAGAGGAGCGGAGCATAGAAACTGAAACCAATATTTTATGGGCCATACAAAGTCATCATAAGGGTAGGTGAGGTGGCATATGAGCTAAAGCTACCAGAGCGTAGAAAGATTCATAACGTCTTTCACGTTTATTGCCTTAAAAAGGCAGTGGGACAACAGATCAACACTTCAAAGGAGTTGCCACCCTTAGATGAGGAGGGCCAATTGGAGTTATTTATAGAGGAGGTGCTCAATCAGAGAGAGCATGGGTTGAGGAACGGGATCATCAGGGAGTACTTGGTTAGATGGAGGGGACTTCGAGTGGAGGATTCCACGTGGGAGGGGGAGAATATTTTGCTGCACCCAGGATTGATGTTGCTTAAGGACAAGCAATATCGGGAAGGGAGGACTGTGATGTCCCGTTCCCAAGAGTAGGCTACCAGGGAGTGAGTTAGTAGTCTATTTCTTCCCATAGACTATATTCAGGTACAGATAGGGAACGAGAGGAGAAATAAGGGAGAATTGAAGGCTAAACGATTAATTAATCCAAAAAACATAGAAAAAGTCACTTAAGCCTAAGTCAACGAAGAAATAGAACGAAAAGGTGTTAAGGGGGGACTTATTTAATTAATTACTCAACTTAGGAGGAAAAGCGCCTAGCTTAAGTGAGGTCAATGGTGAATTAGATCGAGAAGATTATAAAGGGAGGAATTCGACCTAATTCCTCATTATGCTATGTTATGATTTGATGTTGAGAGAGTTCCCAGAGGAGGAGATTCGACTTCTACTGTTTTGTGGATTTCTGGAGGAAACCACCACCATTGATCGGTTTAGTGTTGAGAGACACACCCTAGCCCATCGGAGATACCAGCCAGGAATTTCACTGTGTGATTCATGAGTATCTAGTTTACAGTGTTGCACAACTCAGCTAGTGAGGGCGCAAGTCAGACGGAGGGTTTGTGTAGTTGCACGAGATCAGAGCTTGTATTGTAGACCCCTTCCGACCTAGTTGATATCTAGCTAGAGCGCATAGATTGAGCCACCTCCCATCAGATTCTGACAACAGAATCTTTATGGGTGTAACATTCAGCCATCCAGGGCGTAGCTCTTGTGGAAGGACAGTTGTGGTTATAGATGGAGTATCAAATCATATTTGAGGAAACCCCTCTGACCCAGTTGAACATTAGTCAAGGTGATCATTTTTAGTCATATAGCAGTCGATTCCGTTGGGGGAATCATTTGGGCACACTCAAAGAGTCCAAGAGGTGCGCACACCCCAAGGGGGTGAGATCTAGAGCCTCAGAGGATAGATATTCCATCTGAAAGTCACCGGGATTGGTCTAGAGGCTAGGGCACTTCTGTTGAGACAGTTTCTAACTGATTCTGACTGTTATAGCCTTCCAGACGAGTTTTCCAATTTGTAGTGGTTATCATGCTTCAATAGAACTATCGGTTTTGTCGATATATCTGTGCATGCATCAAATCTTCCTTCATCTTCTAGTCACGGGTATTTTATGTTATTTTCTTATATTCTAGTGACAATCCATGAGATCTAACTGATGACTAGTTTCTATATTTCCAGTATTTCATTGTATTTCCCTGCTTAAATCTCATAATACATATTATTGGGTAGTTGTTGTTCCTTATTTCCACATGCATCATATATATACTGTTTAAACCATAATTTATAACATGCACATGCGACAATCATAAAACATCTCAAGAACATAACTAAAACGCATCCAGAAACCCCTAGAGTATAAGATATGAAGATAAAACGCATCTAGAAACCCCCAGAGTATTATATCTATGATACATAATACTAGATCAGCAGTAGATATCTAGATCAACTGGATTAGGGATATTTCACACACCTGGGGAGAATAACAGGATTCCCTAGTAAGCTGGTTCCCATAGGGTTTGAGTTGCCACTGGGTGGGTTCATGAAAGGTCATCGTACTTTCCCACCATACTTACCACTTTTCATCTTTTTCCCTCTCATCCATCCCATACACTGGTCCAGGCATTGGGTTTTCCAAGCTAGAAAAGGGTTGTACCTTACCTTGTGGGAATAAGGGGATAAAGGCCCAGAGGGTAAAAGTAGCTGGAAAAATACAAAAGCCAAAAGAATGAAACCTTCAGATGCTTCGCCCAGGGATCCCATAGAAAGAAATAAAAGGATTCTCAGCAAAAAACAAAGGGACCCGTAAAATAATAAAATCAAGTCCTAGTTGGATCAGGATATGGGGTCTCATCACGAGCCAGCCTATTAGGTCCATGGGAATGTAGTGGTATGACACTACCATTTATCTGGTCACAATGCCAAGGTAGAGGCTCTTGGTGGAATATCCAAGAGAAAGGGGGTCTCATCACAAGACAACCTTCTCATTTCTGTGAAAATGCTTGTGGGTAACATTGCCACCACTGGTCACCACACCAGGGTAATGTTCTCTAACTAGTCTCTTGAAAGAAAAAGAAATAAGATAAAATATAAAAGTCATGAATGGGCTTGGAAAAATTTGAATCCATGACAAGGTGCGGCTCACCCTCTTTAGAGGCACCAATAGGTAATCCATGCATTCCTCTGTCATCACTACACCCATTACTCAGACATCCCTTACCACCTCATCCACTTACATGGCCTAGATTTGTCTTCACTTGGAAACATCCCACATCCAATGAGCACTAGCCCAATAGGACATCCTAGCATCACCTCCAAACCTGGCTTGTAGAATAGCATAACGTCTTTGAGCACTTGTCTGGGAGAGGGGGTTTCATGCACATGTTTAAAATCCTTGTTTATTATATGTGATTGGCATTGCTATGATCCATGTGACTTAAGAGCCCATGGAGGGCATACTTGTTGATGTTGCAAGGCCACACCCGATGGAAAGGTACACATGGGGAGATGATTAGTTCGGACCTCCATAGGGATAAAATCCCACTAGATGGATGTTGAGACCCCAGCCAAGGGTAGAGAAAGATCAGAGGTTTGCACTGGAGAGAGAGGAGGACGTTCCACCAGGGAAAACCTGGCATGAAAGGCACTAATCTAAGACTTCTTATTAAGTGATTGACCAAAGCAACCATCAAAACCTACACCTTAAGCCTTCTACTAGCCACTTCTAACATTAGAATAGCCTAACCTATTAAATTTATTGATGTTGTTACTAAATTAATCTATGGTCATATTTTGCAGCATTAAAATCTTCTAAAAGCAATTGAAAAAGTTGATTAATGCATTGCCTTATTTGCTTATGATAAATGCTAGAGTTATGATGTTGATGATTGATTATTCTTGGTCATTTTGAAGCCAATCTAAGGCACTTATTGTGAAGTATTGTCTTATAAATATCGCTGCTATAAATTTATATTTACTTCATCATTAGATCTGCCAATTTCTTTTATTAAGAAAGTCTATGGTTTTATGAAGCGCTAATGACAAGTAGTACTTGCAAAATATATAGTTTCTTGTTGCTTTGTTTCAGGAAGGTACATGTTGATATTTTATCACTTCATTGGTTATAACCCAGGGACTTTCTGATCAGTGGTGACTTGTGAGAGGGGACCTTTTAATATCCATCTAGACCTTGCCTTCTCAAACCCCCAGGTCAACGGGGACATCTCCCCTGGGCCTTCAACCCTAAATAGAAAGAGGAATCCTATTGAGGTGACAATGATAGGATAACCTCAAGTTACACCAATTTTCTTTCAATTTACCTTTCCTTTTATCAAAGTACAAATTGTTCGATAACATTCTGGCACCGTTGTCGGGGAACATTGAGTCAATTCTCCTTGAGATGACACTTTTCGGTAAGCATTTCCTCAAAATCCTTTACTTTTCAAGCTTACCTGGCGACTCCACTGAGGGTGATCCGCTCATCCCTTTGATAATTTCAAGAAAATTATCTGGCGACTCCACTGATGACGAAGCCAACAATGACTTCTCAATGGGACCCGGGAAATTTCAAACCCCTAGACATGAGTAAAATCCTAGGATACCCTAGGAAAATTCCACCCAGATATGAAAAATGGCTCCCGAGATTCACTAGTAGTGATGAAGAAAAAGATGAAGACCACATGAGTAACGTTTGGGCCTTTTTTCAACTCCATCCTATTAGTGATTATGCTGAAGACCTGGGGATGGAAATTTTCTCTACCACTCTTCATGATAAGGCCCGAAGATGGTAAAATAATCTCTCAAACTCTAGTATCACATCTATGGATAGATTGGAGGAAGTGTTCCTCAAGAGATGGAGTATTAAGGTGAATCCCAATGTATTGATAATGAGACTTAATGGCCTCACAAAGGCTGAGAATGAAACTATCCGAGAATTCCTTGATAAATTTCAGAGGATAGTACGACAAATCCTTGTGAGCCATCATCCTTCGAGTAGTTTCCTCACCTTTCTCTACACCAAGGAATTCTCTAGACAATTGAAAATTTTCCTCAATATAATGAAGCCAAGGAAAATCCAAGAAGGTTTTTACATAGCCACACAAGTAGAAGCCAAAATCCCCTCATCCAAAGAAGAACAAACCTTTGTTCCAAAAGTCAAGGTTTTTGAGCCCAAAGGAGTACCCTCCCTCGAAACATCTAATGAAGAAACTCTGGAAGATTTAGAACGAGACATCATTCAACAAGAGGTTGAGTAAAGGGGTCCTAATGAGGTTTCCCAATCCCATGAGGAGGAACATGGGCTTTCTCATTCTTTTTCCAAGGAGGATGAAGACGTGGTTGAAGATAAAGAACCTGAAAATGTCCAACATGGTGATGAAGTGTTGATGTGTCCTCATTATTGGGCTCTAAAGATGTCCTAAAATATAACCTCTATGCATCATTCGAAGGTAGGCACTGGAAAAATCGTTTTACTTGTCGCCTACATAGGTTCTTACCTTCCATTTTCAATACCCATCCTCCAAATATGCAACCCCTGCAAAGGGACAACAATTGTAACAAAAGGAACGGAAATTGTTTCGTTCAAATGAACAACAGTACTTACAAAAGGAACAACAATCGTGACAAGGGAACGACATTCGTTATATTGGGCCGAACTAATGTTGTATTAATTGAGTTGTAGTATTTGCCCAACTATTTAATTTGTCAACACGGGGTTCGTAAATTGACGAAGCACACGCAAAGTATATCCAAGATTGAAGCAGGACTGATCTAATATAATGTTTAAGCTACAACTGAAATTGAATCCTTAATCTAACACATGAATGAAATAGAATCATTAATCTAACAGATGATTGTAATAGAATCATTAATCTAACACATAACTGAAATAGAAACATTAATCTAACACACGACTTGGAATTGAACTATTCTAGTTGCATAAATGAAATTACTCTAAGAATGGGAAATTGCATGAAGGAAATTAATCTAGGAATGGAGAACTACATGAAGGAAAAGCAATTACAACATGTGAAGAGTTGAATGACACAACAACATATGTGAGCTCACGCCAATGAAGCAATCTTACATTACAATAATCAAATCAATCTGCATAATAACATAATGAAAACATGAAAACCAAATCCATGAATCAAATCTAAGAATCCCTTCCTCTTTCGAATCCTAATGACTACTCTAATTCCATACTCTAATTGAATCCTCATGAAGAGAGAGCACTATATTTTATACATGAGAGCCTTGAAGATAAGGTAACCATCTCATTATTACAGATCCACTTTTCTCTCAACCTATTTCCCATTATTACAAAATATAATCCCTTCAAATCCTCACACATACCTCTCATATATCTTGGATAAGATATTCCAACCAAATCTCCATGATCTTCTCCTTGGAATGGGCTTGAATTATCTCCTCAAATATTGAAATGGTGGAGGAAGTATTCGAGAAGTCCTTTTGAATTAATCCTTCACATATTCCTACACATTACAAAGCTCACACATTTTTGAGATATATATGAAAACATGTCGATTTTCTAACATTTAATCACAAATTCCCTTTTAATACTAAAATGAATAAAGTGGAGAACAATAAGGTGAAACCCAAGTATATTTATGGAAATGATATCGTGAAAGGTTAATGGGGCAATGAAATGTGGAGAATGATGAAGGGAAAGGTGGATGAAAATAGGACATTTATGAGCCCCAACATACCCCCCAACTTAACTTGTTGCATGTCCTCATGCAACCATGCATGGATCTTCTCAAGAAATTTTAGCATCTGAATGTTGGCTTTGAGTGATGATAATGAATGTTTCCAGGATGGGATTTACATGAGTAATAGCTGACATTTTTCTTATGGTTGGTTCTTGTGTGACAACCATGAATATAAAGAATGTTGGTTCTTTTGTTAACAACATTCATTTTGTTATTTGTTCCCTTGCTGTTATGATAATAATTTTCCCATATTATTACTGGAACTATCAATGTACATAAAGAAACATCACTGAGTATAAGAAAGCCCCTTTTTTTTATATTTGTGAATCATGCCAATATGTATAACAATGATTATGAAGCAAAGTGCAACAAAGTATCGTTGGAAAAGAAATGTTGGAAAAAAAATGTTCATAAATGGTAAATGAGATGAAAAATGGAATTATGGTAGTGGAAAAGTGGAGTGATTATAGTGAATAAAGTCCCCTACCCCCCAATTTAACTTGTTTCATGTCCTCATGCAACGTGGCATAAGTCATAGAAGTGAAAAGGAAAGGGAATTGGGTGAGGGAATTTTCCAAATTATTCATTGCTAGCAGTTGAGGAATTACATGATTAAAGTTTAGAAAATGACATACCTCCACTTACCCAAAATGTTGATGAACTTATGAAATAGGAATATGGTTGATGCGGCTGCTAGAGCATGGAAGATGTCACTGCTGCAGGATCATGTGAAAAGTGACTGTTGTTGTAGCGACGACTACTGTCTACTGGATCAGAGAATGTGAAGTGGAGGAATCTGAACTGTTGTTGAATGAATCATGGAAAAGAGAAAGTATGAAAGTGGAACTTTGGTACTCTCATATGGATGAAGTCATGTTGTTGGAACTGCTGATAGAGTCATGAAAAGTGTATAGTCTTCACCCTCTGCTAAACCGGATGGTGCAATTCTAATCATGCAAATGAATGTGTCGATGTCGAGCATGAAAAGAAGTCATTGGATTACCGACCAATGATGAATGTCGTTAACCAATGCGAGGAAAATCATCATTGATGTCAATGCCAAGGTACCCGAGTACATCTTGTGAAGTGCGAATGAATGAGCTGATGTCGAGCCACTTGCAATATCTAACAATCGAGGGACATTGATGCATTCCCATGACTATTAGCGAGAGAACTTGCCATTAAGGCATGCAAGACTCCAGGTACTCAAAATGGACTCTAGTCTATATCCCATATAAGGTGTTGAGGTCGATGGGGCAAGACTTGTTGAAAGGTGGGCCTTAAGGAATCCCACATCATTCAACGCAAGTTCTGATAAAAAGAGTGGTAGGACTATAAAGGAAAAGATCTCAGAAGTAACAGTGTGTATGGAAAGTCAATGTAGTCATGGAAAGGGAGCTGGATAGTTTTATTGACAAGGAAAGCTGAAGTGAAAAAGATAAAGAGATGTATGTGACTCAGAAAAGTAGGCGCATGTGAATCCATGAAGGATAAGAAAATGGAAGATGGTCTTCAACACAGGGATGACTAATCTGCTTTGAAGGAGAAATGGAGGAAGACATTCATGACATGGATGGGTTTAGGAAAAGGTTTTTGGTCTTGATGTTAACAACTCCTTCAAGCAGTCAAGGAAGCAGGTCTTGTTTCAAAAGTTTTTGTGATTTTTGAAAATCACTTCAGCAGCAAGATGTGATCGGCCGCGCTCATGAAAAAACTTAGTACAAATCCTGCATGAAAACTTGTGAGATGTTCAAAAATATAACATGCAGAAAGAAGGACAAATGCGACCAAGTAAAAAATAAAATGCGTTGTATACCTCTTGTCCTGATCGTTGTGTGCGCTTGTTTCATCGTTGATTGCTTGCTTAGCAACACGTTTCCATATTGTTTTCAGGAATTAAAAAAAAAGGTCCATTTGCAATTTTATTTGTTTTTTGTTATTTTTATTTTTATAATTTGTTTTTATCTTTTATTTTATTTTTTTATTATTTTTTTATGTTTTACCTAAGATTTTTGTTATCATATACATATACATATAT
>JASDQU010737419.1:169576-200680 GCA_032191745.1 Picea mariana
GCGGGTTTTGCTGTAGGTTGTATCCCTTCATTTGCTGGATAATAATAAAGGAAGGACCTGACAATTTCTCTGGTGGACGTAGCCCACACTGGGTGAACCACGTAAATCTGTGTCTCTCTTGTATTGTGTGTCTTCTGTGTTTTTGTTTCTGCATTTGTTTTATTTTATTGCTCCGTGGTCCTGTTTTTCTAACATGTTGGGCTCTAAAGATGTCCTAAAATATAACCTCTATGCATCATCCAAATGTAGGCGTTGGCACAAGCGTTTTACTTGTCGCCTACGTAGGTTCTTACCTTCTGTTTTCAATACCCATCCTCTAGAGATGAAACCCCTGCAAAGGGACAACAATCGTAACAAAAGGAATGACAATTGTCCCGTTCAAATGAACAACACTACTTACAAAAGGAACAACAATCGTGACAAGGGAACGATGGTCGTTATATTGGGATGAACTAATGTTGTATTAATTGAGTTGTAGTATTTGACCAACTATTTAATTTGTCAACCCAGGGTTCGTAAACTGACGAAGCACAAGCAAAGTATATGCAAGATTGAAGCATGACTGATCTAATCTAATGTTTAAGATACGACTTAAATTGAATCCTTAATCTAACACACGACTGACATAGAATCATTAATCTAACACACGACTGAAATAAAATCATTAATCTAACACATGACTTGGAATTGAACTAATCTAGTTGCGTAAATGAAATTACTCTAAGAATGGGAAATTGTGTGAAGGAAATTAATCTAGGAATGGAGAACTACATGAAGGAAAAGCAATTACAACATGTGAAGAGTTGAATGACACAACAACATATGTGAGCTCACGCCAATGAAACAATCTTACATTACGATAATCAAATCAATCTTCATAACAACATAATGAAAACATGAAAACCAAAACCATGAATCAAATCTAAGAATCCCTTCCTCTTTCAAATCCTAATGACTACTCTAATTCCATACTCTAATTGAATCTTCATAAAGAGAGAACATTCTCTTTTATACATGAGAGCCTTGAAGATAAGATAACCATCTCATTATTACAGATCCACTTTTCTCTCAACCTATTTCCCATTATTACAAAATATAATCCCTTCAAATCCTCACCCATTTCTCTCATATATCTTGGATAAGATATTCCAACCAAGTCTCCATGATCTTCTCCTTAGAATGGGCTTGAATTATCTCCTCAAATATTGAAATGGTGGAGGAAGTATTCGAGAAGTACTTTTGAATTAATCCTTCACATATTCCTACACATTACAAAGCTCACACATTTTTGAGATATATATGAAAACATGTCGATTTTCTAACATTTAATCACAAATTCCCTTTTAATACTAAAATGAATAAAGTGAAGAACAATAAGGTGAAACCCAAGTATATTTATGGAAATGATATCGTGAAAGGTTAATGGGGTGATGAAATGTGGAGAATGATGAAGGGAAAGGTGGATGAAAATAGGACATTTCTGAGCCCCAACACTCATCCCTCTGATGAAGCCATCTAGAGTTCTGTTTTTCCTACACAATAAGAAGAGGATGAGGTTAGTCACTTTCCTTTTCAGGATTTTGATAATACCTTGTTCTATGATTCAGAGAGTGAAGAATAAATGGAATCCTCAAGCAAGGTAGATCTTCCTTGTTGTACAGTTGAAGATGAAGGGCAAGTCATGTGGATGAAAAAATGATGCATGCTATTTCATTCAATAAAGACACCCAAGTCCTCAAAGATTCTACACAAGAAGAGACAAACACAGTAAGTTACCTTCCTTTCCAAAATTTTGATGATTCTTTACTTTATGATTTGGGAAGTGAAGAGGACATGGATGAGCCCTTGAATGCTTTGAATCATTCATGTTATGATATAGATAGTGACATAGTTGATGATATTTAAGAGTTCATACGTGTTGGAAGCCATAATTGGGATTTGATCGGTTCTAATAAGGATCCCATTTATGACACTGAAGTTCATTTCCATAGGTTTCCTTTGCAACTATCATATGAGGTTACTAATTTTGACAGTTGGAAACTAGGAAATGATATAATTACAGATACTTTTCAAACACCCAAGGATGACCTAGTCCTATATTCTCCTAATGATTTTCGGTCATACCCTGGGGATTTTGATGACTACTCCTCTGAGCATTTGGATTTATTCTATGAAGAAAATTATCAACCCTCATTTTGCTCAGATCCCATTGAGAGTAAGGAAGTTGCTTTCCTGAAGCAGGATACTTATGATAATATTTTCCACCTCCCTTTGATTACTTTACCTCGATATGTCACTGAGGGTATGGTTTGGAAACATGTCCCTTATCCCAAGTCTTCTCTAGGACAAGGCCTCCTTTTTTTTTAAGGGGAAGGTTGGGTACCTTAAGAAGAAGCTTATTATCACAGTCTTCTAGGTCCCCCTTGAGGAATTGTTAGTCATCCCTTCAGTTTTTGTTGATCCTTTCCTAGGCCTCAGATTGTGAAGATGTCCCAGGTAGCCAACATTCATAATCTTTTAGCTAATCTTTTGAACCTTTGACTTTTCATGATCCCTTTCTGAGATGGATTGAGCACTTTCTGGACAGTATGACTTGGCACCAATTTTTCCCTATCACCCGCCTCCATGAGCTAGACCTTACGATTTCCAATGATACAATACATTTTCTAACTCATGTTATTTTTGTGCTTAACTTATCATTTCTTTGGTTTATGATGAAGCACAGAGGCATGTATTGTGAGACATTGCTAAGGTGGTTTCACTGGCTATTTGACTACACCTAGCATTCATCCAACATCTAAGTAGAGGTAAGTAGGTAGACATTTGCTTTCATTGTATATGCCATCTGCATTTCATGCTAGAGTAGTTATATTTCCATTTGTATATATGCTTTCTTTAATTTATCGTACTATATATGAGCCAGGAGTGATATCACCACCCCAAATGATTACTAATAGTCTTTTGTTGAGATCAAGCAAGTCACAGGTTATGCCATAGATGTTGAGGTTCTCATGCGCTCTATGGTGAGCACATGTCCCCGAGTTGGAGCCAGATGTTATCCCCTAGCCTAGGGATAACTAAGGATATTATGTCTCGAGGCTCACAGGTCTTAGACATGGAGTACCAAGAGCCAGATTGACTTGATCTTGGCCCTGGAGGGCCCATCATTTTCTTCTTCAACACCTCCACCTTGTCAACAACAACAACATCCATCCCATCGGCCTGGTCCTTCAGCAACAATGGGTCTTGCTCCATGAGGTAATGAGTCCAGGTATCATGGTATGTGTCACTTTGATTCTCAAAACATTTGAATATGTGCATTTAATTATTTTTACTTCTAACGTGTGCTTGGACCTTATGCCTTTCCACTTGACCACACCTGGGGGGGATGACAGGATGCCTTAGTAAGCTTGTTCCCATAGGGTTTGAGTTGCCACTAGGGGGGTTCATGAAATTTCATCATCCGTTCCCACCATACTTACCACTTTTCATCTTTTTCCCTCTCATTTATCCCATACATTGGTCTGGGCATTGGGTTTTCCAAGCTAGCAAAGGGTTGTACCTTACCTTGTGGGAAGAAGGGTCTAAAGGCCCAGAGGGTAAAAGTAGTTGGAAAAATAAAAAATCCAAAAGAATGAAACCTTCATATGCTTTGCCCAGGGATCCCAGAGAAATCAATAAAAGGTTTCTCAGCAAGAAACAAAGGGACCCATAAAATAATAAAATCAAGACCTAGTTGGAGGATAGGGGGTCTTAGCACGAGCTAGCCTATTAGGTCCATGGGCATGTAGCAGTATGCCACTACCATTCAGCTGGTCACCACGCTAGGGTAGTGGTTCTTGGTGGCATAGCCAAGATAAAGGGGGTCTCATCACGATCCAACCTTCTCATTTCTGTGAAATTCTTGTGGGTAACATTGTGACCACTGGTCACCATGCCAGGGTAGTGTCCTATAATAAGTCTCTTGAAAGAAAAATCAACAAGATAAAAGATAAAAGGCATGAATGGTCTTGGAAACATTTGCATCCATGACAAGGTGCATCTCACCCTCTTCAGAGGCACCCAAAGGTAAGCCATACATTCCCCTGTCATCACTGCACCCATTACTCAGACATCCCTTACCATCTCACCCACTTACATGGCCTAGATTTGTCTTCACCCGGAAACATCCCACATCCAATGAGAACTATCCCAATAGGACATCCTAGAGTCCCCTCCAAACCTGGCTTGTAGAATAGCATAATGTCTTTGAGCACTTGTCTGGGAGAGGGGGTTTCATGCACATGTTTAAATAACTTGATTATTAGATGTGATTGAAATTGCTATGATCCATGTGACTTATGATCCCATGGAGGGCGTACTTGTTGATGTTGCAGGGCCACACCCTATGGACAAGTACACATGGGGAGATGATTAGTTCATACCTCCATAGGGATAAAATCCCACTAGATGGATGTTAAGACCCCAGCCAGGGGCATAGACAGATCAAAGGTTTTCACTGGAGAGAGAGGAGGACATTCTACCAGGGACAACCTGGTAGGCCTAGACCCAGGGGGGTCTTTCCCTTCTCACCATGAAGTAGGCCTTAAAAGGCCCATGACATCACCCAACATTTTGGACACTTTGGAGGAAGTTGTGTGCCAAGTGGCACGTGTGGCAGGATCCAGAGGCCCAAGGAGGCCTAAAGTTTTGCTCCTAGAGGCCAACGTTGCCCTAAAAAGGACTAACACCACCCTAAAAGGGCATGACATCATCTTTTCATCTTGATTTAGGGTTTTATTATGTCATTTAATGTAAAAACTGGATATTTTTCATCATCTTTCACTCGCACTTGGTGAGGTCTGAAATTTGCGCCCTACTTAGGGTTTTATGATTGAAATTTAGTGTGCACTTGTTGGAGGAAGCTAATCTTGGACTATTTTGGCAATTTTCTTGGTGGAAGTGTTCAACTAGGGTTTATGCTTGATGATTCTTGATGAATGTAAGTGCAATCTATGAAATTATTCTTCATTGAATGGTTATATTCATGTTTATCTTGCATTTACATTAAGATTATGAAATTGCTTGCTTAAACCGGTAGGAAGTCTAGCACATGTTATTATCCTGTCTTTAAGAGCTTTTGCCTGCTAGATTTTGCCAAGAATTCGATTTTATTGAAGCTATTGCTAAGGTCCTTGTCATTGCAATAGCCTAGCACTTATTGCTTTATCTTAGCCATCATTTGCTTCATCTTTTTTGTTAAAGAGGGAGGAAAATTTACTAAGGCCTAGGGTTACCTACACCTTAGTAGTTATTTTCCCCTAGGGTTTGGTAGTTGAAGCCTTGGCTTACCAACACTTCAACTATCAATCTCTCTTGTCTTTGGCTCTCCTACTATCATCATTTTCCTTCAACATTTGTTGCCACTTAATAGATTCCATTTTCCCTAAAGGCACTAATCTAAGACTTCTTATTGAGCGATTGACCAAAGCAACCATCAAAACCTACACCTTAAGCCTTCTACTAACCACTTCTAACATTAGAATAGCCTAACCTACTAACTTTATTGATGTCGTTACTAAAGTAAGCTACAACCATATTTTGCAGCATTAAAAGATTATAAAAGCAATTGAAAAAGTTGATTAATGCATTGCCTTATTTGCTTTTGATAAATGCTAGTGTTATGATGTTGATGATTGATTATTCTTGGTAATTTTGAAGCCATTCTAAGGCACTTATTGTGAAGTATTGTCTTATAAATATCATTGCTATAAATTTTTGTTTACTTCATCATTATATCAGCCAATTGCTTTTATTAAGAAAGTGTGTGGTTTTATGAAGTGCTAACGACAAGTTGTACTTGCAAAATATATAGTTTCTTGTTGCTTTGTTCCAGGCAGGTACATCTTGATATTTCATCACTTCATTGGTTATAACCTAGGGAATTTCTGATTAGTGGTGACTTGTGAGAGGGGACCTTTTAATAGCCATCTTGACCTTGCCTTCTCAAACCCCCACGTCACCGGGGACGTCTCCCCTGGGCCTTCAACCCTAAAGAGAAAGAAGAATTCTGTTGAGGTGACAGTGATAGGATAACCTCAAGTTATGCCAATTTGCTTTCCATTTACCTTTACTTTGATCAAATTACACATTGTGCGATAACATTTTGGTGCAGTTGTCGGGGAACACTGAGTCAATTCTCGTCAAGACGACACTTTTCGGTAAGCATTTCCTCAAAATCCTTTACTTTTCAAGATTACCTGGTGACTCCGCTGAGGTTGATCCCCTCATCCCTTTGATAATTTCAAGAAAATTATCTGGCGACTCCACTAATGACAAAGCCAACCATGACTTCTCAATGGGACCCGAGAAATTTCAAACCCCTAGACATGAGTAAAATACTGGGATACCCTAGGCAAATGCCACCCATATATGAAAAATGGCTCTTGAGATTCACTAGTAGCAATGAAGAAAAATTTGAAGACCACATGAGTAACTTTTGGGCCTTTTTTCAACTCCATCCTATTAATGATTATGTTGAAGACCCGGCGATGAATATTTTCTCTGCCACTCTTCATGATAAGGCCCGGAGATGGTATAATAGCCTCCCAAATGCTAGTATCACATCTATGGATAGATTGGAGGAAGTGTTCTTCAATATATGGATTATTAAGGTGAATCCCAACGTATTTCTAATGAAACTTAATGGCCTCACAAAGGCTGAGAATGAAAATGTCCAAGAATTCCATGATAAATGTCAGAGGATAGTACAACAGATCCATGTGAGCCATCATCCTTCGAGTAGTTTCCTCACCTTTCTCTACACCAAGGCATTCTTTAGACAATTGAAATTTTTCCTCAATATAATGAAGCCAAGGACAATCCAAGAAGCTTTTGACATAGCCACACAAGTAGAAGCCAAAATCCCCTCATCCAAAGAAGAACAATCCTTTGTTCCAAAAGTCAAGGCTTGTGAGCCCAAAGGAGTACCCTCCCTCGAAACATCTATTGAAGAAACTCTGAAAGATTTAGAACAAGACATCACTCAACAAGAGGTTGAGGAAAGGGGTCCTAATGAGGTTTCCCAATCCCATGAGGAGGAACATGGGATTTCTCATTCTTTTTCCAAGGAGGATGAAGGCGTGGTTGAAGAGAAAAAACCTGAAAATGTCCAACATGATGATGAAGTGTTGATGTGTCCTCATCCCTCTGATGAAGCCATCCAAAGTTCCATTTTTCCTACACAAGAAGAAGAGGTTGAGTTTAATCACTTTCCTTTTCAGGATTTTTATAATACCTTGTTCTATGATTTAGAGAGTGAAGGAGAAATGGAATCCTCGAGCAAGGTAGATCCTCCTTGTTGTACAGTTGAAGATGTAAGGGCAAGTCATGAGGATGAAACAATGATGCATGCCACTTCATTCAATAAAGACACCCAAGTCCTCAAAGCTCCTGCTCAAGAAGAGAAAAACACAGTAAGTTACCTTCCTTTCCAAAATTTTGATGATTCTTTACTTTATGATTTGGGAAGTGAAGAGGAGATGGATGAGCCCTTGAATGATTTGAATCCTTCATGCTATGATACATATAGTCACATAGTTGATGATATTGATGAGTTCATACATGTTGGAAGCCGTTATTGGGATGTGATCGGTTCTAATAAGGATCCAATTTATGACACTGAAGTTCATTTCCAAAGGTTTCCTTTACAACTATCATATGAGGTTACTAATTTTGACAGTTGGCAACTAGGAAATGATATAATTACAGATACTTTTCAAACACCCAAGGATGACCTAGTCCTATATTCTCCTAAGATTTTCGGTCATACCTTGAGGATTTTGATGAGTACCCCTCTGAGCATTTGGATTTATTCTATGAACAAAATTATCAACCATCGTTTTGCTTAGATCTTGATGAGAGTAAGGAAGTTGCTTTCCTAAAGAAGGATACTTGTGACAAGATTTTCCACCTCCTTTTGATTACTTTACCTCGATATGTCACTGAGGGTATGGTTTGGAAACATGCCCCTTATCCCAAGTATTGTGTAGGACAAGGCCTTGTTTTGTTTTTAAGGGGAAGGTTGGGTACCTTAAGAAGAAGCTTATTATCACAGTATTCCATCTCCCCCTTGAGAAATTTTCAGTCATCCTTTCGGTTCTTGCCGATCCCTTCCCAGGCCTCAAATTGTGAAGACGTCCTAGGTAGCCAGCATTCAGACTCTTTTAGTTAGTCTTTTGAACCTTCAACTTTTCATGATCCCTTTCTGAGATGGATTGAGCACTTTCCTGACAGTATGAATTGGCACCACTTTTTCCCTCTCACCCGCCTCCATGAGCTAGACCTTACGATTTCCAATGATACAATACATTTTCTAACTCATGTTATTTTTGTGCTTAAATTATCACTATTTTGGTTTATGATGAAGCATAGAGGCAAGTATTGTGAGACATTGCTAGGGCGGTTTCACTAGCTATTTGACTACACCTAGCATTCATCCAACATGTAAGTAGAGGTAAGTAGGTAGGCATTTGCATTCATTGTATATACCGTCTACATTTCATGCTAGAGTAGTTATATTTCCATTTGTATATATGCTTTCTTTCATTTACTATACTATATATGAGCCAGGGGTGATATCACCACCCCAAATGATTACTAATAGTCTTCTGTTGAGATCAAGCAGGTCACGGGTTATGCCAGAGATGTTGAGGTTCTCATGCGCTTTACGGTGAGCACATGTCCCCAGGTTGGAGCCAGATGTTATCCCCTAGCCTAGGGATAACTAAGGAGATTATGTCTCGAGGTCCACAGGTCCTAGACATGGAGTACTGATAGACAGATCGACTTGAGCCTAGCCCTAGAGGGCCCATCCTTTTCTTCTTCAGCGCCTCCACCTTGTCAGCAACAACAATATCCATCCCATCGGCCTAGTTCCATTATAGTGAATTAGGGTTCAATTAGAGGCTAATTCAAGTCAATTCTAAACAATATATCACTTAATCCCAACTATGTAGAAAAATATATTTATTACAAATGTTGACCATATAAAATATTCTTAAATATTTAGTTAAATAATATTATTACCAAAAATGTTATTTAATCAATGTTATCTTGATATGGTTAATTTTGACGTTGTTGACTTTGATACCTTGATGGAGGTGTAAAATATTAATGTTATTAGAGTTGTTGAATAATTGGTGTTCGTTTGACATGGTAAACTTAGAGGTTTTGGTGGGGGCATAAATATTTTGCAAACTAAATTATACTACTATACACCAATAAATGATGTTTATCAAGGACATGAACAATTTTTTCTAATAAATTCACTAAATTGATGTTAAATTATCTTAAATTTTTAATGTCGAACAAAATATGGAAATTAAGTTTGAAATTTGACCTCAAATGTATTAGTGACCTCCTCCCCCTGAAATCCGTTAAAAACCCCATACCTAACTCTTCTTAGGTTTCCCGAAAAAGTCTTGTTAAGTACTTCAACCCTCATGTTGTATAGATAGAGAGTGGGGGCATGTATTTATAAAAAATGCACAACTTTACCTCCCCACATGCAAAGATGAGAGTAGGGATAAGCGATGTGTGTGCATTTGTAACATATACACACATCTGCCCTACTTAGATGTGGAAGTTAATGACAAAGATATACATTGTAATAAATATCTCTCACTTTCATATAAAAATGGAAAATAAAAATATATATTGATTACAAATACATACATCTAACCCACCCCATCTTTATCATTAAAAAAAAATGTTAAAACCCTTCATTAATAAAACCCAATCATCCTTAAACCTTTTAAACTCTTACCAATAACATATATTGTAACATATATTGTAGTGGTAGCTAATAGACTTAATCTCGGTCCTAATCCAAATTAAACCTACTAATTATCCATTCCCATGATTAAAAAAACATATATTATATATAATTTTATGAACTAATACAATAAACAACATTATAACATGTGTATTTGTCACCTCCCTCATTTAATTTAATCTCCCAAATATTTTTAGATGGGTAACCATAGTGCATTCGCCTATATATTAATATTTATGTCACAATTTTCTTCATTAATAGTAGAACATATGATTTGTCACCACTTGAGATGCACATTTCATATCATTCTTAAAGTATTTAAGTTTGCAATGAACCCGATAGGAATAATGATTCAAGATTCATCAATTCTTGTTATGGTCAAGGTACCATACCAAGATTAGGATGCGGCTTAATTTCAGCTATTTTAACCATATTATTACTTTTACAAATTTACTAAGATAATATAGTAAATCTTACAAACTACAATAATATAAATATAAAATTATGTGTATGGTCAATGAATCTTCATTTGAAAATATGGAAAAACAAAGTCTCCCATTTAAAAAAAATTATGAAATGGGAAAACAAATAAAAATTATGAAATGGAAAAACAAAAATTTAAATAAATTAATAATTAGATATGATATAATAATTTTGAAAAATTAAAAAACTATGGAATGGAAAAACAAATATTTAATTAAAGTCTACTATTAAAAAAAAATATGAAATGAAAAAACAAATAAAAATTATGAAATGCAAAAATAAAAAATTAAATAAATTGTTATAGAAAAAACAAAAAATTTAAATAAATTAATAATTAAATATGATATAATAATTCTGAAAAATTGAAAAATTATGAAATGGAAAAACAAATATTTAATTAAAATGTTATGGAAAAACAAAAATTTAAATAAGTTAATAATTATAATAATTATGAAAAAATAAAGAGAAAAATAATTATGGAATGGGAAACACATTTTTAAATAAAATGTTATGAAATTTTTTTTTTTAAATAAGGTAATGATTAAACATGATATAATAATTATGGAAAAACCAAAGCCGTAAATAAGATATTATGAAAAAACAAAGATGTGAATAATATATTGATTAAATATGGTGACGGAGAAAACAAAGCTGTGAATAATATATTGATTAAATATGGTGACGCTTAAAACAAAGCTGTGATTAAATATGTTAATTTAAATAATATATTAATTAAATATGGTTTATAATGTAAAGATATATTATTTAAAGAATATTTAAATTGTTTTTGTTTGGTTAAAAGTTTGTAATGGTTTAAGATTTAAAAGTGAAAGTGAATATTTTAATGATAAGTTATTTTAAATAATATGGTTTGTTTATATTCTTGAATAGAAATTAATGATAAATATTCTTATTATTAATTTTTTCTATTATAAATTATATTTTTTCAATAATAAAAATTTGCTTCAAAACTATATTAAAAATATAATTTTTTACATGGCAATACACTTCAAAACATAGTCTGATGTCCAGGATAAAAAACTTTCGACGAAGCATGAAAAAAAAGCATAACCTCGATACATTCAATTCTATTTTAAACATTCTAAAATATACCATGACTAATAGAATAAAAGTTCTGAAAGGGTCCATCTAAAAAAATATATTATAATCCACATAAGTCAAATGCATTAATGCACAAAAATATATAATAATTACCATTCAAAAAATATGGTTTGGACTTTATAAATATGTTGTTCAAAGTTAAATGTCATATAACTTTCAAATAATATAAAATATAATTTTCAAATAATATAAAATTTAATTTTCAAATAATATAAAATGAGATGAAAGTAAAATATATAAAGATTTTAATATTTTGTATGAAAATTATATATATATATATATATATATATATATATATATATATATATTTATTGATTTTTTATTAATAAATTAATTTTAATTTTAAATTAAAAAAAAATTAAATTATTAATTAATGATAATATAAATAACTTTAATAATAATTTAATATAAGGTTTTTTTTTGGGTAAGATAAAATTGTGATTGGATAGAGTTTGGTTTTATGTATGGAATTAAGGTTAGATGTTAATTAAAAAATACGAGATCTTATTAGAGATAGTTTCAATAATGATCACAAGAAATAATGGTTTTCTTGTAAATACTATCTAGGTTAAAACAATATTTTTTGGTTTTGAAGTAAGGTTTGGTTAAGGACTTGTTTTCCTTGAGTGTAAAGGAGTTGATTAATTACCCAAGTGTATTTGGGAAGAGTGGAAGTCTACTCCTTACAAAACACTAATATAAATAATATAGTTTTTTTTAAGATGATGAATCAAGTCATATTTATACATATTAACCAATAATAATGATCCTCAATATTTCATTCACTTGACCATTAAATTAAGATAAATTTTATTATCTTTTATATATATATATATATAAACTAATTTAAGATTAAATTAAAAATAAAAATAAATGTTATAATACTTTTATAATGATAAAGAAGAATGATATATATTTATATTAACAAATTTAAAAATAAATTAAAAATAAAAGTAAATGTTATAATTTTTTATAATCATAAGAGAAGAATGACAGTGTCATACAATTTTGATTTTCTTTTTTAAAAAATCACAAGCTCAACTCCCCCACGTTACTTATCTATTTTCTTAGTTATTTATATTACGTCGTTTTCATTATTTGATTTTCTTTATTAATGGATTTGGTTGGCCTATAACTTTTGTTTTTTTTAATATTTTATATATTTAAGTAAAATAGTAGTTAAATAAATTATTTCGTAATATTCAAATAAATTGTATATTTATAAAATTAAATTAATTTTTTCAATATATTATTTTTATTTATTTTTCAATTAATTTTATAATTTGTGATAATTTTTTATGATAAAATATTTTAATATATATATTTTTATATTAAATTATATGACGATAATGATAATGATTTGTTTAATTTTTATTTTTTTTTGTCCCCGCAGGTTTCAAACCGGTGACTTTAACAACACGGAGTGGCTTAACAACACACTCCGTCACCGAGTGTCCTACACCTCGGGGACTAATTTTTTCTATTCTTTAATTTGAACTTAATTTTTTTTTAATTAATTAATTTAAATTAATATTTTGATTTTATTATTATTATTTTTTAAATTGAATTTTAATATGATGATGATGATGATGATTAATGTAAGACTGAATTGGTTTATCGGACCTTAAGAGGGTAAGTGATTACTTGCGATTCCTTATAATTTTGTTTTTGTGCTCGAAAAGCATTAAGAGGAGCTTTCCAAGATCACCATACTTTTGTTGAGTTAAGAGGTTAGGAAGGTTGGTAGTGTGACAAATATTTTGAAAATGAGATCTAATATGGGTATAGGCTGAACAATCTAAGAGAAATTGATTTTCATCTTCAACCTTCTTAGTGTCACAAAGGTGACACACTCTTTCATCCCATGGCGTTTTAGGAATTGACCAACACCCAGTTTCACTATGGAGCTTGTGAGAATTTGTTCTTATCTTAGCAATGCTTATTTTTTTCTTTACACTTGGAAAAACAGATAGATAATTTTGATCTTCTAGATTAGGGTTGATTACATCTTTATAATACCTTAATTTTCTTTTTTCCTCTAACTCTTTAGCACACCACATTTTCTCCTTAAATTTTGATTTGACATTTTTTTTAATAGTATCTTTATTCTGCAAAATGGTGTCTTCCATGATTCCCTAATAGTTTAGCCAAGATCGAGCATCTTTATGTCATCCTCGCTTGAGTCAATGGTGGTTATGACTTGATTTTGAAGCAATTTTAGGAAGCCTCTTGTCTTCCATGTTGTTTAACTTGTTCTTATACCTTAGGTACCTAGTCATAACCATGCTCTCAATGGGGGAGAGGCTTGTTTCTAAGAGGAGGATGGGATAAGGCGTATTTCCTTTAATTTTGAGATTATAGGTTATAAAATTCTTTTGTATTTGCTCTATCTTTCTCCAGGATTCACGAGAGATACTACATCCCTAGACTTCACATCCATAAAGAATAATAGGTGTAACAAGAGTCTCAAAGAGAAGTTTCTTCTTATCCCAACTCCAAAGATCAACTGATTTACAATTGTTTTCAAGCCCATAATAAGCTTTCCATCCCCCAATAATCCTTTTTTTAATGCTATAATTCCAATTGAGCTTGTGGTGAATATCAATTCAAAGATATTTGTATGAAGTCGCTTCCTCCAAGTTGTTGTTGTCATATACGAAGGTATCATAAGGGATCTTATTGGATTTAATAATAATGACCTTAGTCTTATCAGTATTAATAGTCATACCCATATTGGAGCAAAATTCCTTGAGGATTCTTAGTTGGTTTTCAAGATCATGGGGACTCCTTGCCATAAGAATGATATCATCGGCATGAAGAAGAAGATTGATGACTATACCAGTGAGAGTAGGGCCGACACAACCTTCTTTTTCCAAGCAATCTTCTAACTTGTCAATGTATATGCCAAAACGGGTAGGGGACAGGGGACAACCTTGTTCGACTCCGATATTGCAGTTAATCTCTTTTGACCATCCCTCAGCGTTTTTAAACTTAACAATAACATTCTCATACATCCTTATTGCAACAACCCTCAACTCGAGAGATACTTTTATCTCTTCCAACCTATTCCAAAGGTTTTTCCTAGGAACCATGTCAAAAGATTTTCTAAAGTCAACACAACAACAAAAAAGATTGGTTTTAGTATTGTGGAACTCCTCTGCAATGATCCTAAAGGTAACAAGATGGTCCACAGTTGAATGATATCTCCTAAACCTGGCCTGGCCTTTAGCTCTTTTACTGTGACTTTCTAGCCAAAGGCTAATCTTCTTTTTCAAAATAATTCCATAAAGCTTGGCTAAAATCGAGCTAATCATAATGGTCCTATAATTAGAGGGAATGTTTCTATCCCCATTTTTAAAAATAGGATCAATGAGTCTTTGTGTCCAGGGTTTAGGGAAGCCCTACTTGACTGCTAAATTGAAGAGCTTGTGTATGTGAGGGATAAGGATTGACCCTCCGATTTTAAAAATTTCACCTTGGTAGCCTTCAATGTCCTTAGCTTTCCTATTTGCAAGTCGCTTAACCCCGAACTCTATGTCATCTAAAGAAAACACTTCTTCCATTGTAGGGACAATATAAATGGTGTCCATGGCATTAGGGAACTCGTAAAGACTTTTAAAGTAGGAATTCCAATCCCTTAAGGGAATCCTATTATTTTCTTTAGTATTGCGTTTTAGAATTTGGCTCCGGAATTTCTTAGAATCCAACTTATGTAGTTGTAAAAGTTGCTCTTACCTTATATACATAAAATATTTACTATAATATAATATTTTTTAATCTTTTAAATCTTTTGTAACCAAAAATAAATTAATAAAACAAATCAAATAATTTCTTACCTTTTTCAAAGTTTAATAAATTAAATATAATTTCTTACCTTCTTCAAGATTTAATAAATCAAATTTAATCCATATTAAAATTAATCAATTTCAACATAATCATTATCAATACAATAAAAAACATTTTTTTAATCTTTATTTTCATTATAATTATTTTTTAAATTAATATTATATAAAATTTAATATATTTATAATCAAAGCTCTATACTCATTCAAATTTTCAGTACAATACCGTATCATCTCACTCATTAATCTAAACTAAAAAAATACGGAACAAAATAATAAACATCAACGTAGTATTTGCTAATATTCATATGTATTTGCTTACTGTAATTTACACAAAGAGGCGAAAATGGCCTCTATGTTTTTATCGACATAAAAGTACGAAAACGAAAAATTATTACACATAAATAATCCTTTGTGAGACATTAATACATAATAAATAAATGCTCTAAACCCAAGGCTAAATTTTTTTTCTTTAGTGGTAGGGTGGCACAAGATTATTGCCTCCCCTTTTCAGTACTGTCACCCTCTCTGCATTGCAAGAGGAATACACTTTCTCTCTCTCTGCAATTTAGCCAAAAGATGCACACTCTCACGGTCTCCTCGAATATAGCCAAGAAATACAACACCATGCACTGTGTCAACTGGATGTACTGGTGAATGTACATCTGCTATTTGTTGCTAAGTGAACAGGTTTGGAAGAGGTGCCAAGAACCCAATTCATATATGGAATGCTTCGGCCAATGCTGAAAGTTTTCAAGAAAGATGAGCTCGAAAAGTTGATGTAAATGCCTCACAATGCTGGCTTGTTTGTTTATTACTTCCTGTGGGTTAGAAAAGTAACAGTAAAGTTTTAGTTTTTGGGTTAGCTTGAGATTGTTGTCATTTTGGTAACTGAGCAGATGGATTTCAGAGATCTCAGAACAATAGTTTCAAATGCAGAGGAATTCTTGTGTGAAGACACCGAGCTTCCTGTGAACAATGTGAATAAAGAATACCCGAGTGTGCATAGGTATCTGGAAACTCACTTCAGGCTCCTTAGAGAAGACCTGCTTGCACCATACAGGTATGCTGTGAAGGAGTACAGAAGTAAGCAGACGCAATGGACGACAAAGCCGCAGCTCCACGATGTGCAAGTATACTCAAATGCGAGGCTGGTTGGCATGCGAGCAGGGAATGCAGGTACTGAATATGTAATTAAGTTTGATAATGTTGAGGGGCAAGCCATGAAGGTAGATTGGATTAATTCGAAGTTGCTTATGTTCAATTCGTTGCTCTGTATATCCCCTGATGGGTTTAGTACATTTTTTTGGGCTGTGGTGTCCACCCGGAGGGTGAAAGAATTGCATGATGAAGGGATTATTGGGGTGAGGTCTGTTGATGGGTTGGAGGTGAAATTTGAGGATGGAATAGAGTATATCATGTTTGAATCCACAAGTGCATTTTTTGAGGCGTACCAGCATGTTTTGAAGGTACTGCAGAAGCCAGAGATGGAAAAACTTACTTTTTTGGAGCATTTGGTGTCCCTCAAACCTGTTGTGGGGGAGCCACAGTATTTGACCTCAAAGGAGGTCAAGAGGGTTGAGAAATCCGAGAATTGTGTATCAGAGAACAACGAGAAAGGTGGTACAGGGTGGACAGTAGAACTGGAGCTTACAGCGGAGGGAAAGAATGGAGGAATTGATGATGCTTGGGGTGGAGAGAATAAAATTTTGATTTCAGAAGACCTCGAAAGAGTTGATATTGGTTGGGACGAGGATCCAAATGAAGGAACGGATGCCAGGTGGGATTTGGGCCAAGAGGCCGCTGTTGAAGAAGGAGAAAACAGCGGAAGCAATATTCAAGAAGACCCATTTAGTTCCCCTTATGCTGACATTGATGACAGTCAGGAGGATGCAATAAAGCATGGGTTGTCAAAGAAATTGGCCATCATTCAAGGTCCTGCAGGAACCGGGAAAACATTCGTGGGTCTCTTCATCACAAAGCAATTGCTCGCAAATGCAAAGGTATGCAGTCCTATAGTTGTAGTCTGTTACACCAATAGGGCCTTAGACCAGTTTCTAGAAGGAATCTATAAGTACGAACCCAGTCTTGTTCGCCTTGGGACAGGGACCAAGAGCCAGATTTTGAAGCAGTGCAGTCTAGAAAGGTTTCAGAGGAGTTCCAAGGTTTGGATCCCAAGGTATCTTCGCAGCCAGAAAGGTAGGCTCAGGTTTTTGCAAGATGAAATGGCTGATAAATTGAATTTCAGTGCGAATTGTATGCATGCAAAATGTGTAAGTAGGGTAGCCTTGAGTAAAGTAGCAAGGGAAGAACACATGAGCAGCCTTTACTTTTGCAATTATTGTCGAGATGATGATATTTATCAGTCGTGGCTGGTTGGGAATGATAAGGTTCATCTGACCTCTACTTGTCCTCTCTCGGCTGTTGATTCTCCACTGACAAACACAACTCCAAAATCATCTTTGGAGTTCCATGAGATTAGAGACGAAGATGATCCTCTAAGTATTGCATTATGCATTGAATATTGTGAGGCAGGTGATGTTTGGAATTTGGATGTTCAGTCAAGACAGCGGTTAAACCAGCATTGGCTACATGAAATTAGACTACATGGGCAAAAAGAGTTTTGGAATTTGGCTCCTGAATATGAAAATATATGTAGCCAAATTGCAGAAACAAGAGTTAAAATTCAACAGCACACACTGAGCAAAGCAAGAATCTTGGGCATGACCACAACCGTTGCAGCAAGGTTCTTTGATGTCCTGAATTCCATAAAACCACAGGTTATGATAGTAGAGGAAGCTGCAGAAGTTTTAGAAGGTCAACTCTTGGCTTGTTTAAATCCTCATATCGAGCATCTTATTCTCATAGGAGATCATATGCAGCTCCGACCTTCTGTTGCCACATCACAGCTTTCATTTACTCATCATTTGGACATTTCTCTATTTGAAAGGCTGGTAAGGAATGGAGTTGAATACAAAACACTAGAAGTGCAAAGGAGAATGAGACCTGCAATTGCCTATCTTATACTGGGTTTCTATCCTACTCTCAGCGATCACAGG
The DNA here is from genome assembly GCA_032191745.1 of Picea mariana. Taxonomy (NCBI): domain Eukaryota; kingdom Viridiplantae; phylum Streptophyta; class Pinopsida; order Pinales; family Pinaceae; genus Picea; species Picea mariana. The sequence goes on from JASDQU010737419.1 coordinate 187,897, forward strand.
TCTGTCCAAACCTTAGAATGTGTGAAAGGAGTTCGACAAAATGTCTTCTTCTTGGATCACATGAATGTGGAACAATGCGCAGGTAACTCAGGAAGCAAATTAAATATTGGGGAGGCTGATTTGGTTGTGGAATTTGCAATGTATTTAATGAACAAATGTGGCTACACTTCAAAGGACATAACTATCTTGAGTATGTATCGATCTCAGGCCAGTGAGATCAGTAAACGGTTCAGTCAGCATTTCTCTATAAAGAAGAGGGATTCAGTGAAAGATAATAATGGAGATGTACCACGAGTAAGAAGTGTGGATGAGTTCCAGGGGGAAGAGAGCAACATCATAATTCTTTCATTGGTTAGAAACACAACTTATTCTGACCAATTGTCACCTCTGGACCAAATATTACCTTCAGAATCTATAGGCTTTTTGGGGACTCCAAACAGAATTTGTGTGGCTTTGTCTAGAGCTAGATTGGGACTCTATATGTTTGGGAATTCAACACTACTTGCGGAGAAAAGTTCAATATGGGGTAATATTATAGATCTTCTATGTAGGAATGGATGGATCGGAAGCAGGATGAAACTATGTTGTCCAAATCATAATGAGACTGAATTTCGAGTTCGCACATCTGAAGATTTCAGCTCTGTTTTTTGTCCTCGGAAATGTGAAGAAACTCTAAAATGTGGTCACTCGTGTGCAAGAATTTGCCATATTGGAGGTCATGATAATGTCTATTGTCATAAGAAATGTGGGAGAATGCTTAACTTATGTGGGCATCTCTGCATGAAGAGATGCCATGCTGAAAATTCAGACGAATGTTATCCATGTATTCAATGCAAACGATTTTGGCACTAATAACATCATGACTGTTTGCAGTTTATGCATTTCTTGAGGCATTGTAGTTATTTCATCTGAATTCTGTCTATATCATAATTTGGTTTCTGGTGCGTTCCATATCTTTAACATTTTTAGCGCCCTTCCAAATCTTTTGCTTTATTACGCCATAGAAATGATGAGATTAGTCTATCTTCAGTATCTAAAGTCTGTGATCTGGTATTTCTGGAATGAATTTCCTTTGCAAATTTATATTCTATACTGACCAGAGCTTGAAAGAATTCATATTCGTGGGTGTGTATTCTTCCCAAGGAGATTCTGGAAAGGTCCGTCTTCCAATCCCATTAAGGAGGTTGTGCAAAATTGTTCTTGTTTTGCAAATATCTTGAATGTGTATTATGCTGATTAAACTAGTACATTAATGTGCATTGCTGGATTCTAACTATTTTTTATACATTATTTAGAGTAATCCTGAACTACGAACCTGGATGACCAACACGGGCTATCACACTGGAATGCCAGTTGCAATCAGTCCTAAAATTCCCTGCTTTTAATTAGTCTAGTAGAGACCTGATGCGCAGTTGTATTATGTACTAACATTTCTATGGTCCTGGATATCTGGGTGATTGATTTTTACAAGTCTCTTCTAGATTGTTGTAATCAAATAAAGATTCGAAATCATTTTATTTGATCTATTTCATTGTCATTGCCACCTTATTTGAAATCTAGTTTTGCGGGAATCCTTTGTACTTGCATTACATGAAAAAATAATCATTGCTAATTGTATATCAAGCAGTAGTTTAGAGGTTGAGTGAGCCTAGGCTTCTCTTCCTTTGTTCTAGGGTACTCTGTCCTCTTTTCAGAGCTTAGAAGCTATATGACTCACTTGAATGATTCTTTCTATCATGATTGAGGTGCCCTTTGTTATAATAAATTATTCTTTATGCCTTTGTGTCTTGAAGATTAGAGGAAGTTTCAGTCCCCTTTTCTATAGGAGTTCAACGGTTGTGGCATCAGTTCCTAATCAGATTCCTGTGGACTTTGTGTCACTCATGATACCATTGTCTTTGTTCCAGACTTATTGCTTATATCTATTATTCTAAGACCTTTCTGTTCACATATTTTTGGAACATATGCTATACTTTCTTTGGCACATCATCTTCCCTCTCTAGGTGTCCTCGTTCACCCGCCCATAGCGTTTTGCACTGTAGGATCTAAAACATCTTTTGATTTCATTTTCCCTTTCCCAATCATTCTTGACAACAAATATTTATGCACTCTACAACAATGGTTATGTGCTGTTATATGTCATGTAAGATATTTAAACCAGACATTTTTGGATGCAATGATGTTGCTTATTTATCAAGATTTTAAAATTTTTATTTCATTAAACTAGGCAACTACTTTCTGTCAGGTTATTACGACTTGCAGCTTGCTTGATCAGAGGGATACTGTGCAATGAGGCCAATGATATTTTGATCTCTATTGAAACATAGAGAATGATTATAATGTTGGAGGTTTTTTATTTTCGTTCTTATATTTTTGAGTTAATACTGCTTGTACTTAACAAAGAAAAAATGTCGTCATTAGATTTCTAAGAGTTTTTAGGCAACAAAGAGGAGTCTTGTGAAGACAACACTATTCATTTGTCTCATGTAGTGAAACAAAGATCCTCATTCCTGCCATTGATGCAGGAGTAGTTGTACATGGAATTCTTGTCCCCAAATAAGGCCAATGCAGATTTAGCCCCCATAAAATAAACTTTTTTCCTACAAAAGGAGGTCAGTGATAAATGTGGGGCTCTGTGGATTTCCATTTACTGCTTTGCACCAATTCCTTAGCCATTCCATGTTTTGACAAGACCTGGAGAACCTTCCACGAACTTTATATGTGTGGTCTGTATTATGGAATTGGGCCTGCTAATGAAGCTTTAGTGCATTTTTTGGATAGATCGAACTGATTCTTTTACAACAATCCAACTGTTAAGAGTGGATTTTTCATTTATGTTTTTTTGCTTCCAATGGATTTCCAGTTGGCGATTATAGAAATATTTCTGTTCCAAGGTACTCAATACATTTTCTTTCATCAAAGAAACTGTATAATCCACCCAGCTAGATCTCCTCAATCTCTCTTTTTCTTTAGAAAATATTGCCATTAGATATCGTTTTCGGGATTAACTGCGTAGTGTAGGTCATTAATCTATGACCCATATCCATGAGTATTAGTCACAACTGACCAATAATAATCATGGATATGGGTCATAGATTAATGACTTACACTACGCAGTTAATCCCGAAAATGATATCTAAAACTTTGCCATGTTGTCATCTTTTTAGCTTCTGTTAGTTTTTAAATTAAATTTGTTTCCTTCATATTGAGTTTGCAGAAAGTAATGCAGAAATGTGCTTATCCAAAAACCAAGAACAGGAGCTTCACAGTAGACTGCAAAGCCCATCTCCAATTTGATGAAAAAGGACCAAGAATTTAAATGGAACAATGAAAGTAAAAAGCCCTTCAAGATGATAAATAATGCAATTGTGACAGCACCTGTATTAGTCAGCCCAGATTATTCAAAGGATTTTCAGATATTTTCATTTGCATCTTGTGGAAATTTCATGCACCCGGGGAATGATTGCAAAACTGAAAATTCTCCTTCTTCCTAGAAGGTTTCTCAGATCTTAGGCCTAGAATTTTCAGCCTTTAGGAGTGTTGTAAATTAGAGTATAAAACAGCAGCAGAAAGATCACTATAATTCACTTCAAACAGCTCCAAACTTCCCAACATTCAAGGAGAAAAGATACCAAACAAAGAAATAAGTTTCAGCCTCTTCTGGGAAAACTTATCAGCCAATAATCAGATCTGAAAATGCACTTGTACAACAGTAATTACAGCAGTAAAATCAACCCCTTATATTCTTCCTTAGATGTCAAATCACTTAACAATTTTCCTTTTTACTTATGTCCAATCTGCAAGACACAAATGGCTGTAAACAACAAAGCATAAAGAACATATATAGCTGAAATTCAAATCTGAAAATGACACAAGATGTGGATAGCTGGAAACTTCATATATAATCTCAAGATGAAGTACAAGTACATACCATAGCCTTCTCTCAAGGCTAGTACAAAAACTCCAACTATACAAAAATCCCTAGCTAGGGAAAATCATCCAACCCTAGCTCAACCATGAATATCCAAGTACAATAATCTCTCCAACACAACCTCCAAGGAAAGACATCCTCTTCTCTTCTTCTTCACAAATCCACCCCAGTTTTTTTTTTCAAAACCCTAATCTCCAATCTCCAAGGAATAAACCCTAACCCTAGAACTCCAAGATGCTCCAAGGAACTCCAAGAAGACCAAGAAACCCTAGCAGCTCAAGAGAGAGATAATATAAGTGAATACTTAAGAGAAAGAAAGAGAAAGGAAGTGCACTCTCTTCTTTTATTTGCATCTCATCACAAAAGTGAATATGAGTGAGTGAATGAATATGTTGTAGAAACACTCTCTCCTTCCTCTATTTATATGAGAGCTAAGGGAGCCCAACAACACTCTGTGGACCTAAGTCCTTACAAGCAACCTACATGAGCCCTTGTAGGCTACACAAGTGAGATGTCCACTCTAGAGTGCAAGTGTCATGCTCCAATGGCGATGTTGTGCACAATAATGACTCCAAGGTGATGTAGCTACACAAGGCAAGTCCACATCACTCCATCATGAGCTTCCACAGACTCCATCCATCCTCCAAAGAAATGTACTCCACTGGGTCAGCTATGCCCTGCAAGAACACTATCGAAGCCGTAAGTGTCCCCGAGCCATCTCCAATCCTCCAAATAGGGAACCAACCTGCCACATGCCAACTAGGGCTTGAGACCCTCCTCCATGATGCACAACGCTATACATCTCCTGTAGGGTGCTCTCAAAACAAGTGGCTCCTCCATGAGGCCTCAATGAAGGGCATCCAACAAATTTCCAAGAGATCTCCAATGCCCAAGGGAAGAACGTCAAGCTTGCAATCAACCGAGGATGAACATACACCATGTACCTTAAATCTCATGAAGCACCCCCAAACATGGTGTAAATACATTCGGAGTAATTAAAAAATCTAACACTTTTTTTTGTGAGGAAAGTGTTTACATCGACACATGTTGAATCCCTTTGCAACTCCACCAAACCTGTTATCTGCAAATCAGTGTCCTAGAATCAACCATGCTATCAAAGCCTCGATCATCCAATGAATAATGACCATCTGTGAATATGAAGGATGATCTCCTTGGAGCAAAAGCATCTTTCCAAACTCCAACATCCTCCAAGTCAACATCATGGGCCAATATCAATGGACACCACATCATGAACTCTCAAAGACATCTTGTAAAGACAATCACATCTCCATACAAGATCAAGTTGATCATAGAATACAAAGCTCATGGTATAGTCTTCAAACTATGCAAGGTTATCATCAACCTATCAACATGAGAATCCCTCTCATGTACCTCAAATCCTCTGGCAACTGAACCAACTTAAACTAGGTCAGCTCCCTCATCTTGAGAGAATCCAGAAGTAAAAGTATCATTAAGGGAAACTCCCCATATTTGAGAGAATCCATAATCCCTCCTGGCTCCATTATCCATAATACTCCCATCAGTTGCAACTATGGAATCAACCTCAACATCCTAGGAGGTACATTATTCATATCTCCTAGGAGGTACACTCACCATTGACATTATGCATATCTCCTAGGAGGTACACTCGCCCTCATTGATGATTCGGGCACTCCTACTTGTTCTCGAGTCTCTAGATCAACAATCTCCACATTCTCCTTAATCACTGAAGGAAAACCCTGTGCAGTGAAAGATATTGCATCCTTATCTAGAGTGTTTGCGCTTGAACCTAAACCTGGCTTAATGATATCTCGCCATGCATGTGCCTCTTGAGAACTGGAAGGCCCTACCAACATCTTGTTGGAATGTAAGAGTGCCACCGGATCAACAAGTAACCTATAAAGGCCACCCTCTTTCACTCCTCTAGCCAAAGTCCTCGAACTAGCTAGACTACAATCAGTGATGGTGTACTGCTTTCCCTCAAAAGAAACTCTTCAATGTATATTTGTCATGCAATAAAATGAAAGGAGGTTTTCCTTCAAATCCAAAACAAATAAAATATCACTTAGCTCAAGAGCGTCACCTGAAGGCATCTGGAGTGAAATGAAGCCAACTATTCTCACAGGGTATGTGTCATCATCGCCAAGCTCCACAGTCATGCTTCCCTCTTGCTCATAAATTCTGCTAAATAGAGACTTGTTATATGTCATGTGTCTCGGAGCTCTACTATCCATATATCAACCAACATTAGACATTGTGTTAGAAGATAAACAAAAAGTCATGGAAAAGACAGTCCCAAACTAAGAGAACATCTCCTCTACATTTGCTACAGTTTCAACTGCAACCTACTTCACATCTTTTCCCTTCTTCTTCATTGGACACTGTTCTGCATAATGTCCCATCTTGTGACATTGAAAGCGCATAACCTTACTCAAGTCCTTCTTTCCTGTCTCTGTCCCATCCTTCTTCTTGAAGCCTTTCTTGCTACCCTCCTTCCTCGTCTCGACAAAATTGATAGCATCTACTTCTCCATTTTTCTCCAAACAAGACTGCAATCTGATTTCTTTCTGCACAAGATCAACCCAAACCTTTAGGAAATCTAGTATGTTCTCCTAAACACAAATACCCTAAATAAAAGGTGTTCAGGAAGGAGCAAGCCCCTTAAGGGCGATGGACACTATCACTTAATCCTCCACCTTAGTTCCAATGGTGGCCAATTGATCCTTCAATTCATTGATCCCAATCAAGTAGCTCACCATAGTATCCGTTTTGTTCATGCGAATGGCCGAGAGTTGGTTTTGCAAGAGCATTTGTTGAGAAGCACAAGAATTCTGAAATAACTTAATTAAAGCATCAAACATGCTTTTACCTAACCTCTTCTCTGATATGCATGGGATGAAATGATCCTTCACATAATCAAGAATGAAGATCTTCACCTTGAATTTATTCTTTCGATGTGTGGCCAACTGTGCTGGATTGGTAGGTTCTGGAATCTCCTTCCCAACATGCTCTCAAAAGATCAACCTCTTTCAGAAGAATATGAAATTTGAGCTTCCATGGAACAAAATTGGAAGGTCCATCCAACCTGTCACACTCTCTTAGACCAGGAATCACCTTACACATCCTAAAGAGTCTCAAGTGCACAAAAAATCAGTAGTACATGAAGTAGACAAAACCCTTTTCTAGAGCACAAATGCTTTTCTCAAGAAGCATAGGCTTTCACGCCCAATGACCTTAACTAGGTCAATTACCTTTCCTAGGTAAACTCTATCTGAAATACAAACTCCCTCTTACTCAAGAGTGACCTCAACCATAACAAGCTCCGATACCCTGTAGAAATTTCATGCACTTGGGCAATTAATGCAAAACTGAAATTTCACCTTCTTTGTAGAAGGTTTATTAGATCTTTTCCAGAGTTTAAGACTACCATAAATTAGAGTATAAAACAGTAGCAAAAAAATCACCATAATTCACTTCAAGTAGCACTAAACTTCCCCACAATTCAAGAAGAAAAGATAACATACAAAAATATAAATTTCAGCCCCTTATAGGGCAACTTATCAGCGAATAATCAGATCTGAAAATGCACTTGTATCGCAGTAATTACAGCAGTAAAATGAGTACCTTATTTTCATCTTTAGGTGTCAAATCACTTAACAATTTTCCCTTTTACTTATGTCCAATTAACAAGACACAAATGGATGTAAATAGAAAAGCACAAAAAACATATATGGCTAAAATTTGAGTCCGAGAATGATACAGGATGTGGATAGCTGGAAACTTCAAATATAAGGTCAAGATGAAGCACAAGTACATACCATAGCCTTCTCTCAAGGCTAGTACATAAACTCCAACTATCCAAAAATCCCTAGCTAGGGTAAATCGTAAATCCCTAGCTAGGGTAAATCGTCAAAACCTAGCTCAACCAAAAAGATCCAAGTGCAACAATTTCTCCAACACGACCTCCAAGGCAAGATGCCCTCCTCTTCTCTTCTTCACAAATCCACTCGAGGGTTTTTTCTCAAAACCCTAATCTCCAATTTCCAAGAGATAAACCCTAACCCTAGAACTTCAAGATTCTCCAAGAAACTCCAAGAAGACCAAGAAACCCCGGCCTCTCAAGAGAGAGAGAGAGAATACAAGTGAAGACTTAAGAGAGAGAGAGAGAGGAAGTGTACACTCTCTTCTCTTAGTCGCATCTCATCACAAGAGTGAATATGAGTAAGTGAATGAATATGTAGTGGAAAGACTCTCCTTCCTCTATTTATATGAAAGGTAAGGGAGACCAACAATACTATGTGGGCCTAATCCCTTACAAGCAACCTACATGAGCCCTTGTAGGCCACACAAGTGAGACGTGCACTCTAGAGTACAAGTGTCATGCTCCAATGGTAATGTCATGCACAATAATGACTCCAAGATGATGTATCTACACAAGGAAAGTCCACATCAATCCAACATGAGCCTCCAAGGACTCCATCTATCCTCCAAAGTAATATACTCCATTGGGTCAACGACCCCCTGCAAGAAAATTGTCGAAGCCCTAGGCGTCCCTAAGCCATCTCCAATCCTCCAAACAAGGAACCAAGCTACCACATGCCAACTAGGGCTTGAGGCCCTCCTCCATGATGCACAACGCTCCACATCCCCTATAGGGTGCTCTCCAAACAAGTGGCTCTTCCATGAGGCCTCAATGAAGGTCGTCCACCAAATTGCCAAGAGAACTCCAACACCCAAGGGAAGAACAATGAGCCTGCAATCAACCAAGTTCAAGCATCCATTGAGCAAGCTATCTCAACTGTCCATATCCATCACGAACCATCTTTCATGCTACAATCCATCTCAAACCATGTAGGGGCTGAACATACACCATGTACCCCAAATCTCATGAAGCACCTCCAAACATGGTGTAAATACTTTCGAAGTAACCCGAAAATCCAACAAAGAAAAATGAAATACCTCCCCAAAATGAGTGGATGACCTAGTAAGCAACTTCAACGTCCTCTTAGATCCCTTCAAGACATATCGCTCAACCATCTAAACCCTCAAATCTACGTTGCGGGGGAGTGCCCCCCCCTCTCGATCCTGCTCCAGAATCACGCTCCGAACGGAAGCGTTTTTCGGGAGCACGCTCCCTAGGGAAAATTAGCGCTCCCTAGTTTTGTAGGGAGCGTCTAGGGAGTGTGCTCCCTGGACGCTCCCTGAGCGCTCTCTACTTAAAAAACGCTCCCTAAAAACGCTCCACAGGGCCCGCGTGTGTGAGGAAGCTTTAGGGAGATTGTTTTTGGTTTTTTAAGAGAAATGAGGGAAGGGAAAGGTAGCCTAGGGTTGGGTAAGTAGTTTAAACATGCATTCACTCCTTTTTCTCTCATTCTATTACTCATTTCATTCACTTCATTCATCTTTGCTAAGAGGGTTTTGACTTTGAGAGTGTTCTTGCAGCTTGCTAGTTCTTGAGGAGATTGAAGGGCTTGGAAGGGATTTAAGAGCTTGGAAGGAATATTGAAGGCTCCCATAGGGAGATTGGAGAGTTTGGAAGAGAGAGGTAAAGAGGTAAAGAGGTAGGCTCTTAAGCCCTTGTTTTGTTTAAAAAAAAAAATGCATGTGTTGTAAATTAGTATATTATGGCATATGGTATGTTGAATATTTGAATGTTTTCTTCTCCTACTCTTTCTGATTTCTCCTCCATCATTCTATTGCAGGTAACAAGTTATTATCAAGGTTCAACATTCATGATGTTGATGTCAATGTGGTATGCCATTTTGGTTCCATTTTTTGTTATAATGATGGTGGTGGGAAGTTCACGTCGAAATACCCATGATAGTGAGGATGAAATAGAAGTGGACAACACATACCAAGGAGAGAAAGAAGGAATGGAAGGGGATAAAGACAATGAAAATGACAGTGATGATCATGATCCCCAAAAAGTTAAAGAGAGGAACACACCTCTGTGGAAGTATGTCACAAAGCTTACTGGAGGGAAAGGGGGTGGAACAGGGAAATTTATATGCCACCATTGTCATATAGAATACACAGGTTCCTATACCCATGTGAGAAAGCACCTATGTGGGACTATGTATTGGGATGAAGGTAAGAATATAGGAATCAAAACCTGTGTGAAAGTGGATCCTAAAGAAAAACTCAAATACCAAAGGAAAGAGGAGGTAGCACAAAACAAAGCCAAAAAACCAAGGGTTGAACATCAAAATAGACAAAGAATGTTCAATGGTCGAGCTGCATCCGCCCATGGTAGTGCATTCTCGCCATCGCCTTCACATAGAACACTATCAGATTTCCTTGACCAAGGTTGTAGAGATGATGTGGATGCAAAAATTTTCAGGTTTCTCTATGCATGTGGTATACCATTCATTCTTTGCTCACCATATTGGCATGAAATGGTCCAAGCCATCAATGGTGCCCCTAACGGATATAAAATCCCTGGGTATGACAAAGCTAGAACCTTGGGACTTGACATGGAAAGAGCCAAAATCCAAGGTGCTCTAGGAAATTTTACAAATAATTGGAACCGACATGGGGTATCAATTGTATCTGATGGTTGGAAAAATGTGAAAGGTAGGCCATTGATAAATATTCTTGGTGTGTCTACTAATGGTGCGATCTTCCTTTCAGCCCATGACTACTCAAATCACTACAAGACAGGTATTAATATTGCAGAGGCCTTGCTTAAAACCATTACAATGTCATTCAAGTCATCACTGATAATGTTGCTAATTGTAAAGCAACAGGAGCAATCATTGAAGATAGGTACCCCAATATATTTTGGTCGGGGTGTTTGGTTCACACAATGAATCTTTTGGTGCATGATATCATTAAAATGAAGGACCATGATTATAGATGGATTGATGCTTTATACAAGAGAGGGAAGAAGATGATAAGATTTATTACCAATCATAGCATGGCCCACTTCATTTTTCGCAATCACTCCAAGTTGGAGTTACTAAAGATTGCAATGACCAGATTTGCTAGCTATTATCTCACCTTCAGGTGCCTATTGAAGGCAAGAGAGGAATTGGCTAGTATGGCCTCGAGTGATTCATGGAAGGATCTAAAAGACAGGGTTACATCCGCATCTGAGAGAAGTGACTTTCAGGAGGTGGAGGACACAATTCTTGAGGGCCATTTTTGGCAACAGGTTCGGTATATTCTGCAGTTCACCAAACCCATTTATAATATGATTCGGTTTGCAGATACAAATCAGTTGGTTATTGGAGAGGTGTATAAGAAGATGGACAACATGCTAGGCCAAATCAAAGACATTGTTCAGCCGAGGGATGCGATCTTGTATGATCATATCCATAAACATGTGGTCAAAAGGTGGGGTAATTTGAATGTTCCACTCCATGCCCTGGTATATGTCCTCACCCCAAAATATTATTCTTCATCTTGGTTGGCCCAACCAGCACCTGGGGGTGGGGAAAGGAGAAAACCACACACCGATCTAGAGGTGCAAAATGGATATATGCTTACATTGGACAAGTTGGTACTTGATGAAGAGGAGTGTGCTCAAGTCCTGTTATCGCACAGTTTGTAGCTAGGTCAAGTGGCTATGAAGTAGAAGGCCAAACTGGCGTAATAGGAACCTATCCCACCCAATGTCACCACGATGGGGAGGTTCTTTCTCTTTAGGGAGGTTAGGCCCAGGGGAGACGTCCCTGGTAACCTGGAGTTTTGAAGAGACAAAGGTTTAAAAGTCAAAGTAAAGTTCCCCCTTTACAGGTCACCACCAAAACAGACTGTCCCGGCTAAACAACCAATGATGAAGTGTAGGCCCAAAGAAGAACACCTGCCCGGAACAAAACAAACCAATATATATATGCAAGCTATGATTCAATGGGTTAGTACTTCATAAGACTATTTGATGTCAATATATAAGCAATTATAACAATAAATATTGACGAAGTCAATGTTTGTTAATACAACAATGAAATAATATCACTTCACCAATAAATATCAAGATGATGTAGCAATCAATGTATCCAATCAATCCCTCATTCAACAAATGCTTTAAACACCATTCAATTGCTGCGTCAAGATGAAATAACCAAGGGTGACGTCAACCTTTTAGGGTTAGTAGTTAGTTAGGGTTTCAATTTATAAGAGGTTTTGAGAGTTGTTTTAATCACTTTCACTTCAACGTTGGAGGTTCAAGATCAGTTCCTAAGGGTTATGGAGTCAAAAAGGTGAAGGACGCACAAGTTGAAGGGGATGAGATTCAAAGGACAAGAGGGAAAGGTTTCAAGGTGCTGCAACAACAGGGCCTTAAAGACAGAACCCTAGGGGAGAGAGGCTCACTCCGGTGTTGCTTAAGAAAGGCCTCGTGCTCTCTCCTCCTTCCCGGCAAACAACTAGCTCAAAGACAAGTAAAATCAAGACAAGAGAGTTTAAAGAGGGAGAGTGTTGCAAAGGCAAGGCTCTTTCATCAAACCCTAAAAGAAAAACGGCCCTAGGTGTAGATAACCTAGGCCTGGGACGCCCTCTTCCTCTTGAAGTTTAAAGGTACGACTAGCTTAAGGGAAGAAGACAGAAAGAGTGTAGCAATGGCTAGGCTCTCTTCTTCTTCTTCAATGGCTAAAAGGTTTTTCTATCAGGGGAAATGAGACACGACCTACTTGTGTGTTTGTCCCCTAGGGTTTTGATTCAACAATATATATAAGTAGATGCAAGAAATTAAACTACAACCATTCAATCAAGAAGTTTTGTAGAAAAATACTTACAAATCATCAAGAAAATAGCATGCAAACCCTAGTTGTAAACCTTCCTTCAAGAAAAACACCATAAATTGCCAAAAATCTCCTCTCCAAACAAGTGCGCCTTCCTCAAAATAGCCAATAA
>JASDQU010737419.1:201944-264260 GCA_032191745.1 Picea mariana
AGAAGGTTGGCTCGTGATGAGACCCCCTTTCCCTTGGCCATGCAACCAAAGGTCACTGCCCTGGCGTGGTAACCAGATAATGGCAATGTCATACTGTTAGGTACCCATGAACCTAATAGGCTGGCTCGTGATGAGACCCCCTATCCTCTTGGCTAGGTCTTGTTTATTATTTTCCAGGTCCCTCTTGTTTCTTGCTGAGAGGCTTTTTATTGCCTTCTCGGGGATCCCTGGGTGAGGCATCTCGAGGTTTTATTTTTAGTCTTTTATCTTTTACCAGCTGCTTTTACCTTCTAGGCCTTTAGCCCCTTTTTCCCACAAGATAAGGTGCAACCCTACAAACAGGTCAATCCAATGACCGGACAAGGGGAATGGGATAAATGAGCGGGAGATAAGATGAAAAAGTGGTAGTATGATGGGAGCGGACGATGGCTCTTCAGAAATCCCCCTGGTGGAAAACCAAAACCCATGGGTACAGGCTTGCTAGGACACACTGTCAATCTCCCCAATCATGGTCAAGTGGGTTAATGTAAGATCCAAGCAGTCGTCAGAGATAAAAGGAGTCAGATGCATATATCCAAAGGTTATAATGATCAAAAGTGACACATACCATGATACCTGGACCAATTACCTCATGGAGCAAGAGACTTCTCCGATACAAGACTAAGCTGATGGTGATGGATGTTGTTGCTGCTGACAAGACAAATCTGATGAAAGAAGAAAAGGATGGGCCCTCCAGGGCCATCCTCAGGTCAATCCTGCTCTCGGTACTCCATGTCTAGGACATGTGGGCCTCGAGACATGATCTCCTAGTTATCCCTAGAAATCGGGGATAACAAGTCCGAAGCGAATTGAGCAAATACATCAGTGAGCATGGAGTCTTTGGTAATTTGCATGCAACCAAAGATCGAGACAGGATGGGTTCTATCGAATGGTGGAACATGTATGGATCCTTTGCCAAAAATTTGCATAAATTGGCATGAAGGTGCTTTCTCGGGTTGTTAACACCTCTTCTGCAGAGAGGTGTAGGAGCACCTATAGCTTCATCCACAGTGTAAAGAGAAACAACTTGAATGCAGACTAGGCTAAAAGCTTTGTTTATGTGCATTACAACTTGAGGTTGTTGTCGCATTATTGTGATGCAGGGGAGGAGAGTGATTTATATAACTTTAAAAGAGATATGAATTGGGATAACAATCCAGAAGAGACTAATCTGGAGGATGGAGCCATTGTTTTAGAACGCTTGGAAGAGGAACTTTTGGGTGATCGTGATGGTGATCATATTCCTGGAGGAGACATGCCACCCTCGTCCACTAGCGGTGTTCCAAATTTAACAATTTTACCTTTATCTTCACAGCATCCATTGTCACGTGGGGGCCATTTAGCTGTTGGCCATGTTCCACGATCACTTCCACCTGTTCCTACTTCTCTTCAAAGATCACAGGATAAGAAACTAGAAGTTTCTCATGGAAAGTGGAAAACTTAGAGAATAGTACTTAGTACTTGCTACTATATACTAGATCTCTTTTTTTGTTTCCTATTTAGAAGTAGTCTCTAGATTCTAGAACTTAGTACTTTGTCTTGAGTCTTGAGTCTTTATTATGGCTTATTCTATAAACAATGAACTTATGAACTTATGAAGTTTGAAATTGAACATTATATGACAGTTTACCTTTGAAGTTTCAACTATTCAATAAATCTTACAACTCTTTGGTAATGAATATGATGCTCTAGAGTCTAGACTCTATTTCATTTTGTGGTTGATGTCTTTTACAATCTATTGATGACAAATGTTTATGATTGATGTTATATGTGTACTAAATGGTTGACCATTGATTCTTTAATGATCATGATTCATCACTAATCAATTAGTTAAGTGATCTTATATCTATGTTTTCATGTTTTTTGCAATTGATTCAACATTCTGCATGCTTTTTTTATATATATGCATCAATATATATATTTTTTATGTATTATATAAAAAACGCTCCCAAAACGTTCCCGTTCCCGGAAATTTTTGAAAATTGACGCTCCCGCTTCCCGATTCCGCTCCCCGCTCCCAACATCCTTGCCTCAAATCATGTGCAACACCTCCTCCAGATAGTATATGAGTCCTCCAAGGTGAAAGTCCCATCAAAGATACAAGGAAAAGTGTGAAAAGACCAAATAAAACATCACAAAGGTGGCATGTGTAGCTCCTCAAGGTGGACGTCCCCTCAAAATAAGCATAAATAATCCATGATGTGGTCTCCAAGGTGTGACCACTCGTCGAAATAGGTGTCAATGGTTATATCCCATGTGTGGAGGGTCAAAAACACTAACAATAACATAGATCCATGTGCAAGAAACCAACCAATCCCATAGAGAGAGGGGACGTCCCCATTAAGAAAGAAAAATATCGATATAATATGCAATGTGTCTCAACATATGTGCCAAAGGATGAGCATTCCACCTAATCAAGCCTCAATCATCAAGATCAATTCCTTCAAGTGTGGAAATATGCCAAATAAGCCCAAGTTCTCCATGGGTAAGCCTCCAATGAAGTCAAGAGAGGGTCAAGCTAGCCGTTAAAGGGCTATAACCACCTCAAAATGTGAAAACAAGTGGAGTGATCTATGAGAATTGGTGGTCAATACCATAAGGTAGTGATGTATATACTAAGAACCCACCAATATGCTAGGGTGTCCACACTAGAGAGAGTAAACCACATCGAACAATGTGAAAATAAACCCTTGGAATAGATGAAATATACCACCATGTGCTAGGAAACTCATCTCCTAGGCCAATAAATCACCAAGTAACAACCACAACATGTCTAAACCATAGTCATGCAGTGACTATAACATCAAAATAAGAGGGGAAATGTGGAATGCCCCTCCTAAACACAAATATATCCATCATGTCACTACAAAGCTGAAATATAATCATGAAAGTGCTCTAACATCAACCATGGTATATAAGCAATCAACCAATGGAGATCTCAATGTGCTCTAGGGGCAACAAATATCTGCCCGTGTAACAATTGCTTACCTCTAGACACCTTGCTCCCATTGTTGAGTAGTAGTTGGAACAAACCACAAGGAAAGAGCCAGGGAAAGGGTGTGCATCCATAATAATTCCCCACTGTGAATGATCTATAAGTGTTGTTTGCTAATGTCTTCCATGTGTGATGAAATTACAGGTGAACCCTCATGCAACATGAGGGATAATAGATAGCAACTCATCCCACAAGAAGATAACATGGGAATGTGTGTAAGATGGTCCACAAAGTTGTTATAACAAACCCAAAGTAGTGGAACAACCTCAAATGTTATGCCAAAATAGTTAGATCTCCTTGATATATGTGCCAAACCAACTCCCCAAGAGTGATGCGTCCTTGATAAATGTGTCAAGTATAGATCCATGTACAAACCACCTAGCCTCCTCAAATCACGAGCCAAAATCATCAACTGAATTTTGAAACCATTGGTAAGAGAAAAAGTGCACCCTAGGAGAATGTGCAAGGGCCTAGATCCTTGTGAAAACACGATCCACTTTCCTCCCTATCTATAAAAAGAAACCAACAAGGGTAGTACTCTACTCCATTTAGCGATCAAATCATAGAATGCCATGCCACTGCCACATTAGCAAGATCCTCATGGGCATTCACACCATCAAGCTAGATATGCCCTATCACCATAAAATATGTGCCCAAGATGATAATCAACATGAACCCTAGTGAACCCACCAACAATAAACATAATAAACTTCATATACTCAAGATACAATAATATCATCAAATGAATTACCACTCAAATGAAACTCCATCATGTCAAACTGTTAAAATCACCTGGTGCTTTCCCCAACCAAGGGACAATGCACCGAGGAACAATGTATCACCATAGGAACCACGGGGTTAGACAATCACAACATGTAGTGCTCGACTGAAATAACCATATACCACGATGAATAAACCATCAATATACATCATCATACCAAGGTGTACCACTATAATCCATTGAAAATATCTCCTTTTGGTGACATACTGTAAGGGACAATGATCAAATAAGTGCGCAACCCATAACTTTCCTCTAGACACCACACACCCAAGGTTAGTCGTGGTCGAACAAGCCATAAGGGAAGTGTTAGGGAAAGTAGTCGCATTCATAAAAATTCCCCTATATTTGTCAAGTGCTCCATGGTGTCATCCTATAAATCATGTCTTGTGATGAAAATCACAACAATTTACCCTTATACAATATGAGGGGCAACAAGGAGCATCTACAACATGAGCATTTGATGAGCTGATAATAAGAGTATCATCATCTACAACACAAGGATTGGAATGAGACACTCACAAAAGTATCTTGAAAAAGTGAAGAGACATATATGATAGGAACACTGGATGAGACATCTACAATAGGAAGAATGGATGAGTCATCAATAGGGTCCACATCAGCCATAGGAGTCTACCCAAATACTACGGGAGTACTTGTCGAAGTAGAGAGAGGACCAACATCACACTTTGAAGGAGAAGGGTCCATTAAAACATGGTAGGAATCATCTAGAAGAGGATAGACTTGGTGGTGAGACAACATGATCCATGGAAGCATGCTAAGATCCATCTGAAAAATCTTCTAAAATAACTAATGGTAATGATCCCGGTGGACCTTGGGTAGGAACCTTGTCAAACATCATAGGAATTTTGAGGTAAAAAATGAGTCTCAAAACAAAAAATGTATTATCAACATAGGATTCAAAATGATGATGTCAACCATAAGGGTAAATAGTTTTGGAGGGAAAGGGAAAACTATTTTTTTAATAGTATTTTCAACTTATCTCCTTACAGGTTTACTCAAATTTCAAGTGTAGGCACTTGTTGGATGCATAATTAAATTTCGTATCCAACGAGTACCCACTCTACATACTTTTAATAGACCCCCAATGAGATACACTGGAAATACATGAAAAAAATGCTTCTTTTTGGATGCGGAATTAAATTCCACATCCAACGAGTGCCCACTCTGCATACTTTTGATACACCCCTAGTGAGATAAATTGGAAATACATGAAAAAAATGTGCTACGAGTGCCTACACATAGAATTTGAGTAAACTTTTAAGCAAATAAGTCGAAAATACGATTAAAAAAAAGTAGTTTTCTTTAGTTCCCTTTCAAAGTTCATAACTCTAATTTTATTATTTTCCTTAGGAGGTCCATTTTAGACCTCAAAATTTCTCTAATGAATAACCTCTTTATATTTAACCATCTTGTGAGTGGTGGGGTCATAAAGGTAGTATTCTTGAAAGTTTCGTTGAAGCCAACTAAAGTGTAGCAAGAATCTGGAGATATGGATGTGTTTCACATTTCATTAGGAGTAGGGGCCCATGCACTAAATCCAAAAATTCTGAAATGAAAAATAAAAGGTTTTCTGCCATATTGTTTCTCATAAGGAGTCATATCAATGACAACATGAGTAGGTGTTATGTTGATGATGTGGGTTGTGCAAACAATCGCCCCTCTCTAGAATGAAAGCTTCATTTTCTTGCAGGGAAGCATGCAGTGAGCCATCTCCATGATAGCCCTATTCTTTTGTTCTGCTACTCCATTTTGTTGTGGAGTGTAAGGAATGGTTCTCCGCCAAGAGATGCCTTGAGATACAAGAAATGAATAGAAAGTATTGCTAATATATTCATCTCCACCATCAGTCTTGAAACACTTGATTTTCCTGTTGCTTTGATTTTCCACAAGAGATTTGAATTCTTGAAACTTTCCAAACATCTCATCCTCAGATATAATGGTGTATACCATAGTTGCCAAGAGATGTGGGTATGGGTATGGTACACCATTTTTTTAAATCTAGTTACCGGAGACATGGGTACGGGTACCACTACACCATTTTTGAAATCTAGGTATGGGGAGATGTGGGGGTATAGGTACATTAAATGAGATGTGAATTAAAAAAAAAATTCAAATCGATATTTCAAAATTTAGATTTTGAAATCATAAATGATGAACAATGAACATTGAACAATTGTCTATATTATAATATGTTGCATCAATCAAAGGTAGGTATGACCATATGTTCGATAAGATTCTAGACTATAGTTTATTACAAAGATGATATCTAAGCTACAAAACTTTAAAGTTTAAACATTTTAACTCTACAGTGAAAAATCAGGTCTCTAGCTCGATATGTGCATCATTCAGTTCAGGTTCAACTCTTTTCATTTTCTAAGTCCTTTGTCAACATACTCTCCAAGAAATCATCACTCACAAGCTTCGCTGAGGCTTATTTTTAATGGGAGATAGATTAGTTAGGAAATCGTATTGCTACATAAAGTTTCTTTGTCATTAATAGTTATGCTTTCTTTCTCCAAGTTGATTTTAGTTGTGGGGTCCACCATAGGGTTTAGGTTGGATTTTTTCTTTTTCCAATCGATATTTTTCCCCCTTTTTTATGGCCTTTTATGGAGAAATAGTGGGAGATGCTGAGGTTCTTGCAGGAGATATCAAAAGTCTTCAAGGAGACCTTTCTTGCATATCCTAGACATCTCCAAGTACTTGAGACATCTCCTATCTCTAAGACGCGTATTTGACCTTAGGAGACATGTCACCCTGCTACTATGGTGTATACCTAAAGAAAATAGGAAAAAGCATCAATTAAGGTGAGGAAGTACTTAGCTCCCCCAGTGGAAAATGTAGCCATAGGTCCATATATATCACTATAAACCATTGCAAGATGTTGAGAAACTTGTCTTGCTTTGTCCTTAGGAAAGGACTCCTGATGATGTTTCCCCATTACACACCCCTCATAGACACTGGGTGGTTGTTATCCATATAATTTGTGGAAGGTCATTAGCCATATGTCATTGACTAATATGTCGCGAAGATCCATAATCGGTGTGACTGAGACGTTGATGCTATGGAAGGTTGGTGCCATGGGCATTGGCTATCGTAGAAACAAACCTTTTTTTCTTTGAGGAAGGAAGAGTTTTCCCCAACTTGTACATATGATCAGATTCATCACAATATCCTAAGGCAACCACCTTGAAGCACTCATGTCTTTTGTGTCCCATTGATTAAGCCATAATTCCACCGTTTTATTGGTGTGTAATGCAGTAAATAGAAAGAAGATTTGGTTCAACTCCTAGAACTTGAAGAACAACTCTAACTTAGTTGTATCAATGATGACATCACCACAACGTGCAACCTATATGGCTGAATTGTCCCCAGCAACCACTTTCTCTCCTTTGTGTTGTTGTCTATAATTAGAGAGAAGGTGTTTATGTTTGGTCATGCCTTGGGTAGCTCGTGAATCAACAATCCACTCTTGCTAAGAAAAAGTGGACCGAAGTGTAGAGTTTATTGCCAAATGTGCACTGTGAGGAGATTAAACATTCTCATCAAAAAGGTTTTCGTGCCTACTATAGATCTTGCAAGCTATTCAATTTTTATAAGATGAGCAAGCTAAGAGTTGAAGGGATGGCCCTCCTTATGATAGTTTCTGATGACCCTCCTTATGATAGTAGCCACTTATGACTTTTTTTGCTTGGAGGATTTCAAGTATTCCCCTTAATCCCAGTCGGACTTGATTTAAGAGGGGTTGAGAATCGAGATAGCCTTTGGATGGGCTTGATGTCAGGAGGTTAACTCACTTGAATTCCTCAAAGTAAATAGACGCTGAATGAGATCAAACAAAACCTCCTTAAGAGTAGCAGTTGCAGGGTCCTTGACAAATAAAGGAATGTTGTAGAATATAAGAGAAAAATATTTGAATGGTGCAGAGACATTTTTAGAACAATACTTACAAGTTATGGATCTGATTTTCCTTTTCCTTCCTACTTGAATAATGCAAACCTTTGGGTTTTTAAACCATGCATTGAAGTCACCCATCTTGAGGTTGGAGAGTTCAGTTTCGAGTCGATTGACTTGAGTAGTATTCACTGTTCCAAAGGGAGTTTGGAAGGTATCCTAGATTTCCTTCACGCCTTTGTTAACCTTGGTATGATGAATGAGATCAAGATCGACACATAAAGTGATCAACGCAAGAGCTTTGTCCTTCTTCAAACATATGAGGTCAGAGCTGTCATCATCTTTAGCAGGAATTGATATTGCCAAATACATCCATGGACCTTTGCTTTGAAGTAAGGAAATGATTTGATCCACCCAAGAATGATAGTTGGCCCCATTTAGACAGGGAAACAACCACTTTGAATCCATAGGCTAAACAACAATAGGATGAAGGCTCCTATGGAATGAAGACTTAAAAAATTCACCTTCATAGATCCAAATGGTACAAAACCCTAGGTAGCCCTAGGAATGAAGGCATTGGCCTTAAAGAAGGGTGAAAATGCCAAAGAAAACCCTAGAAGGAAGGCATAACCCTAGATTAGGGTTTCTATCTCTATAACCCCTAGAGAAACTATAGAAGAGATGATCCGAGGAAACCCAGTTTTGCATTGTAACAAAGATGTCACTAGACAATAGACAAGTACATAATGATACATATGAATGGGTGGTACCCACGTACAGAATCCAGATACACCAATAATTCCAACTTCCACAACCCCATGTCGTGGAACCAGTTGATCCCACGGGCCACAACCTTATCTTGCAGGATTGATACCCTGCAACTCTCAGTTGCAACACTAGTATACAACCATGAATTGTAGAATTAGCTCACTCTGCAGCAATAAGTCCCAGCCCTCTGTAATAAAAGTCCACAAAAATCACAAAGAGGAATAAGCATGTGGAGTGGTGATAAATCAGAACCCCAGTGATTGTCGGGGCTCAAGGCCCAACCGTTGAAGATAATAGCCATGAAGTGGTGTGCAAAAGGAAGCCAAACAAAGTGACATTTGGCCTTCCAACCTCTATGACTGTTGGGATTCCAACACCAACAAATCATCTTGCAGGAAAAGTAAGAGTCATTCTTCCATGAAAAAAAATAAAGCACCAGGTTGGAATAGGTTTCAAGCCAATTTTTATCAGTAAGCTTGAGACATCATTAAAGATCCCTTCTTAACTTGGATGAAGAAACCAGAATTCAAGGTAAAGTTGAAGGGGCCATCAATTCAACATTTCAGACCTACTACTTAAGAAAACAATTAGAAATGTCCAATGCTTTTGTCAGAGTTGACCCCAAATTTATTTATAAAGTACTAACAAGTTTGGTTTCTCAAAGAATTGGATTCATTGGATTATAGCATGTATTGAAGCTCCCTGCTTCTCAGATCTAATAAACAGCAGACACAATAACATTTTCAAGGTCTCAAGGGGTTTAAGGAAAGATTTCCCTATCTTGCCCGACCTTTACATACTTGTAGTGGAATCCCTTGACATGCAAGGCCTTGGAAAAAATGAGAACTCATGCAATGTGAAAGGCTTGTAGATAGCAATAGGAGTCAAAGCATAAAATCTGCACTATCAGCAGAAAACACTCTTCTAGTACAGGGTCCTACTCTAACAGCCATAGGTTTCAAGAAAATTTTGGATAAATATCTTCTAGCCTCAGGAGGCAAAAGCTTAGTCTGGTCTTGTGTAAGTTCTATGCAGTCAGCATATCTGCATGAGAATTTTCTAGAATTGCAGTCAGCATATCTGCTTGAGAATTTTCTAGAAGTGCAAGAATAATCTCAACTGAATTCTTCTGGCCTTTTGTCTATCTTGGAGTCCTTGGTGAATTTTTCAAGAATAAAAGTTATAACTCCCAGTATTTAAAATATAAAAAAGAAGAATGAAAGCTGGCCTTCAAGAGGGTTAAATTTGTAGGCAAGAGTCCTACTCATTAAGTCCATCCTTTCAGCATTTCCAATCTTTATCTGCTCTACGTTTGCTGCCCATCGAGGGGTCCTGACACCACTAGAAGGTAAATAGGTCAGTAAAGAGAAGTCTAGCCTGGTAATTGGAATAATTTAACATGGGACTAGAGATATGGATGTCTAGATTGAGAAGAATCCTGCCTCTTAACAGAGCCCTTGGTTCTAAGATGCTTTTGAATTTCCTGATTCCACCAAGAAGTTGGTGGAAACATACCATTTAAGCTATGTACTGTGACAGCCTCAAGAAGCATTAGATCATGAACTTCTTCCCTTCAAAATAAAATAGGTTCTGCTCTGTGGATTTATTGAGAAGAATTTACAGTTTCATCAGGAATAATCTCTCACAGTTCTCAAAAAATGGTAAAAATATAGACATCTGGAAAGATAAAATACTGAATAGAGACCCTTCTATCTTTCTTTCAGGATCTTAAGGATTTCAATGGAAAGGAAAAATATAAAAAGTTGGCAAGCATCATCATTTGGAAAAATGCAAGATGGAGCAACAAACCTCTCTGAGGATGGAGATATTGCACTGAACTTTGAGATATTCATAATTTGTTAATATTAGACTACGACTCCCTGCTCAGGAAGCTTAATCTGTTCCTTCTCAATGGTTGATGAGGTGGCTGATACGTTCTCCTCCTCACTCTCTACTTTCTCATCTTGACCTAGTGGAGCTTTATTTCTGTCTTTTCTCGTTTCCTCGTTGATTTATAGTCTGTTTCACTCATTTTGCATATTTCTAGCTTCTATCTTATTTTTTTTCTTTTTCTTTTGGAGCAGCCTAGTTCACTCCTACAGATTAGTATGACTGTTTGTACCTCTCAGTCCCATTGAATTCCTTTTTGATCATGCATTGGACATTAATAAAATTATCTATCTTATATTAGGCCTTGTCAACCTTTCATCCAGGATGAAAGGACACATTGATCCGGGGTTCCCCTTCAAAATCTGGTCAGTATACAGTAATGGAAGGTTATTAAAGGCTTCTGAATTTTTTGGAGTTGCCAAAAATAAAAAATTCCCCAGGAAACAATTATGGCTCCTTTATGCAATTCCTGACACAAATATACTTTTCTGGATCCTAGCTCACAGGAAACCTTTAATAGCAGAGAACTTGAAGAAAAGAGGAATTGCAGGCCCTCAAGATGTTTCCTAGAAGAGGAAGAAACCTTAGATCATGTATTTCTTTATTGAGACGTAAGGATTTTTGGAATCCAATCTGCACTGATGTTGCACTACAGGAGTCTATATTCCCACAAGAAGGGAAGAAGTCTTCATCCAAGCAGAAAATACCCAGGTAATTTAAAGGGGAAAATTTTCATTTGTAAAACCTAAACTCTCATCCCCAGGTGCAGTCTCTAGAGGCTTTGGAACTCATGAGATATTGCTCTCCACACAAACAAGAAACCTTCCATGCTTTTCCTTTTCTTAACTTTTCTGCTGTAAACACAAAACCACTGAACCACCTTAAGTAAATAGATGAATCTCACGCATGGCAAGTGAAAAACAAAAAATTAGAGAGTAAGCAGGTGCCCAAATAGGGTGTAGGCCCTGTTCCTTCATGGGGAGAAAAATTGGTGCCAAGCAAGAGCAACCCGTTTGGTGTATCACCCCAGGTTACAATGGGCCTTGAGCACAGTGCAGGCAGAAAATCAACAGAATTCTGTTGTCAGTATCGGCTTTGTTAATGATAGTGATCCACCCAATCAATCACCCTTTTTCATTTCTCTTTGGGCAGTCCCCCTTCTGTTAACCCCCATATTTGCCCCTTTTGCAAACTGGAGGGTTAAGAGCCAACTTACTTCATCAGGCTGGTGTTCAGATTTGGTTTCCAGAGACAGCTTTCATGAGACAGAGGTTGGTTGTTCCCACAGAGTTCAGATGTAGGATGGTTCAGTGATATGATGCTGGTTTAGAAGTCAGAGACATTGAACATGTTTTTCATCAGTTTTGGAGGAGATTGCTATTTTTAGCAGTTTTTAGTAGTTCTAGTTTAGAGGCTTGCATGTCTATGATTAATGCAAAATAAAGTTTGACTATGCCTTCTCTCCAGCTCTTGAAACTTGTTGGTACATTGTTGTTTCTTTGCATGCCATTCTTGAAGTTCTTAGGCCTTTATTTTGATAATATTTATCACTTAGAGCACCTTTCTATCTCTTTTCTTTACCATTCTTAAGATATTGCAAACGGAAAATTTCCTCTGAATTATTACAAAACTTTTCTCATCTCATCTTTGGTTGTTTGATTACATGCCAAGGATTATTTTATGTGTTGTTTTACAGGTTTATAAGCATATTTGCAGGGTAATTTCAGTGCATGAGCAGCTAGGGACCCCCCTTGAGGTTGGAAAAGCACCAGCCCAAACAGAGAGGAGCTTTTTCGGTGACAATTTAGTCAAAATCTCATATAATTTAACGCCGATTTCTCACTGTAGATTTATGAAGTCATTCCATTTCCTCCAATGTATATTTTTGTGCTAACAAATTGGCATCGTTGTTGAGGATTCGTCGTCAATCCCTGCTAATCTTAGTGACATTGGTGAGTGCTTTCATTTTTTTCTTTAATTTTCAAACTCACATGGCGATTCCGTTGTTTACTATATTGGATAAGTCAAGAAAATCACCAAGGTTTGATCCTTCTCAAGGTCTGTTTCCAGCCCTTAACGAGCCTGAACATTTGTTCTAGAATAGACAGACAACAATACCTGGGATTCCACCAGTCACAACTATCGTCCCCATTGTTGCATCTACATCTCAGGTTGTTTTTCCACCATCCGCAATCATAAGTACTTTGGTAAGTACATCATGGATTAGTTAATGGGTTGTGGTAAGTGTTCCCTCTATATCTTTAGTTTCAATCCCTGCTTGTACAATGGCAGGTGATGTAGTTTGATTTTCTCTCATTGTATATGCACCTTTGGATCTAACTCAAATTCTTGGATAATCTCATGCTTTTCCAACAGGGGAATATTGTGAGTGCCTCCCAAAGTTTGCAAGAAATAATGTTTTCACAATTGAAGATCATGATCTAGATTGGATCATTATATTATTTGTTTTCTATCTTGATGCTTTCAAGGTGGAAAAAATTGGAGGAATCAACTTGTAGGATCATTTTAGTTGCAGGTTCCAATTTGGAACATTTAGGTCGGAAACCGTCCAAAATCTAGCCATTTTGAGGCATCAAACAACCTCTGTTTTGGACCTACTTCCTACTTTGGAGAAATATGCCATATTCTACACTCCGAGTCCTTTCCAACAATGCGTCAAATGCCTCAATTAGAGTTCGTATGTGAAAGTTATGCCTCCTACAAGTTGACCTACCATGTTGACCACCATGGTACGAGTGGATGCCTTGTCAGCCTCCATTACTCACGCATATGGGGCTAGCCACATATAGACTTTCAAAAATATTCTACAAGGTCCAAAACCTTATCACAATTGAGGGTTGAGGAAATCAAAATCCTACCCTTAGATGGCTATCGGGTGATGTTAAATACACGGCCACTAGGAGGAGAGGGGTTTCCATTATTTAGCATTGTATTTGTTCGATAGTTGAGCAGAGCATCTAGGAGTGGTATTTTGAGAGAATAACAGAGGAGGAGAGATTTTGTAATAGCCATACAGGACACAATGTAAAAGACAACTCCAAAGAGAGTGCCTCTTTCTTTGTACTTGCATTTGAAGAAAAGAGAGTAGAGCGACCTCACTTTCTAGCTGGGTTTTCTTCTGTATTGGGTTTTCTATGTTATATCTTGTGTTCATTTGTGGATGGTATGTGAGTATTTATTTATGTTCTATGTTTTTCATATTTCAACTATTTCATACATTTTAAGCAAAAAACCAGTAATTAAAGAATCTGAGATCTAAAGGAAATTAACCTTCACAGCAAATATTTCAGTATTTTATTAGATCTGTTGTGATGAACTGTCTAGTGGAATATCCACGATAGCTTACAGATCAGATTATGTGAACACCTTCTTGAAATTTATTGATGACTTAGAAGTTGAACATGAAGATGTCGGTATGAAGATGTTCATGCAGACCCTTGAAGGGGATGCACAAGCATAGTATAAATCACTTCCTGCTAATTCTGTTTACAAATGGGATATATTCAAACATCAATTTACTAAAAAGTGGGCGTACAAGCATGGCAACTCATTTGTGTTAGATGCGTTCACCTCTATCTGCAAGGAAGAGAATGAAACAATCTTCGAGTTCAATACTCGATTCTCTAAACTCTAGAACAAGATTCCTCAAAATGTTCGCCCCAATTTGGATATTGATTTATTGTATTATTCAAGGCGTTTGATGGGTCTTTCAGTTTCTTGCTCAAGGAAAAGGAGGTACATGATTTGGACTCCGCCTTGGTTGTTGCTACCAAAATCAAGAAGAATATCATGGCAGCCTAGAAGGTTCAACTACCTCTCTCACTATTATTTGATCTATAGGCAAGAAGAGTTCAAGAGCCAAAGAAGAGGTAGTGGCTGACAAAGAAGAGATTGCTGCCAAGATTGTTGACTTGTTGCATGAACTATCTCCAATCAAGAACGATCTCCTCATAAACATAATAAGCCTCCAATAGAGCCGAAGGCCCTCTTTCAAACCCTCATGGCCCCTCCAAACCCTCACGACTATGAAAAATGGGTGGATTGGCCCCTCAAGATGCCCCCATGACTCCTCCTAGCCTCACGGCCTTGCAAAAGAAAGGGATCGACTCTCCAAGAAACCCCAATGAGCCTCATAAGTTCCACGAACCTTCACAAAACCCTCATGACCTCCTCCAAGTTGAAGTCAATCCACAATATGATGCTCAAATGATGATCCCTGATGGATCCTCCTCCTTGTCTAGCTAGGGTGGATGTTGCACCATCGAAACCAAACTCAAACGAAATGGTTTTGCCAAAACCCCAATGAAAACATTGGCTCGCAAGATCACTCTAATAAGAGATCAATCCAAAACATAATGAGGAAAGTGAAACGCTACCCCTCATTTTATATTTCTTCAATGTCCCTTCTAGATCTTTCCTCTTTGACTTAATCCACATTACCCTCATTCCCCTTTTAATTTTCACTTAAAGATTAAAAGTCACTTTTACTAATATTTAAGTAACTATTAATCTTAAAGTTACTTTATAAGCTTTTTAACCCCATTTTAATGCCAGAAAGTGATTTATCTACTTTTAAGACATTTCTGAGCACTGGAAGTCCCTTCCTCATCATCCCAACCTTTGGAGTTTTTCATCCCGGTTCCAACGAGCTATTACACTAAGGTGTCCCCTCAAATAATATGATCCAAATAACACCTTTAGTGATTTTAATTAGATTATGCTCAATAATACTCTCGAATTACAGGAATCGTCGAAATGCCATGGAACCAAGATCGAACTATGCGAAAGTGATCCCAATGATGAAAGATGGTAAATGGACTAGGTTGTTCCTCATATAACTCCTCCAAATCCTATGTGCTAACCGATAATGTAACCTCACCCCTCTCTCTAGGCTGACACAAGCCTCGGAAGTCATATCCAACTGCAGAATAGGGGAACCAAAAAATGAGGACATTAGAATCCTCCCTTCCCAAAGATTTCTTGTCCTCAAGCAATTCCATCACAACTTGACGCTCCACAGACTGAACCAGACTGAAGCTAAAAATAATACTAGGGTCCCAAACCAACTTGGAAGATGTGAAGCATCCTCCGCTCAACTCGTCGTTCGACAAAGTACTAACATAAGAGGCCTCTTGGATACTGCTGATAAGTAGAGAAACTCGAAACTGCAAAAAATCGGTCAACCCCTCAAAGAAATGCTCCACTAGGGAACCAATCTTGTGAAAGAAAAAACTATCTCTCTCATCCGTGTCAGCTGTTGAACTGTCTAAAATAGAAATCCCAGGTTCCCAAGCTAATCTCATAAAGGAACCACCATGTTGACTCTATGCCACTTTGATTATGACCATCCAACTACTGTGCCTAGTCTGCATCCTCCTCTCTTGGAACTCCAAGTTGAAATACCTGTAATGGTTGAATCTACTACCATGAATCGTATCCTGCATAGGCACCTAGGTGAAGTCACAACTTGCAAATCCACTGCCATACTCATTCTCGAATGTCTGAAAAAGAAGTATTTCCTGATCACTAACAATGAATGTGAGATGCTCATGGAATCTAAACATCCCTCTACTAGATAACTCTTGTCACCTATGTTTTCCCATAATCCGAAGAAATCATCGAGAAGTGTGTGATCTCTGATGACTTCTCAATCGCTGCACACAAACTACTTGCCCACTGTACCCTCGGTAAATCAATGATGCAATTTGCCAACATGCTCTCCCACTCTCACCCAGAAATGGCTAAAGATTGCATCAATCCTGTGGGATGAGTGTACCCTGACCTGCTCTATTGATAAGTCATATAGTCCCCCATATCTCCCCCTACATTGTTCGTGAAGACCCTCCATGTGAACCTCTCTCAGACCTGCCTGATTACGTGAAACACTCTTTGCTCATAACAATGATCTGCAAGGTGCTAATACAAGAATCCACCTAATGCCCATGGTAAGCTAGAAAATCATGAGCTGTGTAAACTCGATCAACTCCTTCGAATACCACTCCTCCGAGAAACCAATCCTAAGCATCCCAAGAGTAAAATATGGAAACACTGTATGTTAAAATATTTGATGTGCTCATTTTACCATAGACAATATCACAATATTGTCACCCAACCATAGGCACGCAACCACCCTTGAGCACCATAACCTTTGCTAGATAGAATGATTCTGGATGCAACACTAGAACCAACAGATAACCAAGAGAGCCCATCTTTCTCCAAAGATAGCTCACTAGAAAGAAAGTACCAAAACCATAGAATAAGAACAATACTCAACTGTAGCAGTTGCAGTTACCAAGAATACCATCAAGAAAATAGGAATACCACCAAGAATGTCATCAAGAAAAACCACCAATAGATACTAAGAGGTAGGGCTCATATCTTAGGCTGGATAGTGCTAGAGAGAGAGACCAAGAAGCAACCCAGAAGATCTACCTTCCATCCTTATAGCTAAAGTTCCAAACTTGCGCTAGACTTGAGAGAGTGAGTGAGGTGAGTGAGTACAAATGATCTAGAGTGCCCTCTATTTATAGTGGTTCTTGTCACATGTCTGGGTTGACTTTTACTTTTAGAGGCTAATACTTTAATATTAATTCTTTTACTGAGTCGACTTGTCTTCTAGGGTTTTTATACATCTGTTTAGGGTTTCTCTTGCTTCCGAAATATTCTATTCTAGCCAAAGGTCACATATGGAGGTTAATACCTCCTGCAACTACCATAATATCAACACTCCCTCCTAGCTAGGGAGGTATTAACTGTAATGGTCTCAAACACATCCATCCATTTCACATGGTATGGGCAAGGCTCACATAGTCTTACAGACCATTCTACAGATAACATCATCATAGCCACACCGGCTATCTCATGATCATACATATCAAGTCACGAGCATCATCATCACTATCCATCTAGCTAGAAATCACTTCCAACACCACTGGTTAACATACCAGCCTAGGAAACACCTTCAACACTACTGGTAGTCTCCATGTCAATCCAATAGTAGTACATAATTACTACAATGTCATCCAATAGATCACAACAATGTCGATCCATAGTAGTACACAACTACTATCCAGTGGTACACAACCACTCCTAGTAGCGCACATCAGTGAGTGTTGTTTCCTTTCCCAAGGTAATCCGCTACAAGCCTTTA
Organism: Picea mariana; assembly: GCA_032191745.1. Taxonomy (NCBI): domain Eukaryota; kingdom Viridiplantae; phylum Streptophyta; class Pinopsida; order Pinales; family Pinaceae; genus Picea; species Picea mariana. The sequence goes on from JASDQU010737419.1 coordinate 219,504, forward strand.
CTTCTTAGTAAATCCTCCATGTGAGATTTCCATTGGAATTAGTTGGTGCTGGTAAGCAAGAGATTACTTGTAGAAGTCATATTAAATATGCAGATAATATGGATTTAAAAACTAAAATTGATGATCTGGATGGAAAGATCTCGAAAATTTAGGCGTTTTGAAAAACAACAACACTGAAAACGAACTTCTGATGTGAGAGTTATGCCCTTTTTAAAAAATGCATAAATGGTAACCAAAGGACCACATGGTGGTGTAAGTTGCTTTATGAAGTGACCCTCTTTTATAAAGAGAAGTGGAGATCACTTTTACAATGAAGTTACTTTATAAAAGAAAAACTGCATGCAAAATAAATAACTCTAAAATAAAATATTAAAGCTACTTATAGTGATTCACTTTTATACTTGAAGTGAAATACATTTTACAATTTTAGCATGAACTTTTTCAAAAAGAAGTAACAAAAGAGAGACTTGAACTCAAAACCTCTTACTTAATAAGACAACTTTTAACCAAATGGTCTAGCAAAACATATTATATTGTTTAGCAATAGGATTCGGGTTGTTGTTGTTGTTATTGTGGAAGACGACCTTCGAGAGCGTGCTAAAAAAACCTCTTTTCACATAAGAAAAAAAATTTGCTTCTCGATGACAATAAGGGTTAGATCTCGGTTAGCTTACGCGAAAGATGCACTTTTTCCTATCTGTTTCTGATTTTTCAAGATCGCATAGGGCGCGGAGAAAAGATCATATGCATATATAAAAGAGTAGCAACCCTGAAATAAAAAATATAAACCGAAATAAAACCAAAATAATATTATGCAAAAATTTAAAAAATGCGTATTCAGACTTTATACCTTGAGATCTGACTGAAATGGCCGTATCTTGGGCAATCCGAAATCTTTTCGAGTGAAATGAAAAGTGTTTCTAACTGAAACGAGTGCTCCGAACACAATGGAACAGTCCTCTTAGCCCATAAATGTATGGAAATGACAAAAAATAGAGATGAGGCAACTAGGCTTCACGATCTCGATCTACAACAAGAGCGGGTATTCAAACATGATCTGATACCATGTTCGGAAACACATGTATTCCAACAGAGGATGAACACATTCAATAGACATGCACACAACTAGATCAAAGATCAACACACCGATGTTTTGACGTGGTAAAATGCCTACGGGAAAACATCCATAGGCCCCAGCCAATGCGACCACTTGGAGCAGTTTATTAATGCAAAATAAAAAGATTACAGAGAGATTTTACAAGATATTTTCTCACAATCGATCATCGACAAATGACCCTCCATGCTTTTTAAATAGAGATCATGGACCAATCAGGTGCTAAGCCACAGATCAATGGCCATTAAGATCGAGGAGAATATGAACCATCAGATCACTCTATGTCGAGAACATATTGTAACCGTTTGATTTCTTAACTACAAATGCATACTAATGCATACTAAAGAAATACACTAAGAAACACACTTTTACCTAATGACACATTAGACCAAGTAGATCTTAACTAACTCCTAAGTGTTTAAATATCCTAATAGTGTTCTGACTCTCAGATCTGATACTCTGGGGGTTTCTGGATGCGTTTTAATTAATTGTTTAACATGCTTGGTGATTTTCGCATGTGTGTGTCAAACAAATAAGGTTTGAACATAAATATGAAGCATGCAAAGTAATGAACCAACACAATCTCAATAGCATGTATTGTATGGAAAAAACAGGAAATACAACTTATATGCGAAAAATAGAGAAATAATCATTAGCTAGATCTCATGGATCGTCATTGGAATACAATGCGCCTAATACAAAATACCTGTGAATAGAAGATGTGGATAGATCTGCACAAGCACAGATAGATCGTCAAAATGCAATTCCGAAAACTCACGACAACTGCTGCAAATGATGGAAAACTTTCCCTGGCGGCTATACTCGACAAGTTTGCTTAGAAACTGTCCCAAACCTAGAGCCCTGACCTCTAGGATCCTCCTGATAACTGTCGAACTAAAGATCTGACCCCTGAAGCTCTGGATAAACCTCAGATGACATCCCCTCGGGGTTCTGCATCTTCCCGGCTCTGTGAGTGCGCCCTAATGATTCCACCGATGGAATCCACTGATATCTATCTTGAAATGTATGCCCTGGCCTCCTTTGTACTAAGTCAGAAGGGTTTCCTTTGATCTAATCTGGAACACCCCTGGAACCCAAAACGTCCCTCCTCAAGAGTTGTGCACTTCTTGGCTGTCTGATGAGCCATGGTAGATTCCACTGTCATAATATGATGACTGGTGGCTCAAAAGAAGCACCCTGGATGATCTTCTCTAACCCTTGCGCCCTCACTAACTGCACTTCACAACCTCTGCAATAGATCTAAATACTTCTGAACTGGCATGGTGAAATACCTGGATGGTATCTCCGATAGGCTAGGGTGTGTCTTCCAACACCAAAACCAATCTATGTGGTAGTTTTCTCCGAAAATCCACAAAACATCAAAGCGGTCGATTTCCTCCTCTAGAAACTGTTCTCAACATCAAATCATAACATAATGAGGAATTAACTCAAATTCCTCCTTTTATACCTTCCCCGATCTAATTCTCCATTGACATCACTTAAGCTAGGTGTTTTTCCTCCTAAGGTGAGTGATTAATTAATTAAGTCTCCCTTTCAACACCTTTTCCTTCTATTTCTCCGTTGACTTTAGCTTAAGTGACTTTTTCTATTATTTTTGGCTTAATTCATCATTTAACCACTTACTCACACTTATTTCTCCTCGTGTTCCCTGTTTCTGCCTGACTATAGTCTACGAGAACAAATAGACTACTAAGTCACTCCCTTCTGGCCTACTCTTGGGAATGGGACATCACAAATATGTATCGGAGATACCTGGATGGTATCTCCGATAGTCTAGGGTGTGTCTTCCAACACCGAAACCTATCTGTGTGGTGGTTTTCTCCATAAATACACAAAACATCAAAGAAGTAGATTTCCTCCTCTAAAAATTGTTCTCAACATCAAATCATAACATAATGAGGATAATCTAAGCTGTACTAGCATGATACAAACCAACGATCTGTCAACCTGGACCATTCTCCACAGGGAGAATGTTTTTCCGCCAACACACTGACTATTCATGATGTCATATCAACACTCCTTCCCAATCGAGGAATTCATCTCCTCCTTTTAAATCAAGGGAGAAATATCCACGATTCCCATCTTGTCCCTCAAGTATGTAAACTTTATTTTGGATAGAGTCTTCATCAAAATATCAACTGTGTGCTCATCAGTGGAGATGTACTAGAGAATCACTTCTCCCTTCTGGACTTTATCATGAAGAAAATAGTACTTGATCTCAATGTGCTTCGATCTGTCATGGAACACAGGGTTCTCTGAAAGCTTCACACAACTCTGATTATCACAATATATCATAGTTGAATCCAACACCTGGTCAAATAGTCCAGAAACCATCTTACAGATCCATACTGCTTCCATACCAGCATCACAAGCTGAAATATACTCTGCTTCTGCAGTGCTGAGTGTAACAAACTTCTGTTTCTTGCTAGCCCATGATATCATAGCAAATCCCAAACTGAAACATATACCAGAAGTACTATTTCTTTCATCTACACTACCTTCCCAATCTGAATCAGTAAACCCATGCAATTGTACATCTCCATGTACAACTGCATGTACCATGAAGATATGCACCTGATGGTTTTACCAAGTTGAAAACTTGTTGGTTCTACAAGACAATTTTTGCCTTCAGCACGTGTTTTTTGTAATTGGAATTTCTGCTCTTCTGCGTGGGATAATAATGTAATGGTTCTGCATAGATCATAGTTTATGTTGGTTTCCTAGGACTTCATCATTAGAGGAGTTCCTTTCATTGAGTGTTTTTTTTCCCTTAGGTTATTAATTTGGCATAACCAACCTTATTAATTTCCCTTGAGTTTTTCACTCCCACATAATTCTCCAAAGTGATGAAAGGCGCTCTAATGGTCGATCCCTATGGTAGCCAGTGTCTAGGAATATTGTAAATGACCATTCTAGACATTTTTAGAGTCTTGGGGAATTTCGTCGAGTCTAGATAGTTATTATTATTTTTTTAAATTACCCATTTAATGGTAATTTTAATTAATTTTTGATAAAAATTGTAAAAACTAGGTCCTTGAGATTTTGATAGGGGTATTTGGGCTCAAAAGAAATGGAATGAGACCCCCTACACCCTTGGACCAAGTTTCAAGTCAATTGGACAATTTGTCTAGGTGTTTATCCATGAGGAGTCTAAGTTGGTCTAAGACAACATTTTAATTGCTGGAATTGACAAAGTCAAACTTGTCAAATTTTTGTAATATGAGAAAATTAATTAGAGAAAGAGTGAGAGAACTTACCCGAACCTATTCCTAATCCATCCTAACCCTTTCCAAACCTTTTTTTCACCCCCTCACTTAGCCATTAAGTCAAAACATCTCACTCCCCTAGAGAATTGCGCCCCCCTTCTAGAAGAATCTCTAGAAAATAAAAAAATAAAAAAAGTGAGACCTCTTCTCTCCCTTGGTATGCCTCCCTAGTCCATCCAACTCATATTTTGAATTTTCAAACCCTTTCCAACTCATTCCAACTCATTTCCAAAACCCTAGGTGACTAAAACCCTAGGAAGTGTGCCCCCCTTCTTGAGATGCTCAATAATGCTATGTGATTGACACTTGGAGATAATCCAAGAGGGGTAACTCTTGGCTCACAAGTATAAATAAGAGCCTTCCCTCCCTCATCTTCACATGATATATTCTCTTGCAAGGTTACTCTGCCCAAATTCCTCTTCTCTTCTCCATTCTCTCCCACTCTCCTCTCTCATTCTTCTTGCTCTCTCTTTCTTTTCTCAAGCTTGGGCAAGTATTGGTCTTAGTTTGCCTTATAATAAATAAATCTTTGGAGGAAATATTGGCATTGAGAGTATTCTTGGTGTCTTGAATCTACATTGGAGGTAACTTGTATTTGGTTTTGTTGAGTTTCGTTTATAGATCTAGTGTAGGGTGTCCAAGCAAAGTATTTTGCTTGCATATATGTATTGTAGTATTGCCACAGATCTTATGTGTAGTAGATTCCTAGTTTTAACAAAGTATTTTGTTAATATCATTGGATCTACTCACCCCCTTTGCTTGTCTTGTATCTTAGTCTCTCATATTTACATGTTACTAAGGGTTTAGAAAGAGTAATTTCAGATATGAAAATTATCTTTTCACTCACTTATTTTCCTCTTCAAAAATTCTGTTCGTATCTATCTATTTTCTCTAACACTTTGGGTACATTTTCTACTCTTGAATAATTCTATTTCAACAAATTATTTTCTGTCCTAAAGGTTAAAAATTTATGGTTTTCACCAACAAAATTGTTTTGAAGATATTTGGTGTTTGTGTATCATTTCCAGCAAGCATTAACTTGTTGATTTTTTGCAGGTTTTCATTAAAAACAGGGAGAAACAACCCATTTGAGGCTATCTAAAGTTAAACAAACACCTCCCAAGTTGGGGTAACAAATACTCACTCCTCTATCTCTCTAATTCTCATTGTAATCAATCCCAAGGGAGTCCCAATGGCTTGCGCTTCTCAAACAAATTTAAATTTTTGTGTTTTATTTTTATTGTTTGCCTACACCTAGAAAATAGTTTGGCAAAGCCAACCATCCTATATTGGAAGACTAAGAACTTAGATTTATTTTCAACATATTTTTTCATTTCTAGTTTGCCCCACTTGTCCTTAAGACAAGGTTGTGTGGCTATGATTAGTTTCCTTTCAAGTTCTTTATTCTTTATTGTTTGCCTACACCTAAGAAAGAGTTTGGCTAAGCCAACCATCCTATATCGTAAGACTAGGTGTTAGTTGTGGTTTATTGCTTCAACAAGTATTTCTCTTAAACACTTGATCTTTTTTAACCAACATGCATTTATTTTCCTTAGTCGAATTTTAGAAGGGATTTTTTTCTCACTTCTATGTACCTCATTCATATTTGATAATTTAGTGGAAAAAGTGTCAACTACTTCCTTATAAAGGTGCTCATCTTTGTCCAAGTCCTTTTGGAGATATTCCTTAAGGTTTATAATCCTTGAAGAGAGTGTAGTCGAACTAGTGGCTAGTTCCCATATTTCAAGAATTAAAACAATTATCTTCTAAATGTTATCTCCAATGTATTTTCTAATATCATTAATATACTAGAGGAACTTCTCAATCTTGAACTAGACTCTGGTATGTATTATACTTCTAAGTGGCCAGATGGAAAAAAATTGTCTTGAAAAACAAAGGCCTTGGCATCAAGGCACTCTTCACTTCCTTCACAGTCTCCTTCAAAATCAGGTTTTCCTTCTCTTTCATCAATTGAATATTTTATGGATTCCCCTATGGATTCATGGAATTTCATAGCTTTAGAAGTTCTTACCCCTTGAATATCAATTTATGAATTCTGTTTCTCAGCAAGTTTCTTATTTTTCAAATTAATTTTCTCAATTAACAATTTCTTTGAATTCTTATTGAAGGTCGTGTGGTGCAGTGTGATAGACTCCTCTTCATAAAATATTGGTTGTTGACAAGTTGGTTCCTATGTTATTTATGTTTTCTTAATCGTTCTCTTCTCATCCCAGTTGCGCTCTTCTATTACATCATCAACCTCAATGTCCCTGTGTTCAGATTCAGGTATGTCTTGTCCTACCTTTTGAGCTATTTCTATTTTTCTTTTGAGACATATAGGGACTATGTGTGATTTTTCAATATCACCTTTAGAAGGTTCCTCATCCACTCCATTGCCAGAATTTCCAGAATGGGAATTTCTTTGACCTTGACTATTTCCTTGAGTCCTATTCTTTGTTGATGAACTTCTTTGTGAAATTTTTTGTGATTGGGGGTTAGCATTACCACTCCTTGTGGTTCATCCCTTTTGTTTGTATTGATCATTTGTATTGACTAGGGTATCATCATCATTATGATATTTTTCAAGAATGGATTCAAGAGGGTTTTGGTTATCCCCTCCTCCATCTCTTAGTTGAGTAAATTTTATAAACGACGAACCATAACCAATTGTAGACATGTGTGTCATGAATAATTCATTAGGGTCGAAGCCCTGAATTTCAGGAATTTCCCTCAACTTAAAATTATCAAATTGAGAAAAAAATTCATACGAATGAGATATATTTTAATTAGTGATCTCCTCAATTCTCCAAGGTAGTGGAATGAATTGCTTCTTCTTCTTTTCATTGAAGAAATGTGCCCAAAATTTGTATCTCTTGCAAATTTCAACTGTAAAGAATTTTTCGGATACATAAAAAAGAAACAAAGAAGGTTTCCCAGGAAAACCCTAGAGTTTGATGTAACTGAAATCATCGAGAGTTTCAAAATCTCCTTTCTCTTCCAGAAAGGAAGCTACTTCCATTGAAAATCTTGATATGGTTGGACCCTGAACTAGTTTTTTAAAGTAGATAAAAAGGCATTATGTACCTCATAGAAATGGCACAAAGCTTTGTGCTTCCAAAGTGTCAAATACTAAAATTGAACTAGATCCTTGGTGAAATCTAAAATTCTTGCTTAAGGTAAGTATTCAAATATGTGACAGTAGGAAATTGCAAAAATTGAATAAGAAGTCATAAATAATTTTTTCGTCTTTCGAAAGATTCCTAGTTGAAAGGAAACCTCTCTCGAGACAATATGATCCCAATCAAATAGGGCATCTTGATGAACTAAGTGGTGAAGAACGTACAACACATATCTCGAGATCGCATTTGTGGACTCTTGTCCAGTAATTTTGGCGAACAACCACACAAACTTTTTATATGGCTATTTAAGTGAACATACCTCTAGTTGGAAGAGTTTCCAGAATGACCCGACCACTCGATGAGGAAGTTGTCCAGGATATTTGTTCATCCATAGTTGGCGTTCAAGAAAGCATTAGCCTCAGAAATTTTGAATTTCATGGTAGGCTATGAAATCCTAAGAATCCTCCTAAAAATTGTAGGTGCTAAAGAAACATGTGTACTTTCTTGCAATTGGATTTTTCTCTTCTCGTTGTTGAACTTATCCATGCACTAGAGAACTCATTATTTAAAATATGATACTTTCGGCACACACACCCGTCCGATGGAATCCCATAAGTCCAAAAAAAAAATGAACTCCTTTCTTCAGGGGAAGTGCTGAGTACCATTTGAATACTTTGGACCACTGGATTGAACAGACATCTCGTCCAAGTGTATTAAAAATGTCTCCATGATAGAGTTATTTTTTCTTACTTTTCATACTTGGTAGTGGTTAATTTTGGTGAATAGGTGGTGGTTCTATCGAAGAAAGAATTTACAATGAGGATTCAATTTATTACTAAATTCTCCATGTATTTCTTTAGTATCACATGTTGTAGCTCTTAGTTCAAAATTGTTAACTGTGTGATTTGATTTGGATTAAAGGAAGGGATTTAATGAGAATCAACATTATTTAATAACAATTTTAATCTATGTTCATGTGCGAACTGATGTGGTGGTAGGACCATAAATTATCTTGGATAATGTGACTATGTATGAGGATAAATGAAAAATTATAAAGTATAGAAGTGTAAAGTGAGTGATTTGGGGTGCATTTTGATGAATGCAATTTTCGGGGTTGCAATATATGGGAGATGGAATGGGAGGAAAATGGGAATTCTTGCACCTAAAATCGAAAAATAATATGAGTATCATAACAGTGCATTTTATGTGTTGTGGAAGTACGCGGGTCATTTTGGAGTGGGTGGAAGTGCGAGATGTGGGTTTATCGAGTGCAGATATTTTGAAACATTAATTACCCCCACAATGGTAGTCCCACAAACATAAGAAATGGATAATTCTAAGAAGTTAATAATGGGTGTTATGGAAAAATGACTAAGTGTTGGGAATGTAGACTTGCGGGCTCTCAGGACTATGGACTCATGATGACTATGGCCGATGTTGTTGCAACCCATGAATTAAAAAAAATGACTAAGTGTGGGATATACAAAGGATGGATATGACCAAAATACTTAAACTATGATCAATGAATGTTGATCAACAATCGACTCCAATTGTGTAATAGTAATCCCCTACGTTTTGTTGAGAATCTAGAAAGCATTGTTGAAGGGGTAATGGATTCAGAGAAAACAAGGAAAAATAAAAATAAAAGGAAACAAAAGAAAAGGAGATATGCATGAGATATATATAGAGACGGAAAAAGGGTAAAAATTTATGTACAAAAGGAGGAAATATGAGATTTAGAGAAAGAAGTCCTTGAGGTATTTCCTATTCCCATGCAATGTTTAAATTGTTCCATCCACATCTTCAGAAAGTAAGAACTGAAACCCAAAACATTTTCAACCTAAAATGGCCCAATCCAAAGATATTCAAATTTAGTATAAAAATATGGTTTCTCCTCTTCTTTATTCAAGAGTAACACCGATTGATATTTTTGGAAATCCTTTATAGTATTTCTATGATCAAAATTCATTCTAACTATTTCTTGTCTTTTGTTCATAGTTTTCAATGCTTGCGCTCTTTGTTCTTCCAACTTCATTATTTGATTATATATATCTTGGATAGGGGAGTCTTCTTCCATGTTTTCAGTTTCTGTAGCAATGGCTAGTGTATTCAGGTCCATGTGTATGGGAATTCTAGCTTCATTTCAGTATACAAAAGTATAAGGTGACTATCCAATGCTTCCCTTTGGAGTGAGGTGACTTACCCAAAGAGCATCTACCAACTTCTTATGCCAATTTCTTTGATTTACAAAAAAAATATTTTTAAGGACTTGGATCAATGTCTTATTAGTTGATTCAACCATGTTGTTTCCTTGAGAATAATAGTTGGATGATTGTCCCATTAGAATACCATGTTCTCCGCAAAACTTTGTAAATTTAGACCCAATAAAAATTGAGCCATTATCTGTTATAAACTTCTTAGGAACACCATATCTAGAAAGAATATTATCCTTCAAGAACATGATCATTTATTCTGAATCAAAAGTCTTCAAAGCTACAATTTCTTGCCACTTTGTAAAATAATCTATAGCAGTGAGAATATTTGAATGTCCTTTACTGGATTTTGGGTTGATTGGAACAAAATCCAAACCCCACTGTGTGAAGGGTTGTTTCACTGAGATGAGTTTAGAGGCATTGATTCTCTTTTCATTTTTCCAGAAAAGTTTTGGCATGGAAGACATTTTCTAGTTATTAAATAAGCATCCTTGAAGATGGTTGGCCAATAGTAACTAGCTTTGATAATTCTATGTGTCATTACTACAGGTGCAAAGTGTCCTCCAAAGACTCCTTCATGGAATTTTTGTAATGCTTGTTGGTATTTTTAACAGTCCAAACATCTCATCATAATTTCATCAATATTTCTTCGAAAAAATATTCTAGAGACTAGCACATAGTGACTGGTCTTCATTTTTAGGGCTATCTTTTCTTTAGAGGACATTTCAACAAGAAAGCATCTAGACTTCAAGTAAATATAATATCCATGTACCATTCAGACTTTGGTATGGACACATATTGGATGGTAGTATCATCTAAATAAGGAGGATTTATATTAACAACTTCAATACTAGTCATCAACTTACATAACCCTTGTCCTTTAATTTCCTTGAGAGGTTCACTTTCCATATCATATTATTGAAGCTTATCTAGGCAATTGGCCTATCTTTCTTCTCTGAATGGTTGGTTTAGCAACATTTTGACAGGAGAATGTGGTACATAAGAAATAATATGAGCTAATAAACTGTAAGTTATGAAGTGAGCAATTTCTTTGACCAAAGAGAAATATTTCTTTTCTATCGTGGAATATTTCAATTCATAATCATGCAACGTTTTACTCATGAAGGAAATTGGAAGTTATTCCCCCTTTGAATTGTTTTGAGTAATTATGGAAGCAACTATCTCTTATGAGGTGAATGAATACAATATGAAATCATTATCAAAATATGGACTAACCAGAATAGGAGCAATGGTGATTGTGTTTTTTTATGTTTGTAAAAACCTTTTGAGTCTCTTGCTTCCATTCAAATTTCCAATCTTTCTTTAAGAGATCATTGATTGGATTTACAATTATGGCATAGTTTGGAACAAATCTTCTCACAAAATTTATATTTCCAAAGAAAGATTGTACTCCCTTTCGAGATGTAGGAGGATTAAAATAATTTATTGTCTTAATTATTTTTGGAGCAATATAAATTCCTTATTTTCTTACAATATGCCCAAGAAACTTTCCTTTTGATACTACAAATAATAATGTATTTGGATTGAGAGATATGCCATACTTTATGGATATTTGAAAAACTTGTGTAAGATGTTTTAGGTTGTGCTCTCTCAACTTTGAATGAACAGTAAAATCATCTTGATAGTTAGCCATGAGTTTTCCAATAAAATAATTAAAGGCATGGTTCATAGCTCTCTAAAATGTTTCTCCAACATTTTTTAATCCAAATGGAATGTGACCATATGCATAGGTCCATCGTGGTGTGATAAAAGAATCTTTTGGTATATCTTATTCATCCACTAGTACTTTATTGTACCCAGAAAACCCATCTAACTTGGATATTAATGCAAAAACAGTAACTTGTTGCAACAATATTTCCATGTTGGGAAAAGGGTAATTATCCTTGGCACTTTCTTGGTTGAGATCTCAAAAATCTACATAAAATTTAATTTCACCATTCTTCTTTCTAACAACCACAAGGTTAGAAATCTAGTCTGAGTGTCTGATTGAAAATATTATACCAACCCTTTTTAACTTTTCCAGCTCCAATTTCACTAGAGGCTTCAACTTTGGATTAATTATTCTTAATTTTTTCCTGAATGTCTTTGTTCCTTCCTTGAGTAGTATAGTATGTTGATAAATAGAATTTTTATATTCTTTCAAATCATCGTAGCTCCATGCAAAAACATCCCGAAATTCCTTGAAAAAAAAACTATAGTCCTTGATTTCATCAAAAGTGAAACTAGTGTCAAGATTTATATATTTAGGGGCTTCAGTCATGCCAATATTGATATTTTTTGTTTCTTTCACTTTCCTAAGGGAATATTTATCCATTGTGTTCCTTTACCTTGTTTGATAATATCTTATGAAGAGTGATTCAAGATTGATACAATTCTTTGGAAACAAAGTGGAACTTTGATCGAGAATCTCCCTTTGACTGATTTTTCCTTCTTTAAGACATGACTACATTTCATCTGATGCCTTTGATGATATTGAGTGAAAATCTATAATAAAATTCACCACGTGTTCATCATTTTCAAGAAATTTCCAATACTATTGATTGTCAAGTATTGATGGTCAGAACATTGTTTTGACATGAAAAGTATTGGAATTTTGAGAATCACCAGTATTAAAAAGAGAAGTTGTTGCTACAATGATTCTGATTTTTTATTCTTCGCTCGAGAAACAAAGGAAATATTGAAGGAATCAAATGAATCTATAATATCCCAAACTTTCGTTACATAATGCTTCAATTTATCCTTCTTAATTTTGTACTTTTTTCTAATATGATTGATGACCATTTCTGAATATCCAATCACCACCAGATCATTGAATTTCATTTGAAGTGCTAGAGTTAATACTTGAATTAATGCTTCATACTCAGCTTCATTATTGGTGCAAGGGAACTCAAATATGATTGCATGTGGATAAATACATGATTCAAGACTTTTAGAAATAATGCCAACTCCAACACCAAATTTAGAACATGCACCATCAAACGACATTTTCCAAAACCCTTGAAAGATGTTATCTTCCTTTTTTTTGGTAGAATTCATTTTCTCTACATTGAAAACAACATAATTTCCAATCCCAACATCAATATAGGTTCACATCATTTCTTCTTATTTATTTTGAAATGATGTTGGATTTCTCTATTCTCACAATGATTTGATCAATGTTCCATCTTTGTTTGGGAGCATCATGCAACTCCCATGATTCATTATGTACCCTCCAATCATTGAGCACAAACATATGCCAAATACAACACCATATGTTGTAGGAATATCAACCAGTATTATGGTGAAAACAATCATAATATGTGGTGTTGCACATATCAAGGAACAAAAGTATTTATTTCACCATAAGCTGATAATTGTTTTGGAATTAATGGCATAAATGATTTCACATGTCTCATAGTGCTTTTTGCATTCCATTCCAAGATCCTCCATTAAAGATAATGGCATGATATTATTAGTGTCTCCACTACCAACCATGAAATTATGCAACGTTAAATCATGATTCTCCAGTGATATGTAAGATTGTGGAACCATGCCTCTTGGTCTTGTTGGTATATAGCTTTGTTGTTGTTTTGTGTTCATAATAGATTTTATATCCTTAGACCAGATGAACTTGTATCATCCAAAATCTTCAAAATATTTTCCCTCTGTTGAGGTATATTGACTACATCCATGAATGGAAGAGTGATAAAAATCTTAGTTAAGTCATCAATTTCATTATAAGTCATTTGTAGTGGTGCTTTGGGATGATTTACGACTATTTCTTTCCTTGTTGGTGCTAGACCGTTATATTTTTCTTTTTCCTTGTCTAATTGATATTTAGGTTTGAATTTGTTTGCTTGATTCCTAGTTTGAACAACATTGTCTTTTTCTATATAATCATACTCGCATTATTCATACAAGCTTTCAAAAATGATGAAATTTATTCCATTTGGACTGATTCCAATATTTATTGTGGTCATTGATCAACTCTTTATTGGATTTCTCATTGTCTTCAATAAAATCATCTTCTTCAATTTCTTCTAGCATGACATCATTTGGATTTGGAAGTCAAGGTGTTATAGGTCTGTGATCTTTGTTTCTTTGATTTCCATCAACCTTGTTTCCGAAGTTTAGCTGAACTAGCCTTGCATCTTGATGTTGTGGAATTATATTGTCAACACTCTTCAAACAAGTTATATCATTTTGCATCTGTCGAATTATTCTATTTAAATCTTCAAACAAGAATATTTCTGACATTCAAGGGTTGTCCTTGAAATATTCCTCTTCCAATACCCCATTCTTCAATTTCTTTGGATGAACATGGAGTTTGAGATGATACATATAATCTTGTCATATTTATTTGGACTCTTCCAAGGATAATTTATGGATCAACATTACTTTCCAACATATTTCCTTCCATTTCAGTTGTTGTTCTCACTTCCTCATATAACATTGTGATTTGTGTAGTCTTTATTGCATAATTAACATTTGATGGCATTTCATTCTTAAAGCACCCAAATATAATAAGCTCATTTCGATGCTTCTCTTCTGGAATTTGATTTAAAGTCTTGAAAAAACATGAGTTGAAATATATGATCCTTTCATTTTTTTTCAAGGTGCATTAGAGTGAACTCAGTGAGTAAAGTATGATATGCAATTGGATGGGAATATCTAGTCATAAATATATTTTCATATCATCAAATGATCCAATTGACTAAGCTAGGAGAGAAAGGTACCAGTCATAGGTTAGGCCTATAAAAGTTTGAAGAAAAAATATCACCATCACATCATCATGTTAAATCAAATGGATGCCACAGATGGTAAGGAATTGGTCCATATGCTTTTTGGGATGCATAAGCCCATCACCTGTGAAGACAGGTAAAATGCCTTGAGGGAGGGTAGGAAAGTGATGTTGCTCTCCTTGTAAGATGAGAGGACTAGATCTGGATCTTCTTATTGAGTTTCTTTGTCTATCATTTTCCCTTTTTTCATTATTAGGAACTTCATTTCTTTTCTCTTCTCAGTCGATCATGACCACTACACTCACAACTTTAGATGTTGAATCTTGGGTTTCTTTATGAATTTCAAGAATCTTTCTTTTACTTCTAAGTGTTAGTGTTCCCTTGTATGATTCTCATTTCACAAATTTACCAGTGTCTCCTTTGTCTCTAAATTTCAACTACCTCTTCTTGTTGAGCCAAGACTTTCCAAGTATTTTTGAGTTATTCTCGACTTCTCACCATGATAAGGCCAAATTGTACAACTAGTTAAGTAAGCTCCGTTGATCCTCCAACCCAATTGGTATCTGGGATTGAATAGGCTTTTGTTGAGTCATTCAACTCTACTAGCCTGTGAAACTATCCTTTTGTTTATATCCCAAGTATGGTTTCCAAAAATGTTGATCTAAAATATTGTTCAAGGTCTCAAAGATAACATCACGAGGATAAATCCTCATGTGTGTTTATAGAGGTGGTACTTCTCTTTTAACATAATACAGATTTATAGGGAATGTTGTAAAAGACTAAAATTTTAAATAAAAAAATATTCACACATAAAATAATGCCCGAGAAAGGACCAAGATTGTTCATAAATGAATATTTACAATATTATGCAAGATTGTAAACCATAAAAGTGAGAAATTTTAAAGGACAACATCTCCATCATAACATAATCAGAGTAAAACAAATCATTGGACATGTTAGCGAAAGGAGTCACCCCATGACTGCATAGGGGTAAGCCTTACACATCAAGAAATATGAAAAGAAAATTGATTTTTAAATTATGAGAGAGGTAGGGTTGAAGCTATCTTCTTGACTTGACAAATCATATGAATCTATCCCTACAAATCATCTTCCATATGTAGCAAAATAGATCATCCAAAAGCAATGTTTAGCCTTTTCAAGGCTTTCAGGTGGAAGACTTTTATGAGAAACATAGAACTGCAAACATAAATACATGAAAATACTTTTCAGACATACTATTTATACAATAGAAGAAGAATCATAATTTGAAGATCCTTTTCAGAAGAGATTTAGAAACACATAAGGTAGAAGATCTCAAAGGATCCTCCTAAGCAACCCTCTCACACTTGTTGTTGAAGAATAACAAATCTTAAGAGTCAAAACATAGCTAAACACCACTTCCTTCTGTAAATGAATTCTTAACATAGAAAATGATAAGATAGGATATCTTCAAATTAATATGTCAAAGTACAAAAACAGAGCCTCTCGGCCTCCCCCTTTTTCTTCATTTGAAACATGGATTTATAACAAAAAGGAAAGGCAACAACTAGAGGTGCGAGCTGGCCCTTCCTCACATCGGATTCTCCAACAACAACTATCAATCAAACACCTATGATAACAGTTATTAACAAACTAATACAAAATAGGAGTCATGTAGGCAACCAATCCAACATGATTTAAATGACGTGGTCTTATTTTCTGCGCATTCCTTTCCATTGCCAAGCGTCCTCCAGTGGTTAAATGTTGTAATCATGCTACCACCTATAATCCTTTCTCTTCTCCACATCATCAACCACTCACCAGAATGATAACTCAAACTCCTTGAATCCAGGCATTTGTTGGTAGCATCGTTTGGTAGCGCGCTGGGTAGCGAGCTTGTGTAGTGTCTCCTCCAAACGGGCCCTCAATTTCAGTAGCATTGATCCATATTTGGCAGCACATTTTGAAATTCACATCACCCAGGAGATTTGGTAGCGCACTGTGAAATTCACAGTGCCCAGGAGATTTGGTAGCACACTGTGAAATTCACAATGCCCAAGAGATTTGGTAGCACATTCGGAAGTGACTTTCCAGGAATAAATTTGACTAATTTCTTACGCCAATTTTGTAGATGCAGGTCTTGGTGATAACATCGGGATTAATGGGGGATAGAGTCCTCCCTATGAGGCTCTAAGAACTCCTTTTGTAGCTCCAATGCCTTAGTGTTGGGTTGTGGAGTCATGCTCTGATGCATCATGCTAAAGACAACATATTGACAACTTATATTACGCTACTTACAAATAGAAAGAAAACACACCTGCTCTTGATGGATATTATTTGTGTACAAAACCTAAGCTAACTGAATTTTACAATGGGCTATTTGAAGGCAAACTTCCACCAAATCCTTTCAAGCAACTTGCTGACATGAGTCTTTATAATTCCAATGATTGACAACAGACAAGAGGAATATGAAAATGGTTTGAAAACATTTCCTATATCTCCTCTGACTGTTGCTGACACAATAAATTTTACAGATTCCAAAACATTTGAGAAATACAACTCCATATACACCCCTATAGGGTCATGAAAATGGTGACAAAACACAAGGGAATGATAGCATATTTCTTTTTCGACTTCAATTTTCTTACTGGAAACTGTGTGTACAATTGGAAGAAGGATTGACGTAGGTGGTTTCTGATCCACTGATGACTATTGATTTACTTCTAGTTGTGTATAAACGATCTCTTCATGTGCCTCAACTAAGGGTTGCTTCTGGTCAAACCTTCAGGTTATGTCTTCTGTGACAAGGCCAACCTCTGCATCATACTCTCTGTCTTCATAGTGATCAAATATAGGATAATCTTGATTCTCATTATCACTTGAATATTCATCAAAAACGGGCTGCTCTTCATACCTATGATCAACCTCTAAAACAATAATTTCATCAAGAATATAATTGTTAAAAATATCCATTTCAAGAACAGTAGTAACTGCTACTTCTAGTTATTCATACACATGATTTTCATCTAAAACAAAGTTATGAATGTTGTCATCTCCGAATACAGGAGTATTCTTTATAATTTCATTTGGACAGTGAATAAAATCATTTTCATCTTTATATTCAATAGAGCAATCTAACAAATCTTGAGCAGATTCTACATATCCCTCACAACAGTTATGGAAAATACTTTCAGAGGGATAAAACCTTTCGCAATGTTCATTGAATACTCTATGGAAATCCTTCAAGGACGAAATTCTAGAAGGGGGTAACGAGAAATACCATTTACGTGCATCCCCATCCAATGAATACATGAACATTTTCATCAATATGTCTTCATGATGGATGTCAAGTTGCTGCATCAAAGCATGAAATTCTTGAACATGCTCAACAGGGATGTCATCCTCATCTTCATAAAATCTGGGCAACAGATCTTTCCATTCATCAATAAGAGGCACAGGATCTAGATAATCATCTATGGCTAAGAAATTAAGTGGGTAAAACCTCTTGGCCAAGATATCCTTCATAGCTATTTAATTGGTCTCATTCCAATGGAGTCACCAATAGATTCTGAAGAATGGAGTTGCCATGGTGAATGTGCAGTCTTGAAGGTGTCCAACTTTAGTCACCATCTAAATCTTGAGCTATGAAATGTTGTTCTTCCCAGGGATATTTTCAATCTGCTCAAATCCATCCCTGATAATGATGCCAAATATGTTAGCGCAAGGAGTCACCCCATGACTGCAAGGGGTAATCCTTACACATCAAGAAATACGAAAAGAAAATTGATTTTTAAATTATGAGAGAGGTAGGGTTGAAGCTATATACTTGGCTTGACAAATCATATGAATCTATCGCTGCAAATCACCTTCCATATGCAGCAAAACAGATCATCCAAAAGAAATGTTTATCCTTTTCAAGGCTTTCAGGTGGAAGACTTTTATGAGAAACATAGAACTGCAAACAAAAATACATGAAAATCCTTTTCAGACATACTATTTATATAGTAGAATAAGAATCATAATCTAAAGATCCTTTTCAGAAGAGATTTACCAACACATAAGGTAGAAGATCTCAAAGGATCCTCCTAAGCAACCCTCTCACACTTGTTGTTGAAGAAGAACAAAGCTTAAGAGTCAAAACAAAGAAAAAACATAGCTAAACATCACTTCCTTTTGCAAATGAATTCTTAACACAGAAAATGATAAGACAGACTATTTTCAAATTAATCTGTCAAAGTACAAAAACAAAGCCTCTCGGGATGCCTCTTTTTCTTCATTTGGAACATGGATTTATAACAAAAAGGAAACAAAACAACTAGAGGTGTGAGCTGGCCCTTCCTCACATTGGATTCTCCAACAACAACTATCAATTGAACACCTATGCTAACAGTTATTAACAAACTGCTACAAAAAAGGAGTCATGTAGGCAACCAATCCAACATGATTTAAATGACGTGGTCTTCTTTGTTGTGAATTCCTTTCCATTTCCAAGCATCCTCCAGTGGTTAAACATTGTAATCATGCTTCCACCTATAATCCTTTCTCTTCTCCACATCATCAGCCACTCACCAGAATGATAACTCGAATTCCTTGAATCCAGGTGTTTGTTGGCAGTGTCGTTTGGTAATGCACTGGGTAGAGAGCTTCTGTAGAGTCTCCTCCAAACAGGTCCTCAATTTCGGTAGTGCCGATCCATATTTGGTAGCGCATTGTGAAATTCACAGTGCCCAGGAGATTTGGTAGCGCACTGTGAAATTCATAGCACCTAGGAGATTTGGTAGCGCATTGTGAAATTCACAGCACCCAGGAGATTTGGTAGCTTATTCGGCAGCGACTTTCCAGGAATAAATTTGACTAATTTCTTACGCCAATTTTGTATATGCAGGTCTTGTTGATAAGAGGACATAATAAGAAATATAGGACACATTTACAGAGAACTTAACATGGTATTTGCAATTAAAACTCAAAAATATTTTCATAGACACATTTCTTGAAATCTCATGCTTAAAGATAAAAGTTAGAGAAATCACTAGACATGTGCCCTAAATAGTTTTCTGGGGATCCTAAAAAAATATACAAATGTTTTCAAGAATGTTTGTAATATTTGTAAAAATAAATTTATTCATCCTAAATGGACTGGGATGGGGTACTCGTGGACCAATAATAAAAGAAATACCTGGAAGAAATAAATAAAGAAACAATTATAAATTAACCTTTGGTTTTCACATATTATGAAACAAGAAAGGCTAGGTGACTACTAATTGATAGTTTTGATTAATTGTGTTGGTTTTCATTGATGTCAACCCTTGAATAAAGTCCAGTAGAGAATTTTGGTAGCAAAAAGGTTTGGGTAATGGACCCAAGTTTGTTTGATGGATAATGGTATGAGTTTTGATATATTTTCAGGTAAGAATATTCTAGATGGATAGTACATGTCATGCCATTTATGGTGGTATGTGGAACGTCAAATAAATCCTCATGGTTAAAGAGTTATGGCCATGTGAAGTTGGAGAACCTCATGAGTCATCTAGAAGCCCCAAAAGGTCAAAGTAGTCAAAGTGTTTGCAAGGAAGAAATGATTTAAATAATAAAGTGAAGTGATGAGTGTACTATAAGTCAAAGAGGATGCAAAATAAATTATTTAAATAATGAAGTTAATGGAGAACTTACTAATTATGGAAAGTGGTTAAGTTAAGTGGACAAGTGGTTATAAGTGGGTTAGCCCTAAAATACAGAAAGTGGTTTAAGAGATTTTAGAAGGTAAATAATAAAGTGAAGTGTTGAGTGTACTATAAGTCAAAGTGGATACAAAATAAATTATTTAAAGAATAAAGTTAATGGAGAAATTACTAAGTGGACAAGTGGTTAGAAGTGGGTTAGACCTAAAATAAGGAAAGTGGTTTAAGATGGTTAGAATGTAACCCCTTGAAGAAGATACATAAAAGAATAATTAAGAGACAAGGGTCTCTCATTTTATCTGAAAGTGATTGAGGTAACCAAAGGATATCTAAGCCAAATTTCAGAGGGAAGGTGAAGTAAAGAAGGTCAAAATTCAAGGGAGGATAAATGATTTTGATGATTCTTTCTAAGGTATGTTATTTACAGGTCATCTCACCATTTATCCTCCCAGTGATAGTGTGATAGTGGTTCCATCATTCTACTTATATTTTAGTTGGTTGGATGTGGCAAGGACAGGTGGTTGTAGTCACCTCCTGGTTGTAGCCAGAGAACATAGGGGGTTGTATCCTCCTTCTGTTTGTAGCTAGAGAATTGGGGAGTTGGAGTTTCCCTCAGGTTGTAGCCTGAGAAACTAGGGGGTTGGAGTCTCCTTCCAGTTGCAGCTATAAAAAAAAGGAAGTTGGTGCTTCCAATGAATGTAATTCTTAAAGACATATAAGAAAAATCATTCTATGGTTTTCTCCCGCTTTGGGTTTCCACGTAAAAATGCTAGTGTATTGTGTGTGTGTATGATTTATCATGTGTTCATTGTTTATTTAATTTGCAACTATTGGATGATAATGCTACATTGATATAATACTTGCATTTTGTGGTTAAAAAGGATTACATTGCTCTATTACTGATTCACCCTCCCTCTCAGTTATCCAATAATTGGAATCAGAGTCAGTTCCTTCAGGAAACAGTTTAACCACTGGAAGGAGATCATGGATTATTCTGAGAATGGAGTACCAATGTTTAATGGTTATATTGGTTTACAGTATGAGATTTGGAGCATAAGGACACAAGTATTTCTACAGGCACATGGTAATTATATTTGGCTATCAGTTGTTACAAGATATGATAGTGAAAAAAGGGAAAAGTCTGTAGCGAAGAAGGAATTGAAGAAGATTAACAAAATAGCAATGGATTTCATCTGGGAAGGATTACCTAATCCGATAAGAGAAAATGTTGGTAAATTTTCATCGGCCAAAGAACTTTGGGATAAGTTACATGACATATATTCTTCACCCATCGCAAATTCCGAAAATGCCAAAGAAGATGCAGACACAGATCGAGAAGAATTATGTTCACCATGTCAAACAGATTCAGAACATGAAGAGTACATAATCACCAGAGGTATGTTGTTTTTATTTAATTGTGAAAAACACAGACATCTTGAAATAGAATGCCATGAAGGAAATGAGATAGAAAAACTAATTGAAAAGGAAGACAATTATGAAGGAGAATTGATTAGTGCTTTAGATGACCTAAGAGAAGAAAAAAATTCACTCAAGAAAGAATTGATGAAACAAAATGAAAGTGTTCACATTTTTTAAGAATCCCAACAGGTCATCGAGAACTTAAGAACTTAGCTAGAAGAAGCCAGAAAGATTGAATAAATATTGAATATCAAAAGCAGTATTTGGAAGCCAACATATCAACACAGGAGGAAGAAGTAGAAATGAGAGAGAAGATATTAACATATCATCTTAAGGAAAGAACTAACGATCTAAACCAGCTTGAGGAAAAGTTTGGTAAAGAAGAGAAAGGACTTGAAGAAGAAATAATCACATTAAAAATCCAAATTGAAAAAGAGAAAAGAACATAAGAAGTCAGGAAGTCTCAGATAATGAAGAAAGAAGAAGAGGTTGAGAAGCTTAAAGAAGAATTTTTCACACTGAGAAGTAAAATCATCAAGTTCAACAAGAATGTTGAAGAGACAGAAACATCCACATCAATCATAGAGAATGAAGAGAAGCACTCTAGGTTTCTAGAAAAGAAGAATGAAGAAAATAGAAAGAGTTATGCAGAAGTACTCAAAGGAAGGAATCATGGTCAACCAAAATCTAATAAAACTATTGAAGATACATCCTCAAGAAGACCATTCATGTTCAAGTCACAAATAAGCTTCAATATTGATCATGATCAGTCAAGGTATAAATTCAGAAGGACCACACCACAAAGAAGATCATTCTCTCCCAGGTATGCAAATTTATTTTATGATCATTATTTTTATTGTACTAATTTTGGACATAAGGTTGCAGATTGCAGGGATTATAAAATAAATTTTCAAGCAAGAAGTGCCTATGTGGCCCCACATAACATTGAATGTTACAAATGTCATAACTATGGACACATAGCTAGTGATTGTAGAAGCATGATCGATACTTCTATGAAAGAGAACATCGATATCAGATATAAGAAAGTATAGATAAGAAAACATGAAAAACAAGTGAACAAAGAGAAGGTCCCATAGATCACAAGATTGGAAATAAAACGAGATGAATAAAATTCTATAGAGAAAGATGTCATATACAAAAGGTTTTGAAAAATAACTGAAAGAAAATAAGTATAGTTAAATAAGGAACATGTTCAAGAGATTGTACTTTCAGGCATTGTAGTGAAACAAGAATCCACAGACAGAAAGAAATAAGTCAGAGCTTAGAGAGATGATGAATCTACCAATGAAGATGATGATGAATACACATCAGAGCAAGAATTGTTTTAATCCATCCGGCTTAGAGACTCCCATGTAATATGAATATTAGACAGTGGGATTCTATGCAATAGCTGTGAAAGACCAAAGAACCATCATTTGAGAAACTTGCAAAGTTTGAGAAGTCAGATCCAGAGCAGTCAATTAGCAGAAGTACAATCAGTTGTAGTAGTGAAGAATTCATGATAGTATAGTGATAAATGGGTCAGCATTATGGGCAATTGTGCAGTAGAGTCTTGGACAATATGGACATAGATGGATTAGTAAGAACACTTGGTAGGTTTGGACATATATATGAAAGTGGACGAGAGCAAGGATTCATAGATTGGTTCAGAGAGTGGTTCAGAGATAAATGAACATTATCATAATGGATAATAATTACACAGGAAATGGCTCGAACAAAATTAATGTATTCCAAATTGACAGATATTTTTTGGACACATACAATGCATACAATATTTCACATTCAAAACAGATTAATGCTCAGAAACAACACTGACAAAACTATCTATGAGCTATGGAAACGAAGACCAGAAAATATGAATCACTTCAGAGTATTTGGAAGAAAATGATACATCAAACAAGAAGAAGGAAGAATGGGAAAGTTTGACTCTCTTATGGACAAAGGAGTACTTTTTGGTTACTCAAGTACAAGGAAAGCATACAAGTGTTACAATCTTAGGTTGAACAAAGTTGTGGAAAGTATCAATGTAACAATTGATGAAACAAGTAGACGAGAATTAAAGGAAGAAGAAAATAAATCAATGGAACAACTTTACGAAGAAGAAGCAGAAGATGAAGAAGAAGTAGAAGGGGAAAATGAAGAGGATCAGACAGAAGTAGAAGATCGATTTCATCAAGTGCCTTCAAAGACACCTAGCAAGCGAGTACAAAAGAATCATCCTTTAGATCAGATTATCGGAAACAAAGATGCAGGAGTTGAGACTAGAAGAAGAATATATTCACTAGAACAAACACACCTAACACTCTCATCTACGATTGAACCAAACAGTTTTGAAGAGGCTAGCAAGGATGAATTTTGGAATAAGGCCATGGATGAAGAATTGGATCAAATATAGAAAAATGACACTTGGGAATTGGTTCCAAGACCAAAGAATAAGAATGTGATTGTCACAAAGTGGGTATTCAGAAATAAATTGAATGAATATGGACATGTTACAAGGAACAAATCTAGATTGATATCTAAAGGATATGCACATGTTGAAGGAATCAACTTTGACGAGACATTTTCCCCGGTTTCTAGAATGGAAGAAATCCAATTGCTTTTAGCTTATGCATGCTCCAAGAATATTAAATTGTATCAGATGGACATGAAATCATATTTTCTAAATGGGGAACTTGAAGAAGAAGTCTACATTGAACAACCAGAAGGATTTCAGTTGTCAGAAAATGCAGATTATGTGTCTAAATTGAAGAAGGCCTTGTATGGTCTAAAATAGGCTCCTAGAGCATGGCACTCTAGAATGGATAAATATCTACAACAAGCAGGGTTCAGAAAAGGAAGTGCAAACAACAACCTCTACAACGAGGTAACTCAGGATAGTATTTTATTAATTTAAGTTTATGTTGATGATATTATTTTTGGAAGCAATGATGATAGGTTAAGCCATAAATTTGAAAAGGATATGAAGAATGAATTTGAAATGTCATTACTCATAGAACTATCCTTCTTTCTGGGTCTTCAGATACGTCAAAGAAACCAAGGAATTTTTATTTCTCAAACTAAGCATATCAAAGAAATGCTAAAGAGGTTCAGAATGGAAGATTGCAAACCAATTACCACTCCTATGCAAACCAATTGAAAGTTGAGAAAATATGATGATTCAAGGTCTACAGACCAGAGGAAATACAGGTCAATGATTGGTAGCTTACTATTTGTGACAACATCCAGACCAGATGTAATGTAGACAATTGGACAGGTGGCATGATTTCAAGAAGCACCAAAGGAATCACATGTATTAGCAGTAAAGAGTATTTTCAGATATCTCAAAGAAACAAAAGAGTTTGGATTATGGTATCCAAAAGGAAATGATCTATCACTTAGTTCCTACACATATGCAGATTGGGAAGGTTGCATTGATGACCGACGAAGCACCAGTGGATCAACGTTCTACTTGAGTGAGTGTTTAGTATCGTGGCTAAGAAAGAAACAACCATCAATATCCTTATCTACAGCCGAAGAAGAGTATATTGTAGCAACAACATGTTGTACATAGGTTCTATGGATGAAACAAACTTTGACATATATACAGGTTGAGTATAATGAGCCCATTCTAATCTATTGTGATAATATAAGCACCATCAATATCTCAAAGAACCCAGTGATGCACTCCAAGATGAAGAACATTCCAATCAAGTATCACTTTCTACGGGAACAAGTTGCATAGAAGAACATCAGAGTTGAATATGCGGGCACAAAAGAACAAGTGGCAAACATCTTACAAAAAATCTTCCATGCGAAGCCTTTGAGTATCTTCGCTAGAGACTCAAAGTAATTCTACTCCAAAATGAATGCTTTTGAATGATTATCTTATATGTCTTAGATTTAGATGAGAAAGCACCATAAAGAGGAAAATTCAAGTTGGGAGATCAGTTTCATGAAGAGTTCAATCAGAGGGAGTATCCCCAAGGAAAATTCAATTAGGGGGAGCAACCCCGAATGTAAAGATACCTTTCCTAATGATGACAAAGGGGGAGATATTTATTAGATGCATAGCATAGAGGCATGGTTCCAGGGGGAGCGATGGTCATAGGGGGAGAATAAGTGGTATGAATTCAGTATTACATGACTTCAGTATTGCATCAGAGTGTTTCTATCAATGCCAAAGGGGGAGATTGTTGATTAATTGGGTTGGTTGTCATTGATGTCAACCCTTGAAGAAAGTTCAGTAGCACAAAGGTTTGGGTAATTGACCCAAGTTTGTTTGATGGATAATGGTGTGAGTTTTGATATATTTGTAGGTAAGACTATTCTAGATGGATATTACATTCCATTCTATTTTTGGTGGTATGTGGAATGTCACATAACTCCTCATGGTTAGAGATTTATGACCATGTGAAGTTGGAGAACCCTCATGAGTCATCTAGAAGCCCCAAAAGGTCAAAGCAGTGAAATTGTTTGCAAAGAAGAAATTATTTAAATAATAAAGTGAAGTGATGAGTGTACTATAAGTAAAATAGGATGCAAAATAAATTATTTCAATAATAAATTTAATGGAGAACTTACTAATTATGAAAAGTGGTTAAGTTAAGTGGAGAAGTTGTTATAAGTGGGTTAACCTTAAAATAAGGAAAGAGGTTTAAAATGGTTAGAAGGTAACCCCTTGAGGAATCTACATAAAAGTATAAATAAGAGGCAAGGGTCTCTCATTTTAATCAAACTTGAGCATATTGAATATCTACAAGTGACTGAGGTAACCAAAAGATATCTATGACGAATTTCAGAGGGAAGGTGAAGTAAGGAAGGTCTAAATTCAAGGGAGGATCAATTATTTTGATGATGCTTTCTAAGGTATGCTATTTACAGGTCATCTCACCATTTTCACAATAAATGTTTTTCTAGAATGATTCAGAACGTGAAATTGGGAGGAAGTTGAGGAAACCTATTCAAGTAGCTGTGATAAAAATTTCATCTTGTGGGTCATTTTATTTTTGGAGTTACACTCCGTGGAAAATAGGGTTTGTGGCTAGTCCTAAAACTAGTCTAAAACATGTGTTTCGGGTAAAAAAGTCATAACTTATTCATGACATATCTAAATTCAGTAAGACAAAATGTATTGGTTATAGTATAGTCTGTAGTATTCTGTGTACCATTTTCAAATCCATACAATAAATATTTTGTGCGGGGAAAGCTCTACAAGTTCGCTCTCTAGAATAAGCCATAATTCAACAAGGTATGTCATTTTTGCTATAACTCCTTTTCTGAGAGGTTCCAAGTAGTGAAATCTGGAGGAATTTCATAAAAGACTCTGAAGAACATTGTATAACATTTTCATATCTTTATTCATTACAGGTACATAGTTATGATTATTGCAAGTTAGGGTTGTTGACTAATCCAAAATTAGTCATGTGAGACTAAAGTAAAGTTTGATGAAAATTCTAGTCTCTTGTTGTTAAAGTTAAGGAAGGTTTGCATGTATGTGATCATATGCACCAAGTTTGTTAGAAAGTTACAAATGAGATTTGGATGATGAAGTTGATGAGGGATTTTGGTTAAGATACATGTTGGGTACATGGTTGAGACAAGTAGTTGATGAGTTGGCACATACATGAGGTGTATAGTTGATGATATTGGTACATCTTGATGAGTCATAGTTTATGTGTATTTGATGCATTATTGGTACATATTTGGTGCATGGTTTATGCACTCGTTGATGGTACAGGTTGAGCTACAAGTTGGTGCATGGTTGATGCACTTGTTTATGGTACATGTTGATTACAAGTTGTTTGGTACAGGTTGGTGCATGGTTGATGCAATTGTTTATGGTACAAGTTGATTATAGGTTGATTGGTACATGTTTATAGCAGTATATCTCACAGTGATAGTGTGACAATAGTTCTATCATTCTACTTATATTTTAGGGCAGTTGGATGGGGTAAGGACAGGTGGTTGTAGCCACCTTCCGATTGTAGTCGGAGGACATAGGGGGTTGTATTCTCCTTCTGGTTGTAGCCAGAGAATTGGGGAGTTGGAGCTTCTCTCACATTGTAGCCTGAGAAACTAGGGGGTTGGAGCCTCCTTCCAGTTGTAGTTGGAAAACAAAGGAAATTGGTGCTTCCAATGAACGTAATTTTTAAAGACATATAATAAAAAACATTATGTGGTTTTCTTCCACTTTGGGTTTGCATGTAAAAACATTGGTGTACTATGTATGTGTATGATTTTTGTTCATTGCTTATTTACTCTGCAACTATTGGATGATAATTCTACATTGATATAACACTTGCATTTTGTGGTTAAAAATGATTGCATTTCTCTCATACTGATTCACCCCCTCTTAGTAATTCAAGAGATAGAAGAAAGAAGTAAAGACTTAAAAATGTGACTACTTGACTTACTTTGATGGAAAAAGACTTTTTTCGTTTTCTTTTTGACGTCCCTTTTGTAGATTGCTCAATTGGAGGTTCCCTAATGATTGTAACTTATTTCTGTTGATGTGGTTCAATAATTTTGATCAATGCATTCTTTAACCATAGTTCGATGTACTCCCACATGGGAGAAACTATTGTTAAATGTTTTATTCTTGCATCGAACAATTCATTCTCAATATCTTTAAAACCAAAACTCAGCTGGTGAAATGTGTCTTCAATGTCTTTATTTTTATTCACACAGTGGATCAACCATCTTTCCACTTCTTCCTCTGAATATTTAGTTAAGTGATTGAATTCACCTGCCCATGAAATCTTAAGGGCATCTAATTGTTCTTGTAACTGATCCTTTGAAATCAATATTGAATCCATTGTTAGGTGTGGGCCTTTCAACTATTTTGTAAAATCAACAAGATTTAAGAAAGCATCACTTCTTTTTGTATTTATGGTATTACATTCAATAATTATTTCTCTTAAAAACTTTATTATTTTTAACCAACATGCATTTATTTGCCTTAGTAAAATTTTAGAAGGGATATTTTTCCTTCTTTTATGTACCTCTTTCATATTTGAGACTTTAGTGGAAAAAAGTGTCAATGACTTCCTTATAAAAAGTGTTCATCATTTTCCAAGTCCTTTTGGAGATATTCCTTAAAGTTTAGAATCCTTGAAGAGAGTGTAGTCGAACTAGTGGCTAGTTCCCATATTTCAAGAATTAAAGCAATTATTTTCTAAATGTTATCTCCGATGTACTTT
The DNA here is from genome assembly GCA_032191745.1 of Picea mariana. Lineage (NCBI taxonomy): Eukaryota > Viridiplantae > Streptophyta > Pinopsida > Pinales > Pinaceae > Picea > Picea mariana. Next base: position 248,257 of record JASDQU010737419.1, read on the forward strand.
CTAATAGCCATTAATAGACTAGAGGCACTTATCAAACTAAAACTAGACTCTGGTATGTCTTCTATACTATTAAGTGGTCGGATGGAAACAATTGGCTCAACAAAAAAAGGCCTTGGGAGCAAGGCACTCTCTAGTTCCTCCACTCTCTCCTTCAAAATCAGGTTTTCCTTTTCTATTTCATTAATTGAATATTTTATGTATTACCCTATGGATTCATGGAATTCCATAACTTTATAAGGTCTTACCCCTTGAATATCAATTTTTGAATTCCATTTCTCAACCAGTTTCTTATTTTTCAAATTAATTTTCTCATTAACAATTTCTTTGAATTGTCATTGAAGGTCAAGTGGTGCAGTGTGATAGAATCCTCTTCAAAAACTATTGGCTCCTAACAAACCAATTCCTCTATTATTGATTTTTTCTCAATCAATATTTTCTCAACTCAGACAATCTCTTCCATTATGGCATCAAATTCCATGTCCTTGAGTTTAGATTTAGATATGTATTGCCCTACCTTTTGATTTATTTCTCTTTTTATTTTGGGATGTATAAGGAATGTGTGTGATTTTTCAATATCACCTTTAGAAGGGTCCTCATCCCCTCCATCACCAGAATTTATAGAATGGGAATTTCTTTGTTCTTGATTGTTTCCTTGAGTCTTATTCTTTGTTGATAAACTTATTTCTGAAACATTGGGTGAGCCATGGTTAGGGCTACCACTCCTTGTCGTTTGTCCCTTTTGTTTGTATTGGTCATTTGTACTGACCAAGGTATCAACATCATCATGATTTTTCTCAAGAATGGATTCAAGAGGGTTTTGGTTATTCCCTCCTTATTTTAGTTGAGTAGATTTGATAAATGATGAACCATAGCCAATTGAAGATGTTAGTCGTTGAGATGTTCCAGGTTGTCAGTGGAACTATGCCAAGGATCCTTGGAGATAAAACTCATATTTGAATTTCAAATATAGTTTGTATAACAAAGGGTTTGGATAAATACTCAATGATTCCTCACAACTCATGTAATATTTTAGACGAGATGATTGGGAAAACTCTTAGCCTACATGGAAAATTTCCCTTTTGTGTAACATACAAATTAGGGTTTAATATGTGAATGTATGAAATAAATACATGTACATACAAGTTATTTACTGCAAATAAATCTTGTAGTTGAATATGAGGAAAACATGTTGAGCAAACTAGAATTCAACAGTGTAAACAATAATGATTTTTGGGTTCGTTAAGGTTATATGCTTAAGACAACTTATCATTTGAAACATTCATGAAGATGTCAAGATATTTATGCATACATTCAACCGATTCAAACAAATAATGGAAATAAATTGGTCATATAGATGAAATCAATCTAATTCACATAAGAACCAACACAGATTTACAACATATATGGTGTCAATCCGTTGTAAGCTTCTATTGATGAATTTTCAGAATACATTACATAATGGAAGGTATGGCTTCTCAAGAAGATTACAATGGAGAAGAAAATAAATTGAGCTTACAAACTGGTACAATAAAATGTCATTGAATCCCTACAAGCTTGTTGATTTCCCTTTCATAATTCATTATGTGCCTAGAGTTGGGATGATCTTTGAACTTTGAGAACAAGCTACTCTTCCTCTTGTTGAGACTCACAGAAAGATTGAGGGTGAGGGGGGGGGGTGTAAATTAGAATCATATCAATTCACTCTAATTTTCTTTCCTTTCAATTATTTAGAATTATTTAGAAGTGCTCACTTAATCACGAGTGTGTGCAAAAATAAAAACAAGACAAGAAAAACAGTACACACAAATTTTTACGTGGAAACCCAATGTGGGAAAAAACAACATAACATATTTCTTTATGTTCTTCTGCAAGAACCAACTTAAAATTTACAATTTTTCATCTAGACGCACTCACCTATTTCAAATAATGAGGACACCAATCCTCTCAGGCACCAACCTATCGCAGATAATGAGGACACCAATCCTCTCAAGCACCAACTTGTTTTTTATCTCAACAGGAACCCACCTATCGTAGATAATAAGGACACCAATCCTATCAAGAGCCAACCTATTATAAGTGATGAGGACACCAATCCTCAATGAGCTTCAACTCACCCTAGCACCACCCTGCCACCCTGTATTCAATTTAAAAAAAATATTTCTTACAGAACTAGACCTTTCTCCTTAATTCAAAATGACAATCTAATGTGTCTCCAATTCAATTGCTTTTAACAGTTATAGGAACTTTTTATTATATTCTCGTCTTCCCTATGCTCGAATAGAAGACATCCCTATTTATAATTTTTTTCCTTAGTTCAATTTCTTGTATGTGGACGTGTGACAGTTATAATGTGGACAAATATTGACCAAATCAAAGTCCTATTAGTTACACTTATGTCGAAATAAAGTATGTGGGTGCATGACAATTATATTTTGGAATTATCTTGACCAGATCAAGGTCCAGTTGGTTATATGTGGACATTATTTGACCAAATAAAATGGACCAAATATTCCTACAACTGAACTCTATCTCATTAGAGCATATCCTCAAGAATGACGCAACAATTTACATTATGTTCTACAAAGCACCCATTGCGCAGATAGAATAGGAGCACAATATTCAAGTCACAATTCTTCAACCTATATCACTTTCTCTACGACATGCTTACCCATTTGCCGAAAATTCCACATGGAATTCTATAAACAATACCACATAGATCTCTCTCATTAATATCTAAAGTGAGATTCCACCACACCAAATGTGACTGTCAGTTCCTTTTGCTAGAAAAATGGCCTGAGCTCCCTCGCATGAAACTCAATAAGCAATATCAATGATATTTGTCGTTGACAACATCCCCATGTGGCTTTCTTGATTGTCTGCTAAAATCCCACTCATTCTGTCGCAGTTCACTCCATCACACTTCTCTCCATCATACTTTTCCTCTGAAATACATCATAGGTTGTCCACATGTTGTTACGTGCACTCCTAGAAGACTCAATCATTTCCTTGATTTATTTTGCATCATTGATCCTTCCATTCTTCAATCTTTCTTCTCACTTCCTTATGCATTCTTGTGGTCGTCTCTGCATTTCTATTTACTTTTCTTTCACTTCATCTGCCTGTGTGCCAAATTTTCACCATATTGTTTGTACTCCATGTCCATGATCATTTTGACATCAATGAAAACATATGCACAACAAACTCCCCCTTTGTCATTGATGGAAACCAAAAGATCCTTCTTCTTTGTTCTGAAAGGTGACTATCAAAACAATGGCCTTTATGCTAAGTTTCTCCCCCTTTCAATGTGAGCAACTATAAGCCAAGGTTATCCCCCTTTCAATGTGTGCAACTGCAAGTTGCTCCCCCTTTCAATGTCACAACTGCAAGGTTGTATTATTTTCCCCATTTGACAGCAATGACAAAGAGAGACTTTGGATATTCTCTCCTCCAAGCCTCTTTACACACAGTACCATCCTTAAATAGAATATCATCGAGAGTCCTTGCAAAATTCAATTATGCGCATCTCCAATAGTAAATGGGGCACCTTTCGAAGTAGTGAACTATGTTCTTTATAGAAGAAGGGAAGACAAGATCACCCCCAACTTTTGTCTGAGATACTCACAAGGTTCTCTTGGTAATGGATTGGTAAAAATATCTGCAATTTTCTCTTTGGAAGGAACATACTCTAATTTGACCACCTGATCCTGAACCTATTCTCTGAGAAAATGATATTTTATTGGTATATGCTTAGTCTTAGAGTGTTGAACATGTTTTTTAGAGAGATTAATAGCACTTGTATTGTTACATAGAATGAAGACATGTTGATCACAAGGAACTTGAATATCCTTGAGATTGTTTTTAATCCACAACACTTGAGTGCAAAAGGATGTTTTATCTATGTATTTAGATTCAACTATAGAGAGAGAAATGGAATTTTGTTTCTTGCTAAGCCAGGAGACTTAAAAACTGCCAAGGAAGAATTTTCCTCCATTGGTGATTTTTCTATCATCAATACTTCCTTCCTAGTTTGCATCTATATAAGCTCTAAGAACGAGATCTGTGTCTTTTGGATAACACAATCCATAATCAATGGTGCCTTACAAGTATCTAAATATTACTTTTAACCGAAAGAAAATGAGTTTCCTTAGGATTGGCTTGAAACCTGCCTACCAAACCCCTTGCGTGTATGATGTCAGGCCTTGAAAATGTGAGATAGAGTAAGTTTCTTATCATATACTTGTACATGGTTTGATCTACTTCTGGAGCATCGTCATCCCTGCTGAGTTTGCAACTGGAAGTCGTGGGAGTGCTTACTGGTGCACAATTTTCCATGCTAAACTTCTTTAATATTTCCTTGAGATATTTGCTTTGAGAAATGAAAATTCCTCTTTCTGATTGATGAATTTGTAGGCCAATAATGAAAGATAGTTCCCCTAACATAGACATATCAAACTCTTGTTGCATTGTAGCTACAAAATTCCTACTTATTAATTCAATGTTTCTCCAAACAATAATGTCATCAACATACTCTAAAATAATTAACAAGTCAATACCTTCATCCTAGATGTATAAGTTTCTATCAATAGATCCCTTTTTGAATCCTTGTTGGTGCAAATACTTGTCCAGTCTGTAATACCAAGCTCTTGGAGATTATTTTATCCCATACAAAGATTTACTTAATCTACAAACATAGTCCTTTTTGTAAGTTAGTTGAAAACCCTCTGGTTGCTCCACATAAACTTATTCCTCTAGGTATCCATTTTAAAAGGATGATTTAACATCCATCTAGTAAATTTTGAACTTTTTGTAACATGCAAGTGCCAAAAACATTCTGATTGCTTCAATTCTTGCAACTGAGGAAATTTTTTCTTCAAAGTCCACGCCTTCTACTTGAGCATACCCTTTTCATACCAGTTTGGATTTGTTTCTGACAATATGTCCATCTTCATTCAACTTGTTTCTATATACCCATTTAGTTCCAATAACATTCTTGTCATTTGGTTTTGGGACAAGATCCCCAGTCCTTTTTTTTCTCTATTTGATCTAGTTCTTCATTCATGGCTTTGACCCAATATTCATCTTGACTTGCTTGCACAGAATTTTGTGGTTCACTCATGGATAGCAATGAAAAATTTGAAGAACTAGATGTATCTATTATTTTTCTTCTAGTTTGTACACTTGCTTCCATGTTTCCAAGAATATGGCTCTCTAGATGATGTTTTTGAACATCCTCTTCTTATGAATACTCTTGTTCATGTTGTTCGTCCATTGCATTGTCTTGAAACTCATTGCTGATTTATTTATCATGTTGATCATTATGGTGTTGATGTCTTACTGGATGAAGTGGTACCTCATCTACCTTGACATCTATGCTCTCAATTATGTTATGGAGCCTTTTGTTGTAGCACTTGTATCCTTTACTTCTGGAGGAGTATCCTAACAGTATTACTTCATCAAATCTAGAATCAAACTTACCTAAGTTATATTCATTCCTTTTAATGTAGCATTTTATTCCAAAATTTTTGAAGTTCTTTATTGATGTTGGTATGCCATGCCATAGCTCATAAGGGGTTTTATTGTTGTTTACTCGTATGTGTGATTTGTTGAGAATGCTAACAACAGTTTGAACATCTTCTCCCCAAAATATTTTGGGTACTTATAATTCATCAAGCATAGCCCTGGCCATTTCTTGAATTGTTATGTTCATCCCTTCTACTACTGCATTCTGTTAAGGGGTTTTGGCAATAGAAAACAGTCTCTTGATCCCATGATTTTCACAATAACTATTGAATTCATCATATGTTAATTCTCCTCCTCTGTCTGATCTTAGGTACTTTATTTTTAAATCCATTTCATTTTCTACCTGTGCTTTGAAGATTTTAAATTTTTCATAAGCCTCAAATTTGTGCTTCAACAATCCAACCCAAGTCATTCTGGTATAGTCATCAATCAAAAAAATGAAACATCTTTCACCTCGAGATGATTGCGTACTGGTAGGGACATATATACCAATATGAATCAAATCAAGAGGTCAAGTGGTGGAGTGTTCTCTTTCCTTGAATTGAACTCTTGATTGCTTTCCAAACTAACATGAATTGCAAACAATATTCTCAGGTTTGGAAATTTTAGGCATATCTCTCACAACATATTTTATTCCTAGCTTAACAAGATGATTAAAATTAAGATGACCTGGTCTTTTGTGCCAAATCCATCTCTCAACGGTTTTACCAATGCGACATTTTTCTTTGCCTTCTTCTAGAACATACACATTCCCTAAAGTTCTAACTGCATTTACAACAGTCTTCCCTGTATTTGCATCCATTACTTTAAAACTTTTTGAATGAAAGAGAACGTTGTGTCCTTGGTCACACATTTGAATTACACTCAACAAGTTATGTTTTATACCATCTACATACATCACATTCTATGCTTTGGTCTTTCCATTTTTATATTCATCTAATACAACAGTTCCCTTTCCTCTAATTTTGGCTAGAACATTGTTTCCAAAAGTAACATTACCACCTTTTTCTTCAGTTAGGAATTTAAACTTACTCTTGTCTCTTTTCATGTGCTTGGAGCAGCCACTGTCAATATACCATTGATTTTCTTGATTTTTGGCATATAGATCTAGTCCAAAATTTTCTTTGTTTTTATTTTTCTTCCTCCAAACCTTGGTAAAATATTCTCGTTTGTCTTGCTTAAATATAGGAAGCAACTTGTGTCCAAAATTATGGCATACTTGGCACTTGACGCCATTCAGTAAAGGGAAGAAGGCATTATCGAAAGGATTTTGAACCATATCCATTTGAGGATTTTTGAATGCCATTCCTACATTTCTGTTATATCTAAAAGTTTTGTAACTCATAGCCTTATGTCCAAATTTTCCATAGGAGAAACAATATCCATAGAACAAATTTGGATGCCTTGGAATGAAAAACTTACTTGTAGGAATCAGTCTTTGTCTGCCAACTTGATAATATTCGAGCACCTGTTGCTTCCTTGCTTCATATATGTTTGCATAGTTGGGATGATCTAGTTATGACTGCTTCTAATTTTCATTTTTTTCTTTGTTAGGTTGGCTTTGTTTCCCTTGAGAGAATATGAATAACTTGTAGGCTTCTCAGTAGTTGACATTTTGGTGCTTGACTCACCTTTGACAAATTTCAGACATTCCTTACATCCTATCCCTGTCTTGTCATCTGGCGATCTCTGACTGCTGAGAATGTTATCTAGAGTTTCATATCCTTTTATGAATTTCATTTGATTCTTGGATTTATCTAGATCCTTTCTTAAGGAAATTATTTCTGCTTCTAGTTTGTCACAAATGTTCTCCTTTTCTTTTATCTAATTCATCATATTTTTTCCCTTCTTTTGGCCTCTTCTAGCTAAATTTTTAAGATGATTGTTTCTTCACTAGAATCATTGTATTTTTATTTGTATATTTATAATTGTTCTTTTCTTAGTCTCTTCTTTTTATTGAGATGAGATATTTCATCCAGAGCACTAATGATTTCTCCTTCCAGGTTGACTACAACTGCATACTCCTTTGTGTCTATTTTTTCTTGGTCATATCTTTGTTGTTCGAGATCCATGAGAAGTTTTTCATCTTTAGCTACATCTGGCTCAAAATATTCTTATTCATCGCCTGACAAACTACTGTTGTCCTCCTTTGAATAAAAACTGTTTATTTTAAAAACCTTCTTCTTTTAAAAATCCTTAGGTTTATCGGTTAATAAGTTAATCCCTTCAACTTATGGGCGAGCTAGGGTTTGGCAATCACAACGAGCTAGGGTTTGACTGTCGCGGCCACAACAGAGAGAAGAATGAGCAGTAAGGGGGGGGGAAGGGGAACCCCTCATACAAACAGGTAGTGGTGGACAGAGGAAAAGGGCCAAGCAACAACGTTTTCAAGGCACCAACGAAAGGAACCTCGGGATCAGACCCAGGGAAGCATCAAGAGAGAAGTCGGGACAAAAATGAGACCATGGAGGAAGCCACTAAGGAAACTTAGAAAGAGGTGCAAGATACCGCGAAGGCTAACGGGATGGAGGGGCACAAACCCTGCAAGCCCAAAACAACAATGATACCCAAGGTGGTACTGGAGGACCCACAAATGAAACTCTACAGGGACCAGATGAAGATGCATGCGCTCATATGAAAATTCATGGGGTTATGGCCCACAGAAAGAACTCTGCGCAACTGGATTAAATATCACTGGAAGCCAAATGGAGAAGTGGATCTCCACCTCAGCTTGAAGGGTTTCTTCATAGCAATTTTTATTAACCTGGAGGATAGGGACAGAGTCTTCGAGGGAGGTCCATACTTCCTTGCCTCAGTAGGACTCTACATGCAACCCTAGAAAGAAAATTTTTCCCTGGAGAAAGAAACTTTCAAAAAGGTACCAGTTTGGCTGAGATTATATTCCCTACCCCTAGACTACTGGTTTCCCTCTACCTTTGAAGCAATAGGAAACCAACTGGGGAAATATGTGAAGAACTTAGAAGCCACCCTAAAAGGAAGATAACATCATATGCAAGAATTTGCATAGAGATGGACGTTTCTGGAGCACTCCCAGAAGCCATAATTATGGAATTTGGGGATGAGGAATGGATCCAAAACATAGATTACGAACAGATCCCCTTTAGATTTATAAGATTCCATGAACATGGACACTTGATTAGAGAGTGCCCTCTAAACAAAAAGTAGGAAGTGACAAATCCCAAAACACAACAAGACGAGGAAGGGTTTATAACCCTGAACCCTAGGAACAGAGCTAATAAAAAGAAAAATAAAACCTCGATAGGAAATACCCAGGAGACCCAGAATACAATGGAAGGAAGGGACCAAACAAACAAAGGGACAACAGAAGACAAGGACTCAACAAAAGTTTCAGAATTCAAAGACCAAGCAACAAAAAATCCCACCCAACAACCAAACAATACAACAACTCAGGGGAGTTGCACAACCCCGATGGATGGAGAACCAAAAGACGATAACACTGCCATGCAATACGCAGAGGAGGATGCAAAAATGACCCCGAGCGAAGTAGGTACAAAAGACCCCAATCTCAGAGACTTGGTGGAAAGGGAAGGAATAGACCTTCCTCACATATTAGAACAATTGAAAAGGCAGGGAGTCGACAACATACCAATAGAGCAACTTGACCACATCCAATACCTCTTCCTCCTATGGAAGGAAGCCAAATACAGAGGACAAAAATGCACACACGGGGAGATAGTACTCCTAGGAGTGAAATCCAGCGAGGGAAATCATAGCTATCACCCAAACAGATGAGGAGGAAAAAAGGAAGGAAATCAAACAACATAGCACTACAGGAGCTGGGAGTGCTACTGATAAACTCGGGTAAGATAAAAAAACTCTTTCCCCACTCTCCCCCACATGTTTAAATGAAGGTTATAACTTGGAATATAAGAGGCCTAAACAACCCAAGAAAACAAAGAATCCTTAGGAATAAACTAAAGTAGGAGCAACCAGATCTCTGTTTTATTCAAGAGACGAAATGTACCACACACAGAATTGAGTCAATCAGTAAACAACACTGGTGCAAGTACAATATGGTATCCATCAAAGACCACTAATGGCCAGGTGGCATACTCACGTTGTGGAACCCACAAATCCTAAATTTAATAGAAGCCGAAGCAACCAGGTACACCTTAATGGTGCGCATGCAAATCATAGGAAACACTGAGGAGATTCTCTGCACAAATGTGTATGGGCCCCACAGGCCAGAGGAAAAGAAAGGAATGATCCGAGACCTAGAAGATATAAAAGGCTGAGCCACCAACCTCCACTGGATCCTGGCAAGGGACTTCAACATTATCACGTCCCTTGCAGAAAAGAAGGGTGGTGCGAGAAGACTGGATAGGGATGTGGAGAAGTTTTCAAATTTTATAGACAGATCAGAGATGGTAGATCTCCAAACTAAGAATGGCCAGTTCACCTGGAACAATAAATGGATGAACTAGTTGCACGTAGCTACAAGACTTGACCGATTCCTTATATCGGAGTCAATCATTATGCAGGGGATAACCTTAGATTGCAACATCCTACCCTGGGGTGGATATGATCACTGGCTAGTGCAACTGGAAGCAGGCTTCTATACAACACCTGAGAACATACCCTTCAGATTCGAGAAATTTTGGATTGATCACCCGACTTTCAAGGAAAAAATCAAATAGTGGTGGTAGGAGGAGCAACCAAAGCAAGGGACTAGGATGTTCAAACTACAAAAGAGAATTAAATACATCAAAAATAAACTCAAGGAATGGAACATGGATATCTTCGGAAATATAAACACAGAGAAAAACAACATTGAAGAAAAAATGAAAAAACTCCAAGAAACTTGCATGCGGGAAGGCTATATGGAGGACCGGAAAAAGGAAGAGCTCCAATGACCCAAGAGTGGGAGGCACGATGCTAGAAGGAGGAAACACTCTGGCATTAGAAGTCCTGCATCCGATGGCTAAAGGAAGGAGAGCAGAACACCAAGTTCTTCCATAGAACAATCATGGCCAGAAGAACCCATAACAAAATCCTGAAGATCAAGGACTAGGATGGAATCGAGCGTGAGTCACATCAGGAGATCGAAAGCGCTATGGTTAGACACTTCCACGGGATATTCCAAGAACCACACCAAGACATATCATAGGCCATTCAGAGGATAACCCAGTATATTCCACGCTTGGTTACCGAGGAACAAAAAATCTTCCTGAACAAACCTATCATCACGGAAGAGGTGGACCAAGCTCTCCAGGAAATGCCCGATGGGAAAGAACTAGGTCTAGATGGCTTCACTATGGAGTTCTTCAAAGCCTGTTGGGAAATCATCAAACATGAAATCTATAAGGTAGTAGAGGACTCTATAAGGTCTGCCTCCATCTTTAAATCACTAAACGCAACCATGATCACCCTAATCCCCAAATAAAATGAAGCCAAAACCCCAAACAAATACAGACCCATAGCACTTTGTAATGTGATCTATAAGATCATCTCCAAAGTCATAGAAAATAGATTGAAACCCCTCCTACCTTCACTGATCTCGCAATAACAGGCAGGCTTCGTGGAAGGTAGACAAATAATGGACAACATCATTCAGGCCCATGAGATCATTCACACCTTAAAACTTCAGAAGAGGGGGGGAATGATAATACAACTAGACCTAGAAAAATCTTATGACAAAATTAGCTGGCATTATATGATCAATACCTTGGAAGCCTTTGGTTTTACCTAGCACTGGATCAGTTGGATTGTCAGTTTAGTATCCACAACAAGCTACTCGCTACTAATCAATGGAGCCCTGAACAAACCTTTTTGGCCCACTAGAGGGATCAGACAAGGAGACCTGGTGTCTCCTTTCCTATTCATTCTGATGATGGAAGGCCTCATCCAGAGCATAAAGAACACAACAACAGCTGGGGAAATAACAGGGCGCAAACCTTTCGAAAACTGCCCTACTTCAAGTCACCAACAATTTGTGGATGATACACTACTCCACGACATACCCAAGGTCAAGGAAGCCAAAGCCTACAAACGAATCATAGAAGACTTTGGGGAAGCCTCGGGCGCTGAGATCAACCACTCCACGTCGATGATCTTTTTCTTTAATACTAATCCAATTATCCAAAGGAATTTGACCAAAATTCTAGGCTTTGAACGAAAAACACTTCCAACCAAGCATTTGGGGGTTCCTTTGATAGACAAATTATATAAGTTGTCAACTTGGGAAGGAGTAATAAATAGGTTACATGAGCGGGTAAAAAATTGGACGTATAGGTCCCTTAACCTAGCTAACAGATTGATCTTAACCAAGACTGTTTTACAAGTTATCCCAACCTTTATGATGTCAGTCTTCCCCACTCCACAGAGGATCCTTCAAAAATCAGAGCCATCCAAAGGGACATCTTGTGGCGAGGTGCGGAAACAAAGAAAAAATGGGCCCTAGTGGTCTGGGAGAAAGTCTGTAGGCCAAAAAGAAAAGGAAGCTTGGGGCTACAAGATCCAAAAATGACCAATAATGCATATGGGGTAAAACTCTGGTGGCGATGGGTCAAAGAAACTGCAACACCTTGGGTAAACCTATGGAAGGCAAAGTATGCACCAGACACCCACGACCAGGACAAAATCTGCTTTGGAGGAACCAGGGAAGGATCAACCATTTGGAACCTAGCCTGGCACAACAAAGCATGGATTCAAACACATAGCTTTTGGGAAATCATGAATGGAAGAACAACCAAATTATGGGAGGACGCTTGGCAACAGGAACCAAATATGGAAAACCCAAACAGAGGGATCCTCCAACAGGACCTCATCACACAAGGAAAAATCAATGTCTAACAATACTAGCAGCAGAGAATGGACCACAACAAATGGAGAATATGTGACAATATTAATCCTCAAAACAATGAGATACCCGCAACAACAATAAAAGAGGTGGAGGAGGAACTGGGCATACGAAAAATAATAGTCACGGAAGGAGAGGACCAATTGAGGCGGGGCAAAAAAGATGGAGGGGAATTCAACCTAAAATAAGTCTGGCCCTATATGGAGGACCTAGACCAAGATGACCTGGTGCAACACTGGGATAAGCTATGGAACAACCCCCAATGACCAAAGATTAAGATCTTCCAGTGGCTAATATTACACAACCTCATCCTAACTTGGGATAACCTAAGGAAAAGAGGTTTCACTAGTCCGTCAAGATGTCATATTTGTCAAACTTAGGAAGAAACAACCAACCATCTCCTTGATCATATGGTTGATATGGAAGGAAAGGAACCAACGCATTTTCAAAAACCAAAGCTGGCCAGAAGGGAATATCAAGGAAATAATAACCTCCATGATACGCAAGATGGTGATGAGCCACAACTGCTAGGAGGGTAGAGAGAAACCCACTGATCAGGACTCCTGAGTCCTAGAGGTTTTCCAACTAACAGGTGGGAAAAACTCCAATCCAAATAGACAACAGCCGCAACTCCAAGTAGGTGAGTGCAACTGGAAACCACCACCTTCAAGCTCCCTCAAGTTGAATTCAAACGGGGCGGTGAAAGGCAACCCAGGAAGAACAGGTTTGGTAGGAGTAATCAGGGATAGTAAAGGGAACATCATACGACTGTACGTGGGAAGCCTGGGCAACTCAACTAACGACACCGCAGAATTCTGAGCCCTGGAGACAGACCTAGATATTCTCAGCCGGGAGGGGATCATGAATGCCATAGTGGAAGGAAACTCCATGCTAGTCATAAACAAAGTGAGAAAACTCCAAAATAGTACCAGAATAGGTAAAATCCAGAGGCACTGGCGATTGGTCTACCTACTGAAAAAAATCCAGGAGCACTTGCGGACAGGGATCACTATGGAGTTGTGTTGGGTGAGGAGTTCATCAAATGGACTGGCAGATAGAATAGAAAATGAGGGGGTCAAGAATGAAGGTCCAAAACTGGACACAATCTGGTGCAACATCCCACAAGGTCAATTCTGGGAAGATTGCACCCAACTTGCGGTAAAAGACTAGGACAACAGGAGTAGTACGAAATAATATGGTAATAATGGAGGTGCAACAGACACTGAAGGACATGTAGGTCCCAGATAGAATCTGATGGCCCACCAATCAAATAAGGTTATAAATGCAGATTCATATCACACATCAGGTGAAGGTATGGCACCATGGTCCCGTCAATAAAAAGAAGTACATAATTTACCCATTGGAAAGCAGAAGAGATAACTCGTAGGTGGCAAAGGATGAAGGATGACAAGTTACAGCAAGGCTAAGTAGGAGCACACCTCACCTAAGTACCAATATGGGACGGGGAAAGGGATGGCATACAACAAGCAAGGAAAAGCATTGGTGTAGGGATAACGACAAGGTCATCAAGCGCACATGCTCTGGAACAGAGGATACTGACGGGCAGGACCACCTTGAAGAGCAGGCCATGATTGCAAGGACGGGACCACAGCCAGGTTGGCTCCATAAAGGCAGGGACACCAAAATCTACCACAGAACGAGGCATCACAATTACAGGGGCCACCTTACTTACCAGAAGGAGGTGAAGCGAAACAGGAAAAGAACCCAATGTAAGAACCACCACCTACAAGTGAAGATGGTACGCATGAAGAAAACCAATAGCAAGAGAGGCCCCCAGGGGAAGGAACCTCCACAGAGCACATGAAGGATGACAAAATTCGAATAGGTGGTGAGGGAAGCAAAGAGCACCTTCCTCACGAAGATAGACACCAAGTGGAAAATGATCATTAAAATATGGGAGGGTGAAATCAAAAACACTCGCAAGGGAAAAGCATGGTCAACACTAACCCAGGAATCAGGGGGCATACAGGACCCCAGAGCCACACAACCAAGGATAACCCTCTACCACAGGATGGTGGAGGAAGCTTGGAGAACCAAAATGCTGATAGGTAAGATGTGTGTGGACTGGGGGGAGACCAACAAGAAGGAAACCAAAGAGCAGAAGAAAGAGCGCACATGAATTCTCAACCGCCTCAGTAACCTAGAGGCGGGGGTAAAAAGGCCGGTGGAGGACCAGAAAAGACAATAGGAGAAACTGGAGCGGATGGAAAGTAAATTTCATCTCTATCTACACTATGTCCACCATATAGATATCACTCTAGCTGAAAGAAATGGAACCCTAGCATGCATCAGAAAGATACGTCTATTGGAACAGAGGGAGGAGGACATGACACAACAAAAAGGGGATGAAGAGCACCCCATCAACCTAGATTACCGCAGGACCCGCCCAGATCATGTCTCTCAGAGTAGGAGATAACCCCACTATGTTTAGACATTTTAATTTCTTTTGATGAAGTTTTTAGACTGGATTATGGTAACCTGGGTTGCTTTCCCGTGGTGGTGACCTAGGCACATCTTGATTATTTTCAGATACTACATTCCAAGGACCCCGGATCTAGTTTCTGTTCAGGCAGATCCTGGGAGTCCATGCATCAGTTTTGTACTATAACCTTATAAAGCAATATAGATTCACACACTCATTTACAAAAAAAATAAAAATCCTTAGGTTTATCTTTGTATTTTCTTTCTTTTTCATTAGTGTTGTTTTCTTTGAAAGGACATTTAGATGAAAAATGACCAATTTTACCACAATGAAAACATTTGAATGGTAACATACCTTTATACTTTCTGGAGCCCCTCTTCAATTTCCTTAAAAATTTGGCTTCTTCTTGATCTGAGAAGTGTTCAGAAGAATCATAATCTTGAGACAATTTGACATATGCCTTGAAGACTACATCCTTCAGATCCAGATATTATTTCTTGGTCCTCATCTCATAAGCAATCATTATTCCATGGAGCCTATCCATACTCATTTTATATAGTTCAATGATTTCTTCTATAGCATAAACCTTTGCACCAAGTCTTGAGGGAAGAGACCTTAGTACCTTCTGAACCACCACAGATTATTCAATCTTTTCACCTATCCATTTCATAGTGTTTATAGTCTCATCTACTATGAGAAATAAACCTACAATCTTTTTATCTTCACTCATCCTTAGGCTTTCAAATTACATTTTGTGAGCTTGAAGTTTGGCCAAATTTACTTTCTCATCTCCTTCATAAATGTTTACCAGTTTTTCCCATATTTCCTTGGTGGATTCCAACCGTATCACTTTAACAAATTTTGTTTCTACAAGCCCACCTTGGATAGAATTCATAGCTCTTTCATTATTGTAGTAATTGTTCTTACCAACTTCATCAGTTGGAAGAGTTGTTGGAGTTTTATAACCATCTACCATGATATTCTAGACTTCCATACCGAGAGACATCAAGTAGGTATTCATTCTGACTTTCCAAAATCTAAAATTTGTTCCGTTGAATAGAGGAGGTCTAGTTGAAGAAGAAAAAGAATCTTGACTTTCCATACTTTTTTTTTGATCTTCCTTCCAACTGTTAGGATGTTACTAAAGGAACCGTCTCTGATACTAATGGTTGAGTCTCACATCAATACTAGGAGAGGGGG
>JASDQU010737420.1:53559-68515 GCA_032191745.1 Picea mariana
GCCTAAAAGTGAGAAGTGTATATTTGTTGGTTATTCTAAAGATGTCAAAGGTTACAAACTTCTTCAATCACATTGTAATGAAATTATTATTAGAAGAGATGTTAAATTTGATGAAAATATCTTGGCATGCGAGCCTAATTTAGCATTTGTGCCTTCTTTGGCCTGCGAGCCTAATTCGACTATTGTTCCTTCTTCATCCTGCGAGCCATCTTTGGCATTTTTGCCTTCTTCTGATCCGGTTTCTTCTTCAGATGATGACAATGAGGATGAAAATCCACCTTCTCCTGCTCACCCTCCTCCAGATGAGTCCTTTGAAACTGAACCAACACCAGTTCCACCGCATCCTAGATGGGTCCGTTCAACACGAGAAGCAACTGGTGGTCTTGTCGGTGATCCTTCAAATCAGCATCGAACACATTCACAATTCTAGCGAGCCTCTTCTCTTTTGGCTCAAGTTTCAGAGACTCCTGATCCATAAACATGTGCAGAAGCTTTAGGTGATCCAGATTGGGATATAGCAATGAATGAAGAGTATCATTCTTTAATGGAAAACAATACTTGGGATCTTGTACCTCTTCCAAAAGGAAAAAAACTTGTCAGATGTAAATGGGTCTACAAAACTAAGTATGCATCCGATGGAAGTGTTGAAAGACACAAGGCTCAGCTAGTTGCCAAAGGATTTTCCCAAGTTGAAGGAATTGACTATAATGAAACCTTTGCCCCTGTAGCCAAAATGAATTCCATCTACCTTGTTCTTGCCCCTGCTGCCTCACATAAATGGGAGGTACATCAGATGGATGTTAAATATGCCTTCTTGCATGGCAATTTGAAAGAATAAATATACATGGAACAACCTCCTAGCAATCTACATGGAACAATAGATCACCCTCACCAGCGTTGGATGACAAGACTCCACAAGAGGTATGGAATGGTAAGGAACCTTCTCTCACACATCTCAAGGCATTTGGCTGTGATGCATATGTTCATGTTCCAAAGGAAAATAGGAGTAAGCTAGATAAGAAGGCTGAAAAATGTATCTTTATTGGATATAAATATGGTCTCAAAGGTTATAATCTTTGGAACCGATAAACTAAGAAGGTAGTGTATAGATGAGATGTGGTATTTAGAGAAATGAAGGATGTTGTTAAACAAGAAGTCCTACCAAGTAAGGAAGAACCATATAAAATAGAGTTTGATTTAAAGGATGATGAGTCAAACTCTACAGAAGAACATGAATCAGATGAAGAAGATCCTCATACTCTAGTATTGAGGAGATCGGTTTGAGAAAGAAGGCTACTAGAAAGGTATACTCCATCTAATTTCCGTTCAAATTTTTATTTTTCTATTACTGATGATGATCCTAGAACTGTCAGAGAGGTAGTGGATTCAGAGGATGGAAATCTCTGGAAAAGGGCCATGGACAAAGAAATGTCATCTTTGGATAAGAATGAGGCTTGGGATCTAGTGGAGTTGTCGACTGGGAGAAATCCCATTGGCAACAAATGGGTATTTAAAAATAAGTTGAATGTAGAAGGAAAAGTGGAGAAATACAAGCTCGGTTAGTAGCAAAGGGTTATTCCCAGGTTGAGGGAATTGATTTTGGTGAGATTTTTTCCCATGTTGCCAAGTTAACCTCTATAAGATTTATGTTATCTGTTGCTGCTGCATTTGATTTTTAAATAGAACAAATGGATGTGAAGACAACATTCTTACATGGGGATCTGGAAGAAGAAATCTATATGAAGCAACCAGAAGGTTATGATGTGATGGGAAAGAAGGAGCTGGTATGCAAGCTAAAAAAGTCCCTGTATGGTTTAAAACAATCACCAAGGATGTGGTATAAAAAATTTGATACTTATATGTTGGGACTTGGCTTCACAAGAAGCAAAGAGGATCATTGTGTGTATTTTAAATTAATTGGTGATCATTTGATTTATTTGGTCTTGTATGTGGATGACATGTTGCTGATAGGAAACAATAAGGAGATTATCCAGGATGTGAAAACTCAATTGTCCTCTAAAGTTGACATGAAGGATCTCGGTTCTTCAAATTTCATTTTGGGCATGGAAATTAAAAGAGATAAAAAAGAAAGGAAACTCTGGTTAAATCAGAGAAAATATGACGAGACAATATTGCAGAGGTTTAATATGAAGGAATGCAAATCGATCAAGGTTCTTATTCATGTTGGTGTAAATTTATATGTGTATCAGTGTCCCAAGACATAGGAAGAGGAGGAGGACATCTCTCGTGTTCCATATGTGAGTGCAGTTGGCAGCTTGATGTATGAAATGGTCTATACTAGACCGGACATTGCACATGCAGTGGGAGTTTTGAGCAGGTATATGTCAAAACCAGGGAAGGAGCACTGGACAACAATAAAGAGGGTTTTCGGGTATTTGCGTGACACTTCTATCTATGGATTATGCTACCAAGGAAGATCAGGATTGGACAGAGTGGTGGATATACATGGCTTTGTGGATGCATACTAGGCTGGAGATCTAGATCGTAGGAAATCTACAAGTGGGTATGTGTTTAACCTATTTGGAGGAGAAATAAGTTGGATGAGCAAAAGACAAGTTGTAGTGGCACTTTCAACTACAGAAGTTGAATACATGGTAGCCACTCATGCAAGTAAGGAAGCAGTATGGTTACAAAGATTGTGTTCAGGTATTGGGTTGGTACAAGAAGTTGTAAGGATAGATTGTGACAGCCATAGTGCAATTTTTCTGGCGAAGAACCTGACTTATCATTCAAAGAAAAAGCATATCGATATTCAATATCACTTTGTGAGAGACATAATTGAAGAAAAGAAAATATTGTTGATGAAGGTGAACACTTTGAAGAATGTTGCAGATTCATTAACAAAATATATGAGCACTGAGAAGTTTTCTTTTTGTAGAGGATCCATGGGCATTGTTGCCTTGGATTGTTGACTATGTAACCCTATAACCCCCTGTATGCAAAGAAAACAACAACTGGGAGAATGTTGGGTATGTGTTATATTCTTTGCACGAGTAGTAGTGTCCCATATTTTTCTATCTCGGGAAACATGTCCCATATTTTGGTGGTTTTTTGACACATGGTTTTTGTTGATGGTTTTCTATTAGGGTTGTTGACTAATCCAGGTCATTGGGTTAGGGTTTTGGATGTCGATGGCTCCTATATGTATATTGTATTGTAAACAATGTAATACAACGAATGAATATAGAATATGTTGGTTTTCCCGGTTTGGGTTTCCAAGGGAAAAATATTTGTGTAATGTTTGTATTTGCCATTGTATTTTTTCTGTTCTTTTACTGAAAATTTGTTTGCAATAAATATTGTACAAGGTTAAAATCTACATCTTTGTGCTACTATTTCGGCTTCCAAAAACTTCTTTTCTTCCAATTGAATTTTGCATTCTTCTTCGTTCCTTTTGGCTTCTTCTAACTAGACTTTTAAGTTTGTAATCATCTATTGGAATTCTTCATAATTTTTATTTTGAGAATCCCTCTTTAGCTCGATCAATTATTCCTTGAGTGACTTTTTCTTCCTTCTTTCTTTCATCATATCGTCTAAAGCGCTGATTAATTCTGCTTCAAAAATTACTATGCCTTCTTCACAATCTTCTTCTTCTTAATATGTCTAAAATAAGAGCATCTTTAATCTCATTATGATTCAACATCTTATTTATTTTGATTAGTATGCTCTGGATCTGCAATAGAATGGGATTCCTTAAAGTATAGATTATGTAGCTTATCCCAAAGTTATTTGGCTAATGAACATTGTCTCAATTTGTCTTTTAACAAATATGGTAATTCTTCCAAGATGAAATTCATTGTTATTTTGTTGTTTCTCTTCAATTCCTTCTTGGTTATAGTCTTTGGTTTCTTTGAACCTATGTATCCTGTAACAAATGAGTACCAAACATCATACCCCTGTGCTCCTAGAAATGTTTTCATCATGTTTCTCCACATCTCATAGCTCATACCATTATGACCATCAAACAATGGTACTCTAATCTTATCATACTCCGTGATCTTCCTTCCAGTGGTTAGATTATTTTCTTGAAGGACTTGCTCCGATACCAATTGTTGGAATATTGAGAAGGGGGGGTGAATCAATATGATCACTTTTTACCACTTTCAATCATAATATGTAAACTTCAACTTTATCATCAGTATATCATTTATGATTGCATTCAATATATCATGAGCATATAACCATAAGCAATATCATTCAACAATATCACATCAGATACACAGTACACCAAATATTACGTGGAAACCCAAATGGGATAAAACCACGAAATTTTTTCTTATATATATCAAGAACATATTCATAGGAAGCACCAACTTCCCAATTCTCCAGCACCAACTGCAAGGAGGCTCCAACCCCCTATTTACAATATTCAACCTGAAAGAAGTTACAACTCCCTAAATTCTCCAGCTACAACTGGAAGGAGGATCCAACCTGAAGGAAGCTCCAACTCCCTATATTCTCTAGCTCCAACCAGAAGGAGACTATGACCCCCTGATTTATAGGCTCCAACCTGAAGGAAGATCTAACTCTCTGAGTTCTCTAGCACCAACCAAAAGGAGGCTACAATGTCCTTTCCTTGCCCCATCCTACCGCCCTAAAATATAAGTGTAGACTCAAACTATCACTACAATTGATCAACCTATAACTTCCATTGTCATCAACCAACATGCCATTGTCACTTTTACAACAACCAATCATTCTCACTATCACATCAACATGTGCTTGATGATTAACAAACTATCCAACCCATCATTGTCCCTGTCAATGTCTCTGTCACTATCACTAATAGATCATCAATAACCAACTATAACTTGATCCACTCACATGGATACCAAAACCATCAACATACCATGTACATCAACCATGTACCAAAACCTATAACAAAACATTTACATCAATCATGTACCATACCATGTACATCAACCTATACTATATCATGCATGTTTCCTGTACCAAACTTGCACCATACCATGTACCAAAATAAACAAGAAGTGCCTCTAGCAATGTACCATATCATCATCGACTCATGAACCATAACATAACCAAGATGTGTCTCAATGTCACCAATCATGTACCATAATATATTCCAAGTGTGGGTATCATAACATCAATGATCAACCATATACCTCAATCGTATGCCAAAAACATGTACCATGTATCAAGCATCAACCATGTACCAAATGATGTGCCTCAACCAAGCACCAAATAATGTGCATCATACATATGCCACCATTTACTAAGTGTATACCTAAAACATGTACCAACATCACAAAGATGTGTCTATAAAAACCATGGAATATACTAATCCAGATACAAAGGTACCATAACATCACTCAACCATGTAGCCAAGATGTACCTCAAACCATGTGCCAACATCCATAGACCATGTACCAAGAGATGTATCTCAAACATGTACCATATCACTCATGATATTCCTCAAGCATGTACCAAAACTTAAAAAGCATGTACCTCAAACATGTGCCATAACCTCATCAAGAAGTTCATCAAACATGTGCCATAACCTCATCAAGAAGTGCCTCAAACATGTATCAATATCACCAAGAAATGTACCTCACACATGTACCAGAAATATGCCTCACACCATGCACATAAGATATGCTTCAAGAATGTATCAATGTCTCAACAAGATACCAAAGACATGCCTCAAGCATGCATTATAACATCACCAACATGTAACCCTTAAAACATGTATCTATTTTGATATTTTTGTGGTGTGAATTTTGAGAGAATTATTCTAGACAAACCACAGTAGAAGTCATGTTGTGATCGACATTTTGAATCCATACCAAGATTCATCATCAAGATTCAAAAACGTTGATCAAAACATGACTCCTAATATGGACTGTATGGAAGAATTCTCTAAACATGTATCTAGACATACCTTTTCACTTGTAGTTGACCTGATACAAGATTTCAGACCTATAACTCTTTCTCAACCTCAGCAACCTGGTACAAGAATTTTCCCCATTTTTTCCTTAGCCTCACGGGACTAAGAGAAATGGACTGGTGGGGCCTCGCAGGATGAGGGTCGTACAACCCACGGGGGTGCCTTGCGGGACACTAGTAGCCTGACTCGTGTGGGTCATCAAAACTAGGGTTTCTTAGAAACCCTCACTCTCCTCTACAATCCTGAAACTTTCACCTTCGCACTTCCTTCGATGTCTCATACTTGCTACCTCAAATTCACCAAATAGAACAAGTGTGCTCACATAGAATATATTCAATAAAGTCGTGTGTATAAGAATGAGATGCTTCTTGAAGTGTATTTATACCTTTTCAAATTAACTTCTTTCCTTAACTTTAGGGGAAACCTGTGCTTTCTTGTTACAACCACTTTACCCTTTAATTAATGACTTGTAATTGTTTAGGGGATTTTTAACCAATCTTCGGGGCTTCCAACTTCATGAACTCATAACTCCTCAACCATGAGGAACTACGTGACGTACCACCTACCGTTAGAAATGGTATAACAAGAAATATCCATCTATGAGTGTGTTACTTTCATTTACATTGTTTTTCATATCCTTATTCCTCAAACAACTTTGGGCTTCATGACCACACCTCTGGGGCTTCTTATAGAATTCTTCAATTGCACCCATCACATCTGTTGTCATCAATAACAACCATGTTTTTTGACATCAATGACAATTGAAATAAATGACAACCATTTTTGTTAACATCAATGGCAACCAACTATCCAACACCACATACTTCAACAACTCAAAGAACCTCTTCTCATACTCATCCATTGTCATGCTTCCCAACTTGGGTTCAAAGAACTTTTTCATCTTCCTTTCATAGTAATTCTTAGACAAATATTTCTTTTGGAAATATCCTTTGAACTACCTCCATGAGACCTTACTCTCGTCAAGGTTTTTTTCTTTCTTAAGCTAATTCCGCCACATGGTTGCCTTTCCTTGCAAGTGGTAGGTTGTAATTCTTGTTTATACCTTGGAGGGATAATCATGCTACTAGAAATATTTCTTCATTTCCAATAGTCAGGCCTCAACCTCTTCTCCCTTCCTATGCTCACCATTGAAAGTTGGTGGCTTTATTTTTCTAAGTTCACCTTGCAATATGTCCCCCTCGGGCCTTCTCCTCTATCTCCTTACAGGAGACACACTTGGGATACTTCATGAGCCTGAACTTGCATGAGATGTCCTAGTGTATTTCTCTTGGGAATGATGGTTCATGCTCATGATTCTTGTATTTATATCATTTCCATGCTCATCATTTCTGTTATGGGCTCTAGATGATATCACTTGTCTAGCACTAGTTGCTTGCTTTGTGCCAGAGTCTTTATTAGCTTGCTTCTACAACATGTTCAGACTCTGAAGCATCTCTTCCTAGGATTTCATATTATTTTTATTATATAATCTATAACTATGCACTTCTCTCTACATGCTTCTCATAGTTACATGTTCATTCCTTCCTCTTCTTCCATTAGACTCTGTCTAAGCATTTCCCACGTTGACATGTAGCCCTCTAAACTACTATTAATGATTGTAGGACCCTTGGGAATCTTCCATGGATGTGGTTCTCATATAGTAACCACACTACCTTCTTGTACCTCTAAATTCTGCAAGAAAATGTGCATGCAAATAATTTTTTGTTAGAAAAAAATATATACCTACACAATTTTGAAAAATAATTCATAAATTTGTATGGTCTTTAATGCCACCATTCATCTTATTTTGTGTTAATTATAGCTTATACTGCTTAGATCAATTTTATGGGTTGATAGTTGGATTCCCCTCTCCAATATCCTTCCAATGACTACTTTATTTCTCAATTCTGAGTTCTAAGCAGAAATTTATAGTCATCTGGATATTGCTAATTTACCCCTCTTTGTACACTTTTCACTATGGTGCAATTAATCCCAGACACTAACTTTTGCCACTTCTAGAATCAAATATTTCAGGAACTGGAGAAAATTTTGTGAGACGTAGATAACAATGATGAAATTGAATTCATAACAACTCTCATATTGTCAATCTGATGTTCTAGTCATAAACTGACGCAATATGGAAATGACAACTTTGTCCTTTTTCACCCCTTTTCCCAGACTTGGAATTTTTAGCCAAGTTGGTTATCTCCCAAATTGTGCACTTATAGAAAAATGTCACTTTACCAAAGTTGTCTATTTTGATGAGAATACAAAATGTTGATTAAATAAAGCTTTCCATTTTTTCCATCTGGGGACCCTTTTCCTCCTCTGAAAATCCCAAAAATCCCCAAAAAGTGGCTCTGAATAGTCAATTTTGACCTATTTTAGCATCCCCATTCCAAACCCCTTAGGATTTACTCAATTCCTTCATGGGTTATTTCAATGTCTTATTTTTGGACTCTCTCCAATGATTTCAACCTAATCAGAATCTCTGCCAATGATTTGGACCCAGATCTTTAAGAACCACTATTTTCTAATGTCTAACAAATCCAAGTAGAAATAGGCAGTGGCCCTCTCGGGCACTTTTGTATATCTTCTCACTGCAGACAAAATCCAGAAGTTCCATATCAATATGACTTAATATTCTCTATTTATGGCCAAAATAATATTTTGGCTCCAAACTTGGTACTTTTTTTAGACTGTAGGACAATTTTTCCTATGTGGCATCTTTATTGACGTGGTTGTTGATGTAAAATTTTGGGTTCACATGGAACCCTGAGGTGATTCCATGTCACTCTCTTGGCCTACCTTGTCGTCCTTCTCTCTCTCTTTCTCATCTTTCTCTTATGTTTCCCTTATAATTTAATAAAATATTAGTATTTTACGGGACCCACCTGCCCAGCTAGCACCCCTCTGATCTCGGATTGAGAAGGATCCCACCATCACTGACAAACTCCATGTAGCACCCCTTCATTATCGACAGGGATGGGAGATTTTGATCTTGCACCTTTACCTTGGAACATGAACTTGCACGTCTCTCAGATCCGATGGTGGAGATTGGACAAGATCGATGATGGAGACTAGAGGCCATGTCGCATCCCAAAAGTGTGCGAACATTAACATCCCTTTGGGTGCAACAATAGAATCTTCTTGCTACATTTCATGATCCTAATGGTGTTGCATGGTACAAGATCTCGGGAAAAAATTGCTTTGCTTCCCATGCGACAGTGGTTTATGGTATTTGTTATACCATCCTTTGCATGTGGCTCCCACGCCACCTRCTAGACCTGCCACACACACCATAAACCTTGCAATCGTGCCACCAACTAGCATCCTAKACCTACCATCGTGGCAATCCATGTCACCGCCACGTGGCCTCCACGTCATGCTGACATCATGGTACAAAAAATTACCCAAATTTTCTGAATTTCAAGGTTTTCTAAAATTTTCAAAAACGCTTATTTTCGAAATATTTTGTCATGTCCACCATGAAATATGAAATCAAGCTTACCAATGGCCAATTTTGGCCCTGTATGCGTCAAATCGACTTTTTGCACATGAAATTTGGCACTCCCACATTGAATTTTCAATGAATTTCACAGCAGAAAATGGGGCTTTTCCCAATTTCACCCTGTCTCCATTGTAATTTCCAAAATTCGACCAATTACAGGCCCAAAAATGCATACTTAGAGATTAAAATTGGGGATTTTAACACCTGAACTCAAATTCACCGAAATTTCAAGCAATGTCCACACACTTTTGTCTAGAAAAATATAACAACCAAATTACAAACATTCTTTGATCTTTAACTCTATAATTTCAGCTTTTGTGTGGTGAGTTTGGCCCATGAAGGCTCAGTATTCAACCTTACACACTTTGATACCAATCTGTAACATCCCCTAGCTTAACCGAGGAACATTACTTGCAGAAAATACACATAAATTTGAAAATTTCTCCTACTAATTAATTCTTGTAACTTATCATCTATGAATTAAACACATATTTAACTAGATTTTGATACCCATAATTAAATGTATCTACATCATTATAAATTAACATAATGCATCCAAACAATCATCTACAACAACACATAAAAACCATTCTCGTACACATGATAAAATTCACAACCATAGAAATTATAAGATAACTTAGAAAATAGATAAACACTTATCTTTTTGAAAACATTTGTGCAACCAACTAATTGAAAAGGACGTTCCACCCAACCATATACTTATTGTTCCAAATCTCAATAGCAAGTCACCCCCGAGTTGGGGCTAGTAAAACACAAGAGAAGGGTGCCTCTCACACTCCACTCACAACTCAAAATCTCACAACCCATTGGTATTCTCCTACAGCTATCCCAAATTTCCTCCATCTCTCTTCCTCTTGACCTGCATAACCCAAGGAATGTACCCCTTCACTTCTCTCAGTCCATCAGGCATCCCATTCGTTTGTCAAAGTCTCTCTTGCACAGGCAATTAGGAATTTGTCTCCTAGGAACTCAAGGGAAGTCTTTGCCAGGAAAAATACCAAGAAGAAAAACAAAAACACTTGTTCTTACAGTGCAACTCACACAGGAGTTCACTCTTCAGGCCTGACAACCTAGATCTTCAATCTTCAGCTCCAAAATGCTCCAAAAATGCTCCAGCATGCTCCATAGTTTTCCCATCCTTCTCGGTCTATATCCAATTCTCTTTTTACTTACTCTCCCTTGTTTTTCATGACAAAACTCCATTTGAAAAACTGCTTATACTCCCCCGTATGAATTTTCTTTATTTTCCAAGATAGTTGACTTCTCACTCTGCCCAATGTTGATTGTACTACAACCCCATGCTTCCAATAACTATGGATGTGAATTTACACCCACCCCCTAATAGATATTCAAATATTGGGATATCATACACTCAACCATAAAATAGAAGGTTGTCCCAATGATAATAAAATTCAAAAAATATGGGTTTGGATGAATACCCACAATTAATTTTTTCCTTGGTCCCCACTTAAACACTCCTAGACATTCCCCTCTCTTGTGTATTAATTAACCCCCATATTTATCCATATTCCCAACAGCTAGTATCACATTATATTTATTAAAAACAGAAAATACAATTCGCATATTACATCACTTGGCCATAGTCATATTCATATCTATATTACACATTAATTAAATTGGGGATTATAGTGGGGATGTTACAACAATAGAACAAATGTACAAGTTGATATGATCCTAAAACTAGGTCTCCTTGGTATATATATAGGAGACAAATGGTATAATTACAATTAAAGGGTCTAGACGACGCCACTAATATAAAAATATAAATATAATGACTCGATATATAAGGATTCACATGGGGATTTATGCTTAACATGGGGCTTTGTCTAATGATTAACATATTTCATGGACATCATTATCCGACCCACAGTTCTATATAGATGAAAGGATTGGGAGCCTATTCTTCTTGATTTAAACTAGGCCAAGACTAAGAGAGTTAAAAACCCCATGCTTCACCGCATTATCATATGAAAGAAAATAGATATCCAACACTTCATTCACGTAGATTTTTCATCCCATCCCTTCCATCTTGAGTCCATTTTTGTACTAGTCTCACTTTAGATTGTGTTCATATTTTTGCAAACTAAACTACCAATAGGGATCATTATCCTTTCCTTGGACACTATTCTTCGGAGGCCATTTCCTTGATTCCTTTAGAGTGGGGTCACAACTAGTTTTCAAAGGTCAATTGTGTATTACTATAAGTTGATATCTCAATGGATTTCCTCACATATATTCCTTGGATGACCCTAGACAACTCTTGTAGACAAGGCATGAGATGAACATGATTACTTGAGAGGAAAATTATAAAAGAATACCTCTGTGTAATTTGGATCAACCCACTTGGGATCAAGAAGAAATAATTGTACACTCCTCTAGACACTCTAGATAAGACACGAGAGTTAGTCTCCATGGGATTCCCTCAACCAAACAATATGGTAATTATTTTTGTTTTGTGTTTTATGATTGGTTATCTAAGATGAAAATTTTTCACCCTAGAAGAAGAGTGTCACAATATAATCCAATGCTAATATTTTCTTTGAGCATGTTTGGGTACATTTAGGGTTGCAAAAGACCATTGTTTATGATAGGGACAATAGGTTATTAAGTATCTTTTTTGGTCTAACCTTTGGTCCATGATGGACACTAATATAACCAAATCAATTACCTTCCATCACACCATATCAATGGAGATATAGAGATCAGTGAAGATGATGAGTGTACATATCCTCAAAATGAACAAGTGTAAGAATCCAAGTAGATGGGATGAAAACATTCCTTTATGTTCAACACAACTACAATAAAAATATTCATAGTTATATTTTACATGACTATTTTTGGGTGTGCATGAGGTTTAAACCATTTTACCCAATCAATATAGCTATGCCCATTGCATCAACACAAAAATATTATTTGCATGCTCAGAATGAGGCGGGGAAAGTAATAAAATTCGTTGAATGGATCCAAAACATCTAGCAATAAGTCCATGATATTTTGTAGAAATTCAAATCCAATAACAAAAAACAACATGTTCATCCTTGGGTTCAACTCAAATTTCAAGTTGGTGACAAGGTTTGGTTGCACTTGCAGAAAGAGAAACTCATAAGCACCCATAGGAAGCTCATACTACTTCGATATGGGACTTACACCATCTCCAAGGCTATGGGTGAGAATAATTTTGAATTAAGTCTTACACCCTTCCTTGGTTTACACCTTATATTGAATGTGGAGATGCTTCGTTAATATATTTTTCCTATATTGGAAAACTCAATGGCAAGAGATCACTCGGCCACTACATGTCTCAACCTTCATTGCATTGAGAAAGCTACAATGGACTAGATCATTGATAGCAAGTTGAAGAGCACTCACAAGTAGAGCATACAACTCTAATGGGTTGTAAAAGTAGGGTAAATTCTTCACCAGGTCAAGTGGTTCACCATGAACCAGATCTAATAGAAGTTATCCCATATGGTGTACGAACTTGATGTATTGGGGACCATTGCTACTGAGGGTGAATGAATAATCAAGGTGGACATATAGGGCTATCACATAAATAGTCTTGTGTAGGCCATTTTTGGGTCGTGAACTTTCAATGCATTTTTCGAGGCATTCCCGATGCATGTTTCAAGGGTGTTAACACCCAACAGTCAGGGACTCGACTCAATCTACTAATTATTTTCAATGAACTAATGAAGACCTAAAATGGAGCACCGAGGGAAAAGTAACAATCCTAACAAGTCTCCCATTTTTTTGGACAACACAAATTCATCTAGTTTAGCATTCTTGTTCAACGGTAACTGCATGCTAAGGTTAGGGTTCTCTTGTCAAGGTTTTTTCATCTTAGGATTTTCTGGAAATATTGTTAAATCCAGTTTCAACCTCTTGATATGGGCCTTTAGAGAATTATCGTATTCATCACATCTATTCTCAATTATAATCTACCACCATTCTATCCACCATGCATTGCTATGTACATTGCAATGTTTTTCATAATTTATTATATATATAATTTGGTTTTCATTGTAATATATGCTTTAAATTGTATTTTGTGTTTTCTTTAGAATATTGTGTGTTCTTTCATTTGGTTGTAGTGATGCAAACTTGAAAAAGAGAATCACTTAGCAAAGCAACTTGCAAGAGAAAACAATGAAGGTGAAAATCCTTCGTCAATGAAAACTTCAAAAGACTCCCACACTTCATTTTATAATTTTGAACAAACACATAAAAAGTGGGGGGGAACCTCTCCCTTTACAAATTGTATTTGAAAGTTGACATCATAAATCCAAAATTCTGTAACATTGTCGAGACAACAAACATGGTATAAACCAAATACTTGTATTCATTCAATAATAATGTATATTCATTTAATAATAATGTATGGATTGAAACACCATTGATTGTTCCTTTTAGACATTTGTCATATTATTTTTCCCTGCCTTCAAACTAGAGCCTATGCCTTCCCCTACTACAAATCCAAATTCTAAGTCATCCAATCACCAAACTCTTGGTTGAAACTGTATCATAAGAACAAGAAAAATTTAGAATCCTCTAAAAGTTCTATAGAGTTCAATCAATTTCAAAATGATTAAAAATTGAACTTGTTGTGGCTCCAAACGTGCATACTTAAATTGCACATTGACGAGTGGGTTTGAAGTGAATACATTATAAAAAAATACCTCACGAAATTGATGGAATTACGCTATGTGTCAATCTTATGCTCTCATATTCTCCCCTCTATTACAAATTTCTCTTGCATATGGTCATACCTTATCCTTTTTCAATGAATTGGTTATTTATAGTTATGATGACATGAGTAAATTTTGGCCTCAAGGTGTATGGTATTTCCAAGTCCCCATATTTATTACCCAGGTCTTTCCAAGTCTCCATATTTATTACCCAAGTATATACCAGAGAGGGTGATACTCAAAGAAAATTGCTTATTAGACATGATGGAAATGACAAAAGAAAAAAGTGTTTGCATGTTTTCACCTCATAGTTGGTGAATACACATATTTTGATTTCACAAAGGCCCACGCATTAGATCCAATATTAGATCAAAATGCCTTTTATGGGACATGATCATCTCGATAAAGTTAAGGACTAGTAAGTAATTGAAGACCAATTTTAATCTCACTTGGTCCTTTTTCCACAAGCACCTTTCAAAAAAAAGTATTTTGACAAGCTTTGACGTTTGTAGAAGTCTAAGCCATGAAAGGGAAACAACTAATGAAACAAGTAGTCCCAAGGGAAGCATGGGCATCACAGGTTCTCAATCCATTTTTGGAGTAGCGATTAAAGCTGAATACATCCAAAGGTTAGGAACACAACTCACTTCAATAGTGTTGGGTATGTGTTATATTCTTTGCACGAGTAGTAGTGTCTGAGCGCCTGCACCGGGCGTGCAAGGGGGTAAGAGGGGGGGCTACTAGGCCCCCCCTTGGGGGGTGCAGGGGGGCGGAGCCCCCCGCACGAGG
>JASDQU010737420.1:79256-101099 GCA_032191745.1 Picea mariana
TTTACATGCGGTTCACAGCACCGGATATTGGTGCTCGCTACGTCCACGTAAAACCTCCCCGAAATTCGCGAGAGAACATGGGGTGGACGAGCATTTTCGGAGTATTAGGGGCTCAACAACAAGAGCATATTATAGACACATTAAAGGGCACAACATGTCACTCCAATTATTTGAACCTGGGTAGGGAGAGTAACAATCATTCCTCCCAACCACCCAAGATACATCCAATGGACACGAGGCCTGAGGTTATTAATGATTAAGAAGATGAATTCCCTTATATTTGTAAAGATGGAGCTTCAAAAATTTCCAACTTTCTGAGATATTTCTAAAGAAATGGGTAATGATGCGTATAAGGATAAATAGTGGCAAAGGGTTATCAAATTCTACTCATAAGCAATAAATTTCAATGAAAAGAGGGTTGTTTTTCTTGGATCATGTTATTTTTGAAAATGAGACCATTAGAATGCTTCATCAACATTTTATTTCAAGGTTGTTGTTTCTACTATATGTGGTATTGTATCAGGCAACAGTGGTGTCTTCCCATAATATACCTCTTGTGATAAAAATCAAGTATATAGGGAATGTTATAGTGCATAATAATGTTTGGATCTAGAAGATTTCTATTTTTCATATTTCACACAAGTAACAAACTATTTTTTTCTGCTTCTGCAAATTTAATTTTCATCTATCTCACAATGTCAATAAAGAATTTTTTTCCTGATGTTGCAAATGAGGGAGTAGATGGAGTAAAAAAGGGACTTTTGACACAAGTCTTGCGACTGGTCAATACTAGTCTTGTTTCAATAATCTGCAAGAGCAATTCACACTAAAAGATCATAATTACGAACTTTTTCACTTGGGATCGTTGCATGGGCCTATAGAATGTTTTTCTTGCACCACTAAGGCCTATTGCTTTGAAGGTGGACATAATTGTAGCTCTGTAATTAAAGGGAAAATCCATATTTCGAGGTACTGCAGCATTTTTCTTTTCTCAATATTTGACAAATGAGAATTTTTTTGATGACATGGGAACACTTACTTTGGGTCATCAACTCTAAGATGTATCCTTTGAGGTACAAAGTTACATGCACGAGGCTGGCTACAACATCAAATTGGGTTTGTAATTTGATTATGGCAAAAACGTTTCTCACTATGAATGTAACCATTGGCACTTCCATAATATTCTTATTTTTTGAGGTTATACTGGTGATTACAATTTTCTTTTTACTCATTGTTATGCCTGAAATAAAGGACCTTTTTACTTGAGCATGTCAAAGAAATGGATGCTAGATTCGTTGAGAATTTAATATGTAAATGATAGAGGTTGAAGTTAATGGTTTTAGGGTTGACTATTAAGAGTGTCATAGTTTGACAAGTGGTATTTGGATTGCATGTAAACATTCATTCATTAAGGTTCGAAGAGAAAAAATGAGCATAAAGCTATTTAGTTTTTGAAAAAGGTGAAAAAACTGGAAAATTTTTATAATTATAGGAATGAGTAGAGATTTAAATGCTAATAAATTATTTCCCTTTTTTATGGAAGAAGTGGAACACTTCATGCCTGAGGTGTTTACAAAACACCTTATCCTCATTTTAAATTTAGAATGTAATTGCACGAGGATAGGAAAAATGTTAGCATCTAAGAAGGGACAAAGAATAGAACTAAACACTTGAAAAGGGTTGGAATTTTGTAGCCTAAAGTCTAAATTTCTCTATTTCCCAAGGGGCCATTGTATTCACAAAAGATCTAGGAGTGTACCAGAGGATTCACCCCCCATTTTGCAGAATTTGTATCTCTCTTAGTCTATGTATATTTCCTTGGTCAATCAAGAACTTTTCTTTTGAGTATCTATGAACTTATAGATAACTTTGTTCGGTTATGAAAATGAATGTTGAATATTAATCTCCATATTGTTTTTGTGACTATGTTTGAATATAATACCAAGAAATGACTCAAGTATTTTCTTATTGTGAAGATTATGAGTGAGGTATTTCCCTATAAATTCCTAGAAAATAGATACAATAATTATTACCAACCTCTTTAGTATTAAAGAGTGTCTTTCTTTGAATTCAAGGCTATCCAAATTTCATAGTTAATTTTAAACTATGGATTCATGTGAAGATTGTCCAATATGTCTTCTTGCATACTATTGGATTCATTGGAATATTGTCCATGCATTTTCCATCATATTGTTGTAGGGATTTTGCACCTTGTAAGAGTTGAGCTCCCTTAGGTTCTACCAACGCCTAAGACAGGAATAGAGACATAAATTAAGGATGTTCTGAGATATGATTCATACATGAAAACAACCAAAGAAGATGAAAACCTCCCAAATATCAAAGCAATCATGCATGGATTAACAACAGATCTAATAGTATATCATAACACATAATTATACTAATTCTCTACCAATGAATACATAATCATATATGAAAAATTGGATAGAGGAAAACATCCAATATATCTTCTATTAATCAAAGAAGCAATATTACAACTTACATATGTATACTGAAGAGATGGCCTTCTTCCAAGCTCCTTGCCCAAGTCTTGCAACCAAATCACAAAAGTAACTTTGCTAGCTCTTTCCTCCTCCTCTTCCATTGGAAATGGCTTGGTTATTATAGGGATTTAGGGATAAGGCCATATAGTTATTAGGATAATATTCTCGAGCTCATAATGGAAGCCTTCTCGAGGGTAAACCCAGATAAATTAGTGGGAAGTCTCATTCATTGAAACCAAATTCAAAAATAGGAGCTTCTAGTCTTGGTCACTCCATAGACACATAGACAAAGCGACCGATCACTCCTTGGCAGGCCAAAAGGAATGACCAACCCTTTTGGTCTCACCCTTATTGAAGGAAAAGGGTGACCATGTGGGAATTTTGTTGGAAACTCATGGAAAAAGTGGTAGGTTTTAAGGGTTAAAATAAGGGGTTTCTATGGGATAATGACCTAGTGATTGGGTGATCTTTAGGTGATAATAACCTAATGATTAGGTGGAAAATAACTATATAACATATGCCCCCTAAAGTGTGAGGTCAAAAGAGGTGTTTGATGGATGAAACACCTTATAAATCAAGTTACAAAGCTTTGGTCAAAGAAGCTTGGAGAAGAGCATCACCATTCCTGCAAAAAAAGATTCTTGAGGCAGGCATACCCATGCTTGGTAAGAAAGACAAGAGCATAGCCGCCATAAATACACTGTGGATCCATGCATGACACAAGTGATGGGATGATGTACACAATAGAATACACCATGGATCCATCAAGAACCAATCATGACGTGATCATGGCCACGAAAGTATACACTGTGGATCCATGAAATACGCAAGTGAAATCATAGCCATGACCAAGTTCAAATGTGGAACTATGTCACATCATACAAATCAGTGAGATGACTCAATAACTGAACAATTTGTGAAGTGCTCATGAATATTCTCCATCACAACTTGGGAAAGAATATCATCTAACAATAGTGTGATATTATCCCAAGGTCTTCATCCTTAATCCAAATGGTATGAATCTACAACATGAGAATAAATGAATTGATGTCGAGCATGGTATAAACCATCTAATTACCGGTCATTAATGTATATCATTAACATATGCGAGGGAATCCACCTTTGATGATGATGGAACCCAATATACCTAGTACAATATACAAAGTGTAAATAAAGGAGTTGACATCAAACACTCGTAGATTCATTCAATAGTATTCAATAATGTAAACATATTGTCTATATGCAAGGAGACCTACCATTGATGTCTGCAAGTCCCTGGGTACTTATGGGTTTCTAGATTTCAATCTCGGATAATGATCTATAGTCGACAGGGTGAAATATGTTGAAAGAGAGCATTGATGTATCCCCCATTAATTGACATGAAACAGATAAAGATAGATGGTGTGAAAATCATAATAATGGAGCACAACTAACATAGGATGGTCGGGATAAATAGGCTGAAAGGAACTGCAGGTGTTTGACGCAAGTAAAATTCCCTTGAACAAGTATGCACAACAAATAACTTGACTCAACAGTATTAACTCAGATTAATACCATAATGACGTTCATGGACCTATCAAGGGAACGTGACACGCAATGGAAATAGTGGTCAGTGAGAGAGAATGGATGACCCAACTGTTATATATGATGATACAATAGGTGCATTGTTCAAGGGAAACTCAAAGTAGTAATTGTTTCCAGATAATGAAGATAGCTAGAAGGAAAAACCCTCTAAAAATTCCCCACCATGATTAGCGAGTACCTCTTTCTAGTTTTACAAGCTTGAGGAGAATAACAGATGCTTGATATAGCTCATATGGTGATGATTCCCTAGACATGTGTTTAATGAACCTAAAGAAGGAGGGGTCTGGTCCCATATGGGTCCTTCACTGTTTGGTTTTACGAGTCCAAAGAAGGTAAACTCGATGGTCTTTTCATGTTTATAGAGTCTAAAAATATTTGATAAAGAAGACTCCATATTGAACTTTTTCGTAAAGTTAGTCTCCAGGGTTCGAAAAAGTATAAAACAATACCTAGGAGAACTCTTCTAATCATGCTTGACTAGAGTATTCATTTTTCATAATTACTCTAACGAGGCCAAAAAAGGGGTAAACTATCACTCAAAAGACACCCTTTCCAACCTTTTAACAAGTGTGAAAGGAAACAGTCTCACTCAGTAATCTTTTCATATTTAGAGAGTCTAAAAAGAGCTTAAAGGAAACTCCAAAGAGTTCCTTTTTCGTATAGATTTTGCGAATCTGAAAAAGAGAGAAAAGTATACTCGGTAACCTATTCTCATGTATTAACAAACACAAGAAAGAACAAGGACAGAGCTCGGTAACCTGTTCTCATGTATTTACAAGCACGAGAAAGAACAAAGACTGAGCTCTGTACCCTATTCTCATGTATTTACTAGCACAAGAAAGAAAAAAGACTAAGATCGAGAATGGTTTCATTTTTACACAAGCTTGAAACAAAGTAAAACTATGCTTGGGTGGGTTTCATTTTTCTCGAACTTAAAACTAGGAAAACTATGCTCAGAACTAGTTCCATTGTTTTAATGAGCTTAAAACCAAAAACTAACTATGCTCGACACTTCTCAATGGAAAGTCCAAAGGTGGGTGGTTGGTGCTTTGCCCCTAGCTTGAGAAGATAGCATCTTAACTCTAGAATGATGATCAAAGGCTGAAGACATGCCCCCCCAAGCTTCGTTTCATCCACTGACTCTTCTCCTATCACCAATTTCTATACCCAATAGATTCATGTTTACTAATAGGAAAAATGTTCACCAGAAAGGGAGGAAGAAAAAGGATCAATTGACCAAGGTGGATGGAATGACGGTTTAGCTACGAGTTGTAATGAAAGACTCAACTCAACAGGAGAGGCAACTATTTTATTTTTTAACGAGATTGACACATGAAAATAACTATCCTCATGAGGTTTTGTTTCATTTTTTTAACAAGCTTGACAAAGGAAAAGAACTATGCTCGGTGATCGATTTCATTTTCTAATGAGCTTGAAATTGAAAATAAACTATGCTCTTTGTTGGGTGGGATCCCCATACCATTGTTTCATTTTTTAATGAGCTTGACACAGAAATGGGAACCATGCTCGTAACTATCATCTTCATCATGGCTTCCAAGAGGATAATACTCTTAAATAAATACATGT
This sequence comes from Picea mariana, assembly GCA_032191745.1. NCBI lineage: Eukaryota > Viridiplantae > Streptophyta > Pinopsida > Pinales > Pinaceae > Picea > Picea mariana. The sequence continues at coordinate 84,929 of JASDQU010737420.1, forward strand.
CAAGGGAAAAACCTCGATCATGGCCTCCAAGAGATCTTCGTTAGATGGAAGAACAACACTCTAGAAGGAATACATGTCAAGAGGTGTGATAGGGGTAGGTAGAGCAGGCTCTAAAATCCCTATCGAAGATATCACCATGTCAACTATTGGATCTAAGTCAAAATAATGGAGAGATTCCTTCTCATTCAGAGTTGAATGCATGGGACAGGTTCCACATAATTGACCTGCGGTGGGGTGGATGATGTTGGCATATAAGGACCATTCAGGGAAGACTGATGGTTGACCATCATATGAGGGCCAATGAATGAAAGATCGTTTATGGTAATTATGCTTCCATTGTGAGGGAAAACATCACTTTAAAGAGGGTGGACACAAAAGCTTTCAGAGCATAAACATAGTCTCGTCCGAGGAGAAAATTAAAATCCAAGGGGTCGTGGACTACCATCACATCAATATAGACCATTTTCCCCAAAGAAACATAAAATTGTGGAAGGATACCTAAAGGTTGACTAACCCTTCTATTGAAATCCAACATATTCTGAGTCACTAATGCAAGCTGAGGTGAACCAAGAGCTTGCCAAGCATTTGAGGATAGGATGCTAACAGAAGCTCCTTTGTCTATTATAGTGTTAGGAATATGCCTACCACAAACTTGAACAACGATTTTGAAAGGCACGTAAGAAGGAAGACGAGGTTCTGTTAGAGCATTACAATTAATGGTAATCGCATTGATTGGAGGGGGTGTAGTTGGAATGGCAGGAATTCCCCCTTGTCCGGAGGAATACGCAGTAACAAGAAAGACCTAGGCTACATCCTCACTCTTCAAAGAAGGAGTGGAATCGATTGATGGGGATATTGAATTGACCATTTGATGGACCGGATCGACCAAGGAGGCACTCAGATCAATCACTTTGGATTCACTCTCTAACGAGAAAGTGGGATTAACCAACTGTGGGTTCAAATCGACCACTTTGGTTTCACCCTTCAATGGAAGAGTGGGATTGATCGATGACAGAATCAGATCGACCACTTTATCAACTGGGTCAACTGAGGATAAACCAAATTGACCACTTGATCAACTAGACTAATCGAGGAGGTACTTGGATTGAACAGTTCATCAACTAATGGTTGTTTGGGAGAGATTTTATGGTAACCTGTTGGAATTTGTTGTTGAACATCAGCAATATTTTTCAACATATATGAAGCTTCATCCATGCAGCGACAAAGGTAGGTGTGGTGCATATCCTTACATAACAAGCAATGGAATTTGAATTTATCTTTCTTATTTCAAACCTGATTACTAGTTGATGGGTCATCACTAGCATGACTTGCAGTGGATGATGACACGGATTGAGAAGAAACCTGAGACCACACTTATACGACCTTGGGAATACTGGGGAAATCCTCGATAAGATGATCACCCTTGCAAATCTTGCAATGGAATTTGGGATTATGATTTTTAAATGTGAAGACACCATCAACATACCTAACATGATGCTCAGAGGTTCGTTGATCACTTCCAACATGTCCTATAGTGGTTGGAAGTGTTTCCTCTTTCTTAGTTTTCTTCTTCTTCTTGTGCACTTGGTTACTAGTTATAGAGCTTTCACTAGGTGAAGAGGAAGAATGGGAAGAAGACCCAACAGGAGAAGAAGGCAAAGGATCGACATGAGATTTATGATCCTGGGGTTGAGTGTTTACATACGAATCATTAGGATCATTAACATTCACTGGAGTGGAAAATAACCAAATCGGTAACCCAATCATGAGACCAGGAAGTGTCAACGTCGTGATGTAAGGGGGACCAACGTGTCCCCCAGAAGGAGAAACAAACAGTATCCTTGGAAAATGGATTCCTTTATTGGTATCCCCAAGAACCGATGCCATAGATACAGACTCAACCCTAAGTTCCACTAAGAAAACCAACAACACACACTAGAAAATCTAGGAAGAAAACCAAACAAACCAATAACTTCTCACAATGAATCGACTAGTTGGTGATGAAATCCAACATCATGGGAACATGTGAGAAGGGGTTGGGATGAGCGTGTGGATCAATTACATTGGAGACCTGTTTAACGAACTTGTGCCCTGGTGCAAGTCCCCTTACAACAAGAGTCGCGGGTGACCCTCCAAGGAGCCCGAGTGAGTTTGACCAACGGCTGACCCACATACAACAAAGACTCCCCTTTGTCGTCACCTTGTGTATAGACCCAAAATATTATGGAAACTAAGGTCACCAAATTGCAATCATCCTCTAAGAAGGTACAGTCTACAGTCAGGTCCGAAAGTATGGGCACGATATAAATTCTGAAGTTCTCCAAGAGGACCAAAAAAATCTACAGAGGACCCCGAACGGATTCGAGATTCACGAAGTTTCAAGACCAAATGAAAATAGTCAATTCTCAAGAAGAACCCCCAATATACTAAAGTTCCACTACGTTTGGTTAAACCTCGAAGGGGTAATATTCATTGCTCTCTCGCATGCAACCTCATGTTTATCCCCTGTGTGAGAGGGGGATCTCGGTTATGCTTATACAAAAATTGGATTTTCTCTCCCTATCACAAGATTCTAATTTTTTGGGGGGTTCTTTGGAGAGTTGATGTACATGCCCTAAAAAGAAAAGCTGCTAGATCATTTTATTGAGCGCTTGATTTTATGGTTGTTGGTTTACTCAAGGGTGCGGTAATGAAATTGATGATGTTTAAAGGACTAAACTCCAAAAAGGTGCAGAGAATGATGCAATGAAATAATTCATTTTCGATGAAAGCTAGCTAAATCAGGGAGGGGAGTTATTTACTCATTTATAATGAAAACTAAGCACTCAACAACATGAAATCTCAATTTTCTTTTCAATGAAATGGGAAACAATGCCAAATGATGAAATGAAGTTTTTGAAATATGAAAGCAAACAACTTTCCTAAGCTACTTTTGAAAACACTCCAACAAAATTTTATGATTTCTCTTTTTCTTTTCAAGTAAATGCAATTTGAAAGGAATTCCTTCTATTTATTTTATTTTAATCTGCAATGTGTTATGCACTGAAAAGTAGATAAGAAGGAAGAAAGAAAAGACTCCAAAGTGAAACACGCAAAACTCAAGGCTTCAAATTTAAAAAATAAAATAAAATAATTCCAAATGACTGAAAAACAAACAACACTCAAAGCAATAAAAGAAGGAGTGGGAAAAAAATAAAAGAGAAATTTATCCAAACAATATCTCAGGGAGATGCCTAGGATCTATGGACTACTTGAGGAGGTCAAGGTAGAAAGTTATGGTCAGAACAATGCAACAAGAAGTTCAATAAGATGACAAATGAGTGGCATACAAAAAGAGAGGAAAAAGTTTCAAGAAAACATGCAAAAAATTTCACAAAAAAATGTAAAATTCATAGCAAGGAATCTAAGGCAGATCCAAGGTGGATATGGAGTGTTGAAGAGGGGCACAAAAAACTAATATGATCGAGTATTTTGAAGGATAACTCTTAAAAAATAGGTCTCGGGATAACGGTCACTCTCTTAAAAGGGAGATAGAGCGATTGATCATTCCCTGTGAAGGGAGAAAGGGTGACCAGAAGGTCTCGTCACTCCTAGTTAACCTAAGAGGATAGTTGGTCACTCGCTTATATAGAAAAATGTGTGACCAAAGGAGGTTGGTCGCTATGTTTACACAGGGAAAGAGTGACCAAACCTAAGAAATGAAAAAAGGGTGGATGTGGGCGAGATCTAACAGATCTGGGATATGGGTTTCTTCAACAAGACTCGGAAAAGAGTAGGGAAATGATTGGAATGGAACAAGAGAACTTAAAAGGGTAGACATATCTAAAAAGAAGATTCAACACTTCAACAATCTAATGGGATTAATACAAGGATAAAATCTTCCCCAGTATGGTCACCAACCTGTTGTAGGGATTTTTCACCCTGCAGAAGGTGAGCTCCCTTAGGTTCTACGAGCACCTAAGACAAGAATAGAGACATAAACTAAGGACGTTCCTAGATCTAATGCATACATGAAAACAACCAAAGAAGATGAAAACCTCCCAAATATCAAAGCAATCATGCATGGATTAACAACAGATCTAACAGTATATCATAACACATAATTATACTAATTCTCTACCAATGAATACATAATAATATATGAAAAATTGGATGGATGGAAACATCCAATATATCTTCTATCAATCAAAGAATAAATATTACAACTTACAGATGTAGACTGAAGAGATGGCCTTCTTCCAAGCTCCTTTCCCAAGTCTTGCAATCAAATCACCAGAGTAACTTTGCTAGCACGTTCCTCCTCCTCTTCCATGGGAAATGGATTGGTTCTTATATGGATTTAGTGATAATTCCATATAGTTATTATGATAAGATTCTTGAGCTCATAATGGAAGCCCTCTCTAGGCTAAACTCCGAGAAATCAGTGGGAAGTCTCATCCATCGAAACCAAATCCAAGAATAGTAGCTTCTAGTCTTGATCGCTCCCTAGACAAATAGACAGGGTGATCGGTTGCTCCTTGGCAGGCCAAAGGAGTGACCAAGCCTTTTGGTCGCACCATCAGTGAAGGAAAAGGGAGACCATGTGGGAATTTGGCTGGAAACTCAGGGAAAAAGTGGTAGGTTTTAAGGGTTAAAATAAGGGGTTTCTATGGGATAATGAGATAGTGATTGGGTGATATTTAGGTGATAATAACCTAATGATTAGATGGAAAATAACTCTATAATAACTCAATGACCACCAACCTCATTAGCATGTCTGATATTTCAATGTATTCCTTTAGTGCCAAGGATGGCCATCCCATTCTCATTAGTACTTGAGATATCTATCATCTTTAAACCTCTTTTGTATCTTCCATCTAATCAACTTTATATTTATGAAAAACAATATAATGATGCCTAATTGAAAGGACCTAGTTTGAATATTTAGATAGGGTTGTTGTGTCTAGTTCGTGTTGTTCCTTCAACAACATTTTACCCCATAATCATTGAAACCTGGAATTGAAATTTGCATGAGAGTTCTATTGTTGAAGTGACACTGGATTGTCAACAATTAATATATTAAAGGGTTACCCCTGTTACATAATGTTTCCCCTGCAGACATGTAAAACTTCCCTTGGATTACTCGACCCCTATACTAAGACAAAAACACTACAAGTGGACACTAACATCCCCTTAAACTCATTTTAACCAATCAGAAAGAGAGAGGGAGAAAGAGCATGATGTACCATTTTACGAAGTTTGTCCTCGTTGCTTCCAATCCATGAGCTTTATCTTAAAACTCCCTAGCACAACTTGATACCTATAATGGGAATCAAAGCGAAACAATTATCTCCTACTCTAGTTGATTAGTTAAAACAAATTCATCTATGAATATTAAAGCAAAAATGGACAAGTATATTCAAGAATACACAAGCTTGAAGGAAATAGGCCAAGTATATTCAATGAGAACCAAAAAGAGAATACTTACAAAACACAATTGATGTTGTAGAAGCCTCTCCAAACTCTCCTCATCCAAACCTTACACGAATATACCAAGATCAAAATGATAATACTCTGACTGATTACCTCCTCCTTAACCTTGAAAATGCCTTCAATATATAGGCTTGAGAGGCACAACCACCATGAGAAAATGAAGGGTATGGTTGAGGGTATGTCTCCTTAAGGTTTGGATCAGATCCTAAGGTTAATCCATAGCATGGGGTTCGAACATAACCAACCCCATCTTGAGAGAGTTGGCCCATAGAATTAGGCGGAGGATCCCCCTTTTCCCTCAACAAGAATGGCGCTCCCCTAGAGTGAGAGATAAGGTGCCATCCTAATAGTGTCTCTCCTCTAACATGGCAGAGGAGGTGCCATGGCCCTCCCCCATCATGGCCAGGGGGCACCACCCTTCATAAATGCCCAAAAAAATGTCGATTTTTCCAAGAAAAATGTGTGTTTTGACCTTGAAATGATGGGTTTCTTCCTCCAATGTGACTTAGGGGCCATGGACAACTATTTTCATGATGTCAAGGGGTGGTGACACCTAAAAAAATGAATGCGACACTTGGGAAGGTGCATACGACACTTGCGACAGTGCATGCAACACTTGCGACACTTAGGGTGTGAAACGCAAATGTGACATTTTGGTGTGTAACAGATGCCCCCTAAAGTGTGAGGTCATAAGGGAAACTRATGGCCAAAACAATTTACAAATTCTTCAATGCAAGGTTGTTGGAGTGGGAGAACCTAGCAGAAGTTGCAAACAATCATCAAACAGTATTAATATATGTTCCATTTCCAAGGCAGGCATACCTATGCTCGGAATACGAGATGACTCAAAGMAGGGTCGTCGACCAATACATTGTGGATCCATGAGAATATTGACTAAGGATGTGGCCACTAGAGATATAATGTGGATCCATACCTCCATGACATGAACTGATTGTAGCCACGATAAATACACATTAGAGCTATGAGATTACAACACATAGCCACAGAACAATACAATGTGGATCTATGTAACAGTATATATATCAGTAAGATTTCTAATACGATGATTGTACTGAAATATTTTACATTCTCAAATGATCTCCATTGTAGCCTGGGAAAAGCATATAACAGAGTGAACGCACAACCCAGAGTCTTCATCCCAATATCGATGTGGTACAAATCTAGTCATGTGAATAGATGATTTGATGTTTAACATGGTAGAAACCACTTGATTATCGGTCATTGAGGTCAACTGTTAACAAGTTCGATGGAAATCACCAATGATGTCAATGAATCCCAATGTACCCTAGTCACATTCCAGCAAATGTGAATAAATGATCAGAGGATGAACATTCATGGAATCATCCAATCAGAGGTCAATGATGTATACCTATTTTCTGAAGTGAGGAGGCCAGCCATTGAGACATGCAGGTCCCAAGGTACTAACTGGTTTTTAAGTCTAATTCTCAGATAATATGTTGAATTCAACAGGAACAGACTCATCGAAGGAGGGCCTTGATGTATCCCCCATCATCGACATGGTTGACACATGAAAGTGATGTAAGATGGTGAATTGAATGAGTATGGACTGACACATGAAATGGAAACTGGTAATACTGCAGATGGATGGTTTGAAGTGAAACTCCCCTTGAACATTATGAAGCATGACAACTGACTTGCCAACATTGACTCAACGAGTACCAAGAACTTAATGTGACGATAATAAGATCACTCTTCAACTGATTTGAAAAAGTATGGCGACACATGGAATTGGTATGACTCAGAGACAATAAATGCACAGAGATATCGTGTATATCCAATAATATAACAGAAATATATCAGAGATGCAACCATAAACACAAAGATACAGTAATACATGGTTTCTATTAATGAAAGAAATGTACAGAGACTGTAAAAATACAGAGTGAAAGACTCGCTAGAATGGTGGCATCTTATCTCTGAGAAGAGATGTGACGGCTACTCGCATTCACAAGAAGACGATTACAATGAGGCTCTGAAGGCCCTTTTACAATAAATAGGAATGCCAAAAACCCTAGACATCCAAAAACCTAACCCTAGGAGATGAAGCGACAAAAGTCATGTGGGCCCCGTTTGGGTAAGTTAGTACATCAACTTCCCGGGGTCGTAACTTTTGCATACGATCTCCATTTTAGGCGTGTGATAGCCCGTTGGAAAGGCATCATCGAGGAGATTCATTTTGGGGGCTCAATATTCCTTTGGCTATCATTGAGGATCTTGATCCCGAAAAACCTTCATTTAGGCCCTTAAAATGGCCCCGGAAGTTAAAACTGCTAAAAATAATAAATTTCCAAAATTGTCAAAAAACTATTTTGAGCCAGTTGGAAAAGGTGGGTGGCCACCGATATCCATCTGGATCACACAAAAACTGAATTTCGAGCATTGACTCAATGAGTACCAATAAATTAATGTGACGATAATAAGATCACTCTTCAACTGATTTGAAAAAGTATGGCGACACATGGAATTGGTATGACTCAGAGACAAGAAAATTACCCAACTATAAGATGAGATGCAAACAGCTGCCATATTCAAGGGACACAATATCTACCATAAAGGATTCCAAAAAAATTAACCCACTTCCTTCAATTTTTCCCCCATCCAAATAGATGAGTACCTTTTTCTTTTTTAATGAGCTTGAGGAGGATAATAGATGCTCGATATAGCTCATCCCTCATATGAGTCCCTTGACATATGTTTAACAAACCTGAGGAAGGAGGGGTTCAGTCCCATATGGGTCTTAGATATTGGACTCACATAGGTCCTTCGATGCATAGTTTTACAAGCCCAAAGAAGGTAAAATTGGTGGTTTTTCACATTTAGAGAGTCTAAAAAGAACTTAAAGACGACTCCATGGATGACTTTTTCATAAATTTAGTCTCCCAAGCCCGAAAAAAGTGTAAAACAATACATGGGAGAACTCTTTTAATCATGCTTGATTAGAGTAGCCATTTTTCGTAATTAGTCTCGTGAGACTGAAAAAGAGATAAAATACCACTCGAAAGAAACCCTTTCAAACATTTTAACGAGTGTGAAAGGAAGTGAGCTCACTTGAAAATATTTTCATGTTTAGGGAGTCTGAAAAGAGATTAAAGGAGACTCCAAAGAGTTCCTTTTTCGTATAGATTTTACGAGTCTGAAAAAGATATAAAAGTGTACTTGGTAACCTATTCTCATGTATTAACAAGAACGAGAAAGAACAAAGAATAAGCTTGGTAACCTATTCTCATGTATTTAAAGGCACGAGAAAGAGAAAATTCTAAGCTCGTTCTAGAAAATATTACTACGTTATGATGGGAACGACTCCCAAGCGAGGATCACTCCTAGAAGTGTGTCCCTCTAGAGTTATTTTTCCCTTAGCTTATGTGATAGAAGCTAGTGGTTTGGCTCTAGCATGATGCCTAGAGGTTGGAGACCTGCCCCCCAGGTGTCGTTTCCTCCGATGACTCTTCTTATTTCCTCGTTTAGGTGTCTGGTTACTAATGGGAACATTTTTACTAGGTGGAGGAAAAGAAGGTTCAAGTACTCGATCCAGAGTGAGACTCGATTTGGATGGAGGTGGGTCCGTTTCATTTTTTAACGAGCTTGAAAGAGNGGTTTGGCTCTAGCATGATGCCCAGAGGTTGGAGACCTGCCCCCCAGGTGTCGTTTCCTCCGACAACTCTTCTTATTTCCTCGTTTAGGTGTCTGGTTACTAATGGGAACATTTTTACTAGGTGGAGGAAAAGAAGGTTCAAGTACTCGATCCAGAGTGAGACTCGATTTGGATGGAGGTGGGTCCGTTTCATTTTTTAACGAGCTTGAAAGAGACGATGAACTATGATCATAAGCGTTTGTTTCATGTTTTAATGAGCTTGACATAGGAAAAGAACTATGTTCATCGAGAGCAGGTACTACCAAAGGATCAGATAATTCTAAGGATTGTCACACCTAAGTCGAAATGATGTTTAACATGGAAACCTATACGGTGGCAAGAGTGGGAAAAGGAAAAACCCCCATGAGAAAGGAATCCTTAAGAATACCTACACCTACACTCTCAAGACCATTATGTGCTAGAAAAGGGACATTATTTGTTGTGGCATTGTGGGGATATGGAGTTGTATAGTCAAGTTGATCGATAATGATAATTTTTCCTTGATGGGGAAATCGTAAGATGCGAAACACCAAAGATGTGATGGAAGTCATCGCATAGAACCAACTATGACCAAGTAATAAATTATAATCTAGGAATGCGTCAGCCACTTCGATATTGATCGAAACGGTCTTACCTTTCAATGTCACAGTGAAAGATTGAAATATTCCATCAGGTTGGAAACCACATTTTCAAACGCTTTCAAGGTGGTAGGGGATTGACTAAGTGTAGGAGAACCAAGGGCTCTCCAACAAGGCAAATACATGACACAAGTGAAGGCTCCCTCATACAAAAAAGCGTGATGGATGTTCTTTCCACCAACCAAAACTTGAATTTGGAATGTTAAGTAGTGGGAGAGCCTCTCCTTAAAATAATCGAGATTAAATGTAATCAGGTTTGATTCCTCGGGATCCATGGCCCCAATGGCTGACAACAGGGTTCTAGGTTGACTTGGACAGTGTTGTATAACTTCAAGAGCTGACATAGCACAAGGAGCTTGTGCCAAATATTCAACGATGTTGTAGTTTTTGGCAATGTGGGCACTTCAATTAAATCTCACTTTTCGAATTACACTCTTGGGAAGGCACGGCATTGTGTCAAAAATTGGCTTCTCAATATGAAGAGGATTGGAAGATGAAGAAGGAGTGGAACTGGAGGGATGTTCGACAACCTTTCCTTTATTTTGATCACCTGGAGGAGTGTCATAGGTATTTGCTCGAGTTGTGACATTAACTGCCTTAAACATATAGACCTCAGAGGCGATCGATGAAGTATCCCCATGGTGGTAATGACCTGTGTTTCCCCCTTGCGGAGGGGTAGTATTTTGCGCAACCAAATGTTGTTGTTGAACTGGTTGGGAGGTACCCTTCAAAAATTTAGCGACACCCTCACGATGAGGGAAGTATTTCATGTAGTGGTCTTCCTCACAAATCATACAAGGAGACTTAGCCTTCCTATTTAGTTGAGTATCTGCAGTCTTTGGATTATCTTGCTCGTTAGAATATTTGTTTCATTTACCCTTATTTTATTCTTACCTACTAGTTATTCAGATGAATTGGATTGGACCGTATTCACCTCGGAGGTTTCAACAGGAGTGGAAGTATTTTTGGTGTCTGAAATGCAATTAGGTTCTCGATTCGGTCTTGATGGATTGTTCGACGAACGAGGAGCGTGAGTGATAAGATCATAAAGTGTGTCGGACTAGGATTAAACCAAGTCCAAATAATGCACATGGATAATTTCCTTCTCTCAGTAACTACGTTTCCAATAGAAACATCACAGGCATTCGGAGGCAAGAGCGATTTTGTAAACCAATCCGCGAGGAGTTGGTCTAGAATTAGAGATTTAATCAACTGTCTCCGTCATCTCCACTCATGGCTATGATCATATATGTGGGTGGAAGAGTATTGTTGAAGTGAGTTCAAAATCTTAGTACCGTCTCATACTATATAGGCAACTGAAAATGCATCAGAAAGGCCATGGAAAGAGAATTAAAGTCGACAAAGGTGTTACGCAACAACTCAATATAGAATTTCACTGTTGCATCTATAAGTGTTCTTTGAAAAATTCTAAGATGAATGGAATCGTCCATTAAAGAGTTGGAAGAAAAACATAAATGCAAAGTCATAACATGATTGTTAAGATCTTCACCATGTTTTTTTGTCAAATTTTTGGATGTCAGGCAGTAGTTTGGCAGGGATGGCAGGCCAAAACGGGGCATGAAGGATGGGATCGTTTTTCAAATGTGATAGTTCTGGAAGATCTAACGTAGCCAAGACTGGTAGTTTTCAATTAGGTTGTGGATATTGGTGATAACTATATTGTGTGGGAACACCAGTAGGACCATATCCAGGTTGTGGTGAGACGGAAAAACTAGATGGCCCTCCCATATAAGGTGGTTGCACAGGTTTTCCACCCATGTAAGGTGGTTGTCCTAGTTGTCCACCCATGTAAGGTGGTTGTCCTAGTTGTCCACCCATGTACTGTGATGGAACAGATGGACCACCTACATACTTTGATTGAAATGGCAGTCCCCCTATGTATGATGATTGAAGGGATTGTTGCATTGGAATCATGGGGTTTACGGATTGATAGGGCAAAGTTCCTTGCGGAGGAATGCCCACCGGATTGGGTTGATCCCACAAAGGATTCGCAACCACTGGATATGGATGTCCAGTATATAGACCATTGGTAGTATGGATAGAAGGAATTGCAGGAGCGGCTTTCCCCTAGGCTTCTTGATGTTGCAACCATGTAGGTTTCCCCCCGGTAAAAAAATTCCCTGCAACTGAAGGTTTCCACAGCTAAAGGTTGGCGTCCCATCAAAGTTTTACCTCCAATGTAGGGTGTAATAATCTGCGATGTGTGAGATGGATCCTGAGTAGCTTGCGTAACCATGGTTGTGTGAACGACATCACTATCGTCCATTTGACCGATGGAACGACCAAGTAAATCACTTTGTGTGTGCATGTGGGGAAATAGTGAAGCAGGAATATTACATGACTCGTGTGCTAAAGGAGATGTGTGTGCATGTGGTTGAGTCGGGGTTACCTGGGTCATGGATGTTTCTGATAAAGTAGAAGCACCAACAGTATCAACTACAGAAGTTGTAGAAAAATATGAGTTCCCGAGTCCTTTAGGAAAACCAAAGGATGATGGGTTCGCGCCAAAAGATTGTTTAGTGGTGAAACCATGTAGTAATCGATATGAAGAATAAGAATCAATGTATCTCATGGATGGTGAATCAATGAGTGGTTGGACGAATGGAACAGTAAAAAGAGGATTCACATAAGATGCAAGGCTTTATATGAAGGTTGTGACCGGTTCTTCAACGTGTTGGCCACTTTCAGGAGTGACACTCCCAGTTTTAGAAGTATGATCTACGATCATTTCTTCGTAAGAAACATTATGTTGAGGTTCTTGAATGTTAGGTTCCATACCTTATATATTGTAAAATCTTCGATCCTAAGGCTAACTATGAAAGCCAAAGAAACACACTCCTATGAAAACTAAAAGCAATAAACCAAGAAACAGTAGGCTTAAGGATCTTCTGAAGACGGGATATCAAGCCAACAGGGAAGAACTGAGAAGCAGTTACCCCAACCTCCACATAACAACCCTTATCGGTGCAAGCAACCCTCACTTTTGCGAGATCACCCTCCAAGGGTACTGAGAGTGTGTGAGAACATATGCCCCAGGTACCGTGGGAATCCCCCCACAATCACCTATGTAAGTAACTAGGAAAGGCCACTAAGGTTACCAACTCACGGTCAGCCTCCGAGCGGGTACAGTCAACAGTCGGGACTAAAAGTATGGGAAGGATATCAAAGTCTTCAGGACCGGTAAGACTCCAAAGGACCCTGAACGAATTCGGAGTTCACAAAGCACCAAGACCAAATGAAACTAGTGGTTTCTCAAGAAAAAATCCCAACATATGCTCTCTCCACTACGATTGGTTAATATTTGGAGGGGTAATCTTTGTTTCTCTCCTGCACGTGACCTCGTGTTTAACCCCTGTGTGAGAAGGGGTTCCTAGCTATGCTTATATGAAAGTTGGATTTGTTCACTCTTTAGTGCTCTACAATATGTTTAGTAGTCTTGGACAATTTACTCACTTTACCTGGTCCAAAGACCCTAATCTTGTGCTATTGTTGGTATGCTAAAACCAAAAAATGTTATGGTTGATTTTATTAGCGCATGGATGATTTTAATGGATTTTACTCAATAGGTTCATGGAAATGAAACTGATGATGTGTGAGAGACTCGAATCCAATAGAATGCAAAAGAATGAGATCCAGTTTGTTCTTTTCGATGAATTCTATGTATGGTAAGGAGAAGAGTTGTATTCTTCTTAACACAAGCAAACACTCAAAACAATGCAACTTTCAATTTCTGGGATCAAGATAATGCCAAACTACCAAGAAAATGTTTCTAAAAACTGAAATGCACATGAAAAACTAGCTCTTTTTCCAAACATATACCAAAACAAATTCCTAAAGAATGCAAATTTCTTTGTTCAATTATCTATGCAAGGAGAAATGCAAATTTTTCGGCTTCTTAACTTTCGAATGGATTGAAAGACGTCTATGTTTGACACAAAGAAGTACAAGGAAAAAAATAAATCAAACAAAGTGCACTCAAAATGATGATGAGAACTGAAATAAAACAAGTAGGAGATAACATGTTCAATCAAGGACTCAAATATGCAAAAGATAAAGAAGACAAGTGCTCATGAAAATCCTCAAAACACGAGCAGCATGAAACAGTGTTCAAGACTAGGTTGTGGCGAACAAGAGAGTCTTAATCGTCCGGAAAAGTGAGATGTTTCAAATGAAGAAAATAAGTCTCAATACCAAGAAACCTTTGCAAACCCTAGTTGATGAACAATCCTAAACATCCAAGAAATCTGAAATCTTTTCGAGACAAAGATTAGACAAACTCAAAGGCACAAAGAACCAAGGGATCTTGTTAACCCAAGGGGACCACAACTAGGAGAAAATTTGCAAACTCAAGGAAGAAACATAAATGACTGATAAATGTCAAATTTATAGGCCAAACAAAGTCAAAGACAGTCAGGATTCTCTAGGAAAAAATCCCCTCACAATCAGACTGAGAAAGAGGAGGCAGAAAGAGGAAAAAACACCAAAATAGGGATATTGGTGCCCTTGTTATAACAAAGACAGAGCGTCAGTTAGGGGAGCGCCAGACAACTAATGGTACCCTCTATCAGGCCTCTAGGGAGTGTCAATTAGGGTAATGGCACTCTGGGGTTAACTGCAGGAGAGTGCCACCCTTCTAAAAAATTCAAAAAATTGCTCAAAAAGGCTAAAAAATCAGAAAAACCAATCAATGAATATGTGATCTCTTAAGTGAAGAAGAGGGAAGGGGAAATAGATCAGAATCAAACAGCAAACAAGATCTAAGTATAGGCAAAGGCTTTAGACAATCCAAGGAAAGACTAGTCAAAGTTCATCCCCAGTAGAGTCGTCAATTTCTGCTATGGAATATTTCTCCTACGGACAGGTAAAACTTCCCTTGGATTACCAGACCCCTATACCAAGATAGAAACACTACAAGTGGAGACTAACATCCCTTTAAAATCATTTTAACCAATCAGAAAGAGAGAGGGAGAAAGAGCATGATGTACCTTTTTATGAAGTTTGTCCTCGCTGCTTCCATTCCGTGAGATTGATCTTCAAACCCCCAGGCGCAAATTGATACCTGTAATGGGAAACAAAGAGAAACAATTATATCCTACTCTATTTGATTAGGTAAAACAAATTCATCTATGAAGGTTAAAGCAACAGCACACAAGCATATGAAAGAATACACAAACTTGAAGGAAATAGGCGAAGTATATTCAATGAGAACCAGAAAGATAATACTTACAAACCACAATAGATTTCATAGGAGCCTCTCCAAACTCTCCTCGTCCATCCCTTGCATGGATATACTAAAATCAAAATGATGATACTCTGACTGATTACCTCCTCCTTCACCTTGGAAATGCCTTCAATATATAGGCTTGAGAGGCACAACCACCATGAGAAAATGAAGGGTATGGCTTAGGATATGGCTCCTTAAGGTTTGGATCAAATCCTAAGGTGAAGGAGTAGCATGGGGGTCTAAGATAACCAACCCCATATTGAGAGAGTTGTCCCATAGAATTAGGTGGAGGATCCTCCTTTTCCCTCAACAAGAATGGCGCTCCCCTAGAGTGAGAGTTAGGGTTCCATCCTAACAGTTGTGCTCCTCTAACATGGTAGAGGGGGCACTATGGCCCTCCCCCAACATGGCCAAGGGGGTGCCACYCTTCATAAATTCCCCAAAAAAGGTCAATTTTTCCAAGAAAAAGGTGTGTTTTGACCTTGAAATGATGGGTTTCTTCCTCTAATATGAATTAGGGGTCATGGACAAATGTTTTCAAGRTTTCAAGGGGTTGCAACCCCCAAAAAAGAGAATGCGACACTTGGGAAGGTGCATATGACACTTGTGACAGTGCATGCGACACTTGGGAAGGTGCATACGACACTTACGACAGTGCATGCGACACTTACCGAGGTGCATACATCACTTTGTGACACTTAGGTTGCAAAACGAAAATGTGACATTTTGGTGTGTAACAACCCCTTCTGGCCCAAGATCCAACTTGATCCCTAAAGAGGGGAGGAATTTTCCACACAGGGTGTCTTGGTAGTGTTCCCTACCCTGAAGAACAACAAAACTAAAAGTGCACACAAAACACGAGAAGAAATGTCTCAAAAATTAATGGAAAGTTGTGTTATTCTAGAGAAATGTGAAGAGGAGTTCAATCGATTTCAAAATGATTAAAATTTGAACTAAATATGCACACCAAGAAAGAGAAGAAATGTCTCAAAAATTAATGGAAATTTGTACTATTCTAGAGAAATGTCATGTATAGAGTAGTTATACAATTTTATAATACCTAAAATGAATGCTGACTTTTCATTTACCATGACTCTTCATGTACATGTATATATCTTCATGTACATGATAGTTTATTACTAA
>JASDQU010737420.1:107860-132984 GCA_032191745.1 Picea mariana
TTAAAATATTTTATTTATACAGGCTTGCATTGAAATTTTTATATGTTATTAAATTAATATTTTGAATGTCATGTGTCAACTTCATGTTGAGCACGGAAGGAATTACATATTTCCTTCAAACTAGCCTCTCCCCATAATAATTTTTTTTTTAACTTTCAATGTATACTTGATATTGAAATATTTTATTTAGGAGAGACATTGAAAAAAAAATTCTATTAACTCCATATTAAACAGTGAAAAAATTACACATCATCTCCCTCATATTGGGATGTGTGTGTGTTATACTTAAGGTGGACATTGAAATATCTTATTATGGTAGACATTTAAATATTTTTTTGTTATTAAATTTTTGAAATGCCACATGTCAACTCCAAGTTAAGCATGGAAGAAATTACACATCTCCCTCATGTGCAAAAAAACATTCCAATGCAAGCCATAAATAAAATATTTTAATCTTCATCTTAAGTTTTATATATATATATATATATATATATATATATATATACCCCAGACATACTATCTCTACAACTCTCTATAACTTGCACAATTGGTTGTCCATACAATCAAAACCCATATTTGCACTTCATGGTAGACCATTCATGAATGAAGTTCCATAATTTCCACTCCAATGACATATATACTTGTATCACATGTGAAGTGTTTTGATTGTAAATTGATGGTCATGGTAATTATATGTTTTGATTGTAAATTCGATTACTAGTTACACTCTCTTTTGTATCCCATGTGAAGTGTTTTGATTGTAAATTGATGGTCATGGTAATTATATGTTTTGATTGCAAATTCTATTACTAGTTACACTCTCTTTTGATTGTAAATTCATGGTCATGGTAATTGTATGTTTGCATTCCAAATTCTTGGACATGGTAACGATATACATTAAAGGTTTGGTCCCAACTGTTTGTAAATTCAATTATCATCATCATCTAAAAAATTATCACGACCAATCATTGATCTATTTATTAGTTATTAAATTTTCTATTTATTAGTAATTCCAATCATGTGTGTGTGTGTGTGTGTGAAAAAAATAACAACTACAAAATTTGAACATAGTAGAAAGAAAAAAAAAATTACAAAATCTACACAAAATAGACTAAGTCAAGATGAATATTAATAAAATGGAATACAACTAAAGTTAAATGAATATTGTATAGATGATTACTTGAGCTTATATTTCTATTTAAGCACATGAGTTCTTCAATGTATAGTAATATGTTAACCTTTGTAACTATTAAGTTTATTAATTATGTGTGATAATCTTAGCTTTGGTGGCATAAGAAAAACCTGCATGCTCATGAATTTGTAAGTTGTTGGCACTTAAAATTCATTAATTTTGTCTTTCTTTTACATAATTATTATAATTTTCATGAATAATTTAACATACAACATTCTAATTTCAGAATTTGATGTTAAGAAGACGTATATATAGACATATTTTTCTATAACACGTCTCTTTTCAATTTTATTGATGATTTACTTTGTAGAATAAATAATAATTGGTTCACAATTTATTTCAGAGAATTTTGTTTCTTTGTATTATAATGAGAGGCTCTCATTATTTGTTGGTTTTAGTATAATTTATATTGCTATTATGAATAAATTTTAAGTAATTTTGATAAGTAATGCCTCGTCATTTCACCTACAACAAGAGTTTTAGGAACATGGGCTAATGCAATTTTGGTATTGGTATAAGCATCTTCAAGATGTTGACATGCAATGTTGTAATTCAAACTTATGCATGAATTCAAATCTATGCACCACAAACTTTTCAACATGGACATAGCCATTGAAGTGGCACTTGTTTGTTAGATATTATTACTTTTTTAATATTCATATTCTTCATCATTGAACATTGTTAATTTATTATTATTCACCTTAATCCTCATGTAACTGTTAAAGTGTCCTTCTCTATAATACCCTCTAAATTAAAATTGATATTTAGTAAATTTCAAATGATCAAATCCATTTAAAACATATACATATTGATGTCGATGGATTAGTTTTGACCCTCTTAACTAACCCAACAAAATCCTCTAAAATCGTAAGTTAAGATGGATCTAACTCCTCGACCTTGTACCTTAACCATCTCGCCGCCCTGGACGATTATGTTGATGAGTCTGCCATTTTTGTTACTAGCAAGGTCGCCAACGTATGCAACATCGAAGGAAGGAATGGAAGTTGCAAGTTCATAATTGTCTTGGAAATGATTTGTATAGTGTGTATAATCTTTCGAAAGAGACAAGATGAAAGGGGACGTAGATTTATTTTAAATTTTGCTTTATCAAATATCAAGAGATCACACGTGTGAATGCTCCAATTTCTCAAATTTAAAATACATTTTTACTTCACTAATTATATCAATTAAGGCATTAGCGTTTAAATTACCATTAAATTATATATTTTTATCCTAGTATTATTTGTCTTTCATGAATCCGATCAATTGTAGTTGAAGGTTATTTTCTTGGTTATTGTGATCTTTTGTAGTTTATGATTTAGGTTGTATATTTTTATTCTACTATTATTTATGTCTTTCATGAAACCGTTCAATTGTAGTTTAAGGTTATTTTCTTGGTTATTGTGCTCTTTTGTAGTTTGTGATTCAGCTTTTAAGGCTTATAGCAATTCTTACTCCAATTACTATCCAAAGACCAATGCACTACTGTGATATTTTTAATAAAAAATACTCTAGCAATTTTTGAATGATAAAAGTATTTCATATTCATACATCTTCCTACATAAATAAAAAACAAACAAATTCTCTTTCTTCCTTTTTACCAATCTTCCCCACAGGTATCTTGTCACCTTAGCTTAGCTAGAATTGTAAATATTATATATTATTTAATAATCAATAATTATATTATTAATTATTAATCTAGGAAAATGTCTTCTTGATGTTGTCCAAATATCAACACTTCCTCTAAACGATGGAGACATTCTGCATCATTTCAAGCTTGTCTTTGAAGTATACAAACTTCGCCCTAGACTCATGACACATGTCTATCAGTGCTTGGAGATATCTCTCTCCCACCTGAATCGAGGGGAAAATCCCCCTGCGGCTTTCCCTCTGAGCCAACTAACTCTCTCTAAGATCAGTCTCATTATGGGTCTGTGTGTGATAGCATCTAGCATCTTGATTCTTTATCATTCCTAGTCAAATTAACATGACTAAGGAGAAAGGCTACATTTGGGCCATTCACCACAGGTACACCCTTGTGAGTGAGTGTCAGCCTGATGTTATCTAACACATGGAAAGTACCTCAAGCACCTCAAGTCCATATTATTTCTTACCATGATTGAGGAAGGACTATGCCCGAGCCCATTTACCACAAGTGCACCTTTATGATAAATTTATTATATCTCCCTTGGTCTGCAGCCCAATCAAAGAACGTATGCCCTATGTTGAAACATCAACACTCCCTCTTAGCTAGGGAGGTATCTTTCCATGATGTCTTCATCTAGTAGTCCACTGACTACTATGTAATCAACTAGTAGCACACAGCTACTACCATGTCATCGGTAGCTTGAATCATCTGTCACAATCTCTGCGGTCAAGCAGCACACAACTTCTCCAAGTGATCTAGTAGTCTCCATGAAAATCAGTTAGTAGCATACAGCTACTACAATTGTCATCCAATTAAACACGACTTTGTTGATACATAGTAGTACACAACTACTGTAAAGTGGTACACAACCACTACTAGTAGCACACAACTATTTTCCAGTGACACACAGTCACTTCCAGTGGTAAACAACCATTTTAGTAGCACACAGCTAGTGTCCAGAGACACACAGTCTCTGCTAGTGGTACAAAACCACCGTAGTAGCAAAGGGTTTGTCACACATGGCACTCCCATGTGGACTTCTAGAGGCTACTTCCTCTAAAAACACTAGGGTCAACTCCCCATAGTGTGTGATGTCAAGCTCAACTCCCTTGACATGTGCTCTCCACAAGGGGCATTGGACTATAAGCCCAAACCCACTTATCCCTTCTCGGATAAGTGTCCTCATGGATCAACTCAAATTAGTCACAGAGGATTACGATCTGGAGAATGTTTGTCACACATGGCACTCCCATGTGGACTTCTAAAGGCTACTCCTTCTAGAAACACTAGGGTCAACTCCCCATAGTGTGTGATGTCAAGGTCAACTCCCTTGACATGTCCTCATGTGCTCTCCACAAGGGACGTGTCCTCATGTGCTCTCCACAAAGGACGTTGGGCTATAATCCCAAACCCACTTATCTCTTCTCGGATAAGTGTCCTCACAAATCAACTCAACTCAATCACAGAGGAGTACAATCTAGAGAATGTCTCAGGAAGTTGCAAACATGAACACTCCCTCTCAGCGAGGGAGGCATTCTCTACCACACCAAGTTTGTAACTGAAGTACTAGAACTTCATCTTGGTAATGGGTTTGGTAAGAGCATTAGCAACCTGATCATCTATAGGAAGGTATTGCACCAATACTACCTTCCTTTGCATTATATCTCAGATGAAATCCTGTGAGAATCCTCTAAAGCCTCACTACTTCCATGACTCGTGTCACTGGTTGCGATATATTTTTCCTCTGTATTACTTAGTGCTATAGAATTTTGTTTCAACTGCACTCTCTGCCTGGTCAGAACTGTATATCTTTGCAGCCTCGTTTCATCTCCCAAGACATATCCAACTATACCACACTAGTACACTCTCTGTTGCAACTTAGTCTGCTCAAATCATGAGCTTGCTCAGGGTACTTACTACAAAGCACTACCTGGCTCTTTGCTTGAGAGTAGGTCCTCCACTCTCTCTGCAGCTACTCCCTTTGGGATTCTACAACTGCTCCTTCTGGGACTCTGTAACTTCTAAATAGTGAGATTGAAAGTAGCTTCTCTACTCTGTCAGCAACTTCCCTCCTCTGAGGTTGCTCTCTATGGAACTAGCTCCTCCACTCTATTTTTGCAATTGTTTCCTCTACAATTGTTCTATCTGGAACTGAGAGTGGCTCAATAACTACTCCCTATGAATCTAGAGGTGACTCCTCCTATGTATCTGCTTCATCTAGCACGGAAGGTAGCTCTTCCTCCTTCTTTAGAGGTAACTCAATCTCCACTCCCTCTGGATGTAGTATCGCCTCCCTTTCTACGAGTGCCTCTACATACACTGGAATTGTTGCCATGTTTGCTTCCTCAACATCTCATGGTTTGACTCATGTATTAGGACTGCTACACTTGATGCAATGTACTATGTTTATGTGGTGCTCAAAGCCACGAAATTTTGTTTCCTGCTACACTAGGAAACCATGGCAGATCCCAAAGTGAAGCAACACTTGGAGGTTCCCTTCATGTCCATTGCACTCCCTACCCAATCAGATTCAGTATATCCCTGCAATCTCATGTCAATACTGGAAGTATATCTCATACCATGTCCAACGGTTCCTTACAGGTGTCTCAACACATGCTTCACAGCAATCCAGTCTGCATGTCTCGACTGACTCATGAACTGGCTAAGTGCACTCACTGCATAGTAAATATCTGGTTTGGTTCTAACTAGATACATCAATGATCCAATCAGTTATCTATACAAGATCAGATCAATCTCGTCATAATTGGAAGAGGACACACATAGTTTCTTCATATTCGTCACCATTGGCGTAGCCATGGGCTTACAATTTAGCATCCCAAAATTCTTCAATATCTCAAAGGTGTACTTCCCCTGACTCATGAAGATCTCATCAGTTCTATGCCACACCTTTAGTCCCAAGAAGTAGTGTATCATACCAAGGTCCTTTATCTCAAACTCAGAGGCCAACGCATACTTGCATTCAGCAATAAGACTCTTTGTACCAGTGAGGAAAAAATCATCAACATAGAGGACCAAAAATCAGGGACTCACCATTAACAGTCTTGTAGTATAGGTTGGGATCATAAACACTTTTGTTCAATCCCAAACTCATCATGTGTCCATCAATCCTTGCATACCAAGCTCAAGTTGCATGCTTGAGTCCATATAGGGACTTCTTCAACCTATACACATGAGACTCCTTCTCATGTATCATGAAACCATCTGGTTGCTTGATGTATACTTCTTCCTCAATCTCGCCATTGAGAAAGGTTGTCTTCACATCCATCTTATGTATTTTTCAACCCATGTATGCGGCAAGGGCAACAATCGTTCGGATAGAAGTGTATCAAGCAATAGGAGCAAATGTCTCCCCATAATCTATTCCCTCCACCTGAGAGAATCCTCTAGCAACAAATAATGCTTTGTGCTTCTCAATGCTCCCATCAGCTATGTGTTTGATCTTATAGATCCACTTGGAATTCACCACTGACTTTCCCTCAATTATATGAGCATTGTATACTCATAGCTACTTCCAAGGATTCATAATCTGGTGTTGACCTCACATATTCCTTCTTCAATGATAATCCATTAATCAATGTGTCAAAAAGCATAGATATCTACGATGGAAACTTTCAGGGGACACCATGTTTAGCATCCAAAGCTCATTTTCCCTTAGTCCTCAGATCTTGTATGTTCTTACTACAACAATGGTTTTCCTTCCAATCTCAGTGGTGGCCCCAATCCCAACTTGGAATATATTCTAGAAAAGAAGACGACATGGGTAGTTCCACAAATGTCGAGAATACAAACACAGAAGAAGAAGAATGGCTCACAAAACTATGGAAAGAGGTTTGAGAGCTCTCCCTGGGATCGGGCCTCGATGTGGAACATCCTCACATCGCACCTTCCTCTCTCCAATTTCTCATAGATTTCGTAATGCCCAACAAGCCCTACATCATCACCATCGAGATCCAACACTAATTCGATCTCACTAGATGGACCAACGCCTATCTCACCTCCCTTCTACAAAACTATATCATTAGTCTCCACTTCACCCAAAATGGCCACGTAGATTATGTTGCAAAACCCACCATACATAGTGATTCTTGCTTTATTTATGCCCGCATCAAACGTGTGTCATTCCCGGTTGCTTTGCAATACATCACGGGTTCAAAATGCTAGGAGCAGGGCATTGTGGCCTATGTCCAGGAGCAGAATGGTTGTTTCAAGTCGGAATACTTATTTGTTCATAGAGGATGTCGAGACGGATATTCCTTGGGCCACTAAGGATCTCAGATCGAAACCCGAAGCCATGAATCTCTGGATAGGAATTGAGAGAGCAACTAGCTTGTTTCTTAAAGATCACTATGAGGATTTGTATGTTGTTGTGTCCGGAGAAAAAAAAATTATTCTCTTTCCTCAAACGTGTTGAACCGTGATCGTCAGGGAATAGTTTAGAGTATGAGATGGAAAAAATAGCCGCATTTCTCAGCATTAAACAAGCGCAAAGGAAATTCTCGTCCTCAATTCACAACAATACATTGCACGGACCATGATCTCTCGTGAATCCGTCCTCCAAAATGTGGCACACCATCACAAATTTTCAACGATTGCACTACCATCACTTCACTCTCACCTACCCAACCCAAGTACACAACCATCATCACATCTTCAATCACCCTCAAATTAGCCTTTTACAATTCTTAAAAAATCAGACATGACTATGTTGAAGGTATCATGCCTAAATCCATACATCTTCATCAAATGGATGGACAAACAACAGATTATTCCAAACATCTCATTTTCATGGGCCCTCCGGTGAGGGAGTCAATCCCAGTCCTGCTCTGATACCATGTTGATTTTTCTATATAAGATGATATATGATAGATGTTTTATTACAATGATGAGTGTTCCATATATAGAGAACATACGGTGACCATCCATGAAAGGATGTGTCCCTTGGATAATAAATAACTATTTATTATTACTTATTATATATATTATTTAATAATCAATAATTATATTATTAATTATTAATTTAGGAGAATGTATTCCCGATGTTTTCCAAACATCAACAGTTGGTGCAAACTCTAGGGGTATGCAAATCTAAAGCAACATACAATAATAATAATGATTTAAAAAAAAAACGATTTAAAAATTAAACAATATAATATAAAAAAAAATGTAAAATGGTTTCACTTTTTATTCATAATACTTTATTCCTCGAGAGAGTTTTCCTCTCCATAAACAGTAACAGCAACAACATCAATGTATATCAATGACTCTTCAACTTCCCTTTCCCACTTGATTCTAGAGCACTTGTCTTTCCACACCAACCTCATACTATCTTGATTCGAGAGCACTGGGCTTTCCATACCAACCTCATACTATCTTGATTCTAGAGCACTTGGCTTTCCACACCAACCTCATACTATCCAATGTACTCTCCAAACAAATAAAAACCCCTCCCCATCTTCCAAAACCTCTATTTATACAAAAGAAGAGAGAAAATACTCTACATGCCCATATTCTAACTAAGAACCAAATGAAAAAAATCCTTTAATGGCATTACATTACAAATTATATTGGGACAATTACAAACCCGTATTCCTTGGGATAATTTGAAACCTAGGAATAGTCTAAATTTTGCATGATATGACAAAAATTAATTCCATAGGGTTATAAAGCATGTTTAGCATTCCACCAATCCTGAGCCATCCTTTGATAGGCTTAGTTGCTACCTGAATGTTAAAGTGTTAGTCAAACTTTGCATTCTTGTCACTAAAACTAGGTAAATCTACCTAAGATGGCCCATGGAAGTGCACATCAAAAATTATGTATGTTGTGTTTAGAGCTTTCTACTTGAAAGTTAAAGTGTTAGTCAAACTTTGCTTTCTTGCCACTAAAACAAGGTAAATCTACCTAAGATGGCCCATGGAATTGCACATCAAAAATTGTACATGTGTCATTTGGAGAAAGTAAAACTTGATGGGTGTAGTTTTCCACCTCACATATAAAAACCTATGTTCTAGAATTTATCACTCTATCTCCATTTGTTTGTAATAAATATAAATTTAAAAAACAAAAAAACGCACACACACACAAACACCTCACTTTCTATTGTATTTGATAGTTTCACCAAAATGCATACCAAGGCTTCGATTCTTTGTCAAATTTAGTGATTTAACTTGAAGAGTGTGTGTTTCAACATTTCACACCTTTCCACAATTCCATATTTTCAATTTGAGCCTTAAAACTTCATGTTGTGCAAAATACTCAAATTCTAAATTTTTTTTACACAATGAAAAATATGTATTAACTACCTCGGCAAAATCCATGTTGGGTCTTGTCATTAATAAAGAATGAAAAACCAAATATGATAAGATGAATTCCACAAGCTTTCCAACAAACCTAAATGCCAAATTTCCCCAATTTGTCACTAATTCAAAGATATGGATCTACCAAAATATTTTTTTGTTTTTGTTTTATTTTCTAGTTTTTCACTTTTTTAGGCAATGCAAGCAAATGTCAATAAAATGCATTCCACAATATTGGTATTGATTGAAATCTAATTCTGAAAAATTTTCTAGATTCCTCACTCAATTATCTACAAACCCATTTCATCTCATATCATGGTTCCACTTTTACATAAGCATCATCCTCATGAGGCAATCGGCTTTCTTAATTGTTAACTCTTATTATTCTTTCTACTCTTCAAACCCTATAAGTTCCATCATCATCCTATTTCCTCCTTCTAGTAGTCAGCTTCATCGTCATGTACTCATTCCACATAAGATTTCATCTCTTCAAATATTCATGCTTAAACATCATTATTGTCCAATGTTCATGCCCAACAAGGATTGCAACCTCCCCATCCTCCCTCTTGTACATAATTATTATCCCTTGCTTCTAAATATTCCCAATACCTTATTGGACCATAGCTTCTGTGTTGGCAACACCATTGTTGTCAGCTATTTCTCTTCCACTCAGCATATATGTCTACCTATGAGTGTTCGACCACAACACCTTCAGCATCCTTTTTTGCATATTGTTTTGCTTCAACTTAATAAAATTTCTGGGGTATATATTTCCAATTCTTTTATCCTATGATTTCTAAAAAATATCGTGTTGTAATACATCAGGTTCATAAAAAAATAGCATTCTAATCTATGGATTTGCCTTCCTAAAGATTTATTTCTGCAATCTTCGGTTGTCTTTGAACTTCCATACGTACATTCTCTACTTGTTCATGAACATCTCTAAATTAGTGTGTAGGACAAAACTTCTTTTCCCTCGAGGATTCCTTAGAAAAACATGTTATGATTCTTCTCTTTGTACTTTATTGTAGCATGGGAAGTAACCTAAAAATTTTATGATATACATCCTAGGTTTACCAAGAGATACATGAAAATCATCCATACCAAACATCATGAAGCACTTGGTTTTGATAATCTCCTAGATGAAAACTCAACATACATGCTTCTAAAACAATAATCTAATGACCCTTATGTAACCATGAGACCTTGTAATGACTAAGATGTAGTATACATTTCAACTTCAATTTCTGTATCGCTTCTATGGAAACTAAATTGTAATCACTTCCATGATCAATAATTAGGTTACAACACTTACCTAATATCTTGCATTTGGTCTTGAAAATACTTTTCCTTTGTTCAAGTTTTTCATTAATCTTCATCTCTGGATTGAACAATATACTTTTGAACATAAATTTCTCTCTTTATTCCTGATGAATCTCTAAAATGTTATCACTAACAATTGAAGACTCTTTT
The DNA here is from genome assembly GCA_032191745.1 of Picea mariana. Classification (NCBI taxonomy): domain Eukaryota; kingdom Viridiplantae; phylum Streptophyta; class Pinopsida; order Pinales; family Pinaceae; genus Picea; species Picea mariana. The sequence goes on from JASDQU010737420.1 coordinate 118,491, forward strand.
ACTTGAGCTACATATGTCCTTGACTCATTCCTTCTACCATTGTTATGATTCTCGAGACATTGAGCATGTTTATGCCCTTGTTTACCACATTGATAATATGTGATGATATATATGCCTCTTTTATGTTTGCCTCTACCAACATTTGTACCTCCTATAAGATTATGGATGCTTCATATTAATCTCTCGCATCTACCTAACCCCTTCCAAAATTTTCTCTTACTCTACCCATTATCCCTTTGCCTCTATCATTTTATTGCCTTCTATCCAATTTATCTTCAACTTTCAAAGAAATCTAAAATTATTCTTCTATAGAATGAAAGTATTCCATGTTAAATTCATCTTGAGTCAATAATTTCAAACCATTTACATACCTTGTTGTTCTTAAATCTTCAATTCCATCCAATCCAAATTGAATTCCCAATTTGTAGAATACTTTAGTATATTCCTTGACATTCACATCTTTCTGCCTCAAATTCAAACTTGTCCAAACACATTCTACTAGTAATATACAAGTAAGAACTTATCCTTTATCTTGATTATCATCTTCTTCCAAGTTCTAATCTTCCCTTGGTGTTTTATCACTCTATTTTTCTGAACAATATCCCACCATATATAAAGTGGCATGTCCTTTCAACTTTGCAACGTTAAACTGTATTCTATATGAATCCTCCACTTTCTCAAATTCAAATCACCTTTGTACTTCATTGATTCAATCAATCAAGATATCGAGCTTTAAATTGTTGAATTTTTCTAATTTTTAGATCTGATAATTATTGCCTTATGATTTAAATGTTATTGTTATCATAGAATAATTACACATTGAAAATATCAACCAGACTTAGTGAACTTGATAAGAGGTTATTGTAAGTAAATATTATATGAGATAGTATATTACAATTGAGGGCCTCGATATATATACTTGAGTGAAGTGCCTTTTCATTTAATCGACAAGTCTTTTCCATTATTGTCTTTTCATTAATTAATTTATTATTAATTATTGATGATTGATTATATATATATATATATATATATATATTATTTATAAATTATATTTATGTTGATTATTATTTCCTGACATAAATGTCTAATTAATATAGATCACTACATCCTGGAGCAGGCAATGTGAGAGCACCTCGAGTCTTTCCACTCCTTGTCAGGAGAAAGACTACGCCTGGGCCATTCACCATTGGCAAAGATCTATGAGTGAATGAGTCATTTCCCTTGGTCAAATCAGCATGACCAATCTGGGAGAATGTTTTCTCGATGTTGTTAACTAGAGAAACATCAACATTATGGGCCATTCACCACTAGCCAAATCAACATGGCCCCATGAGTGAAGGTATCATTCTCCCTTGGTCAAATCAACATAACCAATTTGGGAGAATGTCTTCTCGATGCTAAAACATCAACACTACCTTTCAGCGAGGGAGACACTCTACATCACGCCAAGCTTGTCTATGAAGTATACAAACTTCTCCCTAGACATATGCTTGGTGAGAATGTCTACAATCTTCTTGTATGTGGATATCTACTAGAGATTTATTTCTCCCTTCTGTACCATGTCTCAGATGAAGTGATATTTGATCTCAATGTGCTTCAACCTGTCATGAAATACTAGATTTTTCGAAATCTTGACACAGCTTAGATTATCACAATGTATCAAGGTCATCTCTACCTCTTGATCAAATAGTCCTGCAAGAATTTTTTGAAGTCATACTTATTTGTGACTTGCAACATTGGCTATGATATACTATGATTATGTTGTATTGAGTTCTACATAAGTCTACTTCCTGCTAAACAAGGATATCATAGTTGATTCTAAGTTGAAGCAACACCCTGAGGTGCTCTTTCTTTACATTGCACTCCCTACCCAGTCAGAATCAGTATATCCCTACAGCCTCACTTCACCACTTGAGTCATATCTCAGACCATATCCAATTGTACCATGCAGGTATCTCGACACATGCTTTGTTGCAACCCAATGGAAGTGCCTTGGTTCAACCATGAATTGGATCAAGGTTCTCATTACAAAGCAAATATATGGCCTAGTGTTAACTAGGTACATCAAGGATCCAATTAGCTTTATGTACATAGTGGGATCCACCAAATCTGAATCTGAAGTGGAATCACTCAGCTTCTTCATATTTGTCATTATAGGTGTAGTCATGGACTTGCAATCCATCATATCAAATCTGCTCAAGATCTCAACTGTGTACTTCCCTTGTTCGAGGAAGATCTCACCTAGTCTCTGCTACACCTCCAATCCTAAGAAATAATGCATCAAGCCAAGATCCTTCATTTTGAGCTCAGAGGCCAAATCCCTCTTGCACCTGACAATGAGCCTCTCAGCTCTTGTAAATAACATATCATCAGCATACAACACCAAAATCAAAGGATCGCCATCAACAACCTTGTATTAAAGGTTGGGATCCGCATCACTCTTGGTGAAGCCCAAACTCATCAAGTATCCATCAATCCTGGAGTACCATGCCATGGGTTCCTTCTTGAGTTCGTACAAGGCCTTTTCAATATGAAAACATGAGACTCCTTCACATGTATCACAAAGCCCTGAGGTTTCTCTATGTACACTTCCTCCTCAATCACATTGTTGAGGAACACGGACTTCATGTCCATCTAATGTAATATCCAATCCATAACTTAAGCAAGAGAAATAATAGTCCCTATGGAAGTGTACCTGGCAACTGGAGCAAAAGTCTCCTCATAGTATACTGCCTCTTTTTGAGAGAATCCTCTCACCACAAACCTCGTTTTTTTACTTCACAATGTTGATATATGTTACATGCTTGATCTTATAGATCCACTTGGAAGTCACCATTGACTTCCCCTCTGGTCTCGGAACTATCTCATGCACATCATTCTTCATGATGGATTTATACTCTTCCATCATGGAATCCTTCCAAACTTGTTGGCCTGCTACCTCCTCAAAACTGAAAGGCTTGGAATCAATGATGTGATTCATCAATGCCATATAACATGAGAACCGCTGAGGTTGTTTTCTCTACCTGAAAGTATCATTGGTAGTTGCATGCCCCTTTGCATCCTGCAAAGTGTCACGAAGTCATGATGGCCTCTTCTTGGTCACTACAACATCATTCTCCTGAGTGTTGTAAGGAACTGGAAACTCCCTCTTGATCCATGCTTCCTTGCAGAAAACATTGAAGTCTCTGGAAGTGTACTCTCCTCCATTATCTAACCTCATCACCTTGATCTTCTTCCCTGTCAGGTTCTCTGCTTGAGCCTTGAACTCCTGGAATTTGTTGAAGACCTCATCCTTGGTCTTCATGAAGAATATCCATGTCTTCCGAGAGAAATCATCAATGAAAGTCACATAGTACAGGAATCCACCCAAAGATGCAATTGTCATAGGTCCACCTACATCTGAATGTACTAGATCCAAGATCCCCTCGGACCTATTTTCATTGCTTGGAAAATACCCCTTGGCATTCTTTCCAAGTGCACATCCTCTACAAATTCCATCATGCTCTACTTGAATCTATAGAAGTCATGTGACCATCCTCTTCAATGTTGGTAAAGCCCTATAATGTAAGTGTGCAAATCTTCGATGCCATAGCTCACACAAACTAATGTTTTCATGTACCAATGCTCAGGTTGGTCATCCCAACAATCTGTATAGACCTCCCTCTCAAACACCAATCACTATTGCAAAGGCTATAGCAACTTTGTTAGTTATCACAGTGCGACCAGTCACAACTTGCAAAGAAACAAAGAGTGACCAAAAGAGCTAGTTGCACTATGTAGTGCAATCCTTAAGGTAGTTGTGCCCTGTAATTAGAAAATTGTGACCAAAGGGAATGTGGTTTCTCTATGTGCATAGGATTCTCGTTGCTCGTGACCATGATTGTATAATTGCAAAAAATAAAAGATCTGAAGTAGATCTATCGGATTTGGCACTGAAATGTTTTAACTAGATTTGGAAAAGACTTATACTAGCTCTCGCATTGAAAGCTTTTAACTAGCTTTGATACCATGTTGAATTTTTCTAATTTTCAAGTCTGATAATTATTGGCCTATGATTTAAATGCTATTGTTATCATAGAATAATTACACACTGAAAATCTCAACAAGACTTAGCAAACTTGATAAGAAGTTATTGTAAGTAAATATTATATGAGATGGTATATTACAATTGAGGGCCCCAATATATATACTTGGGCAGAGTGCCTTTTCATTTAATGGACATTTCTTTTCCATTATTGTCTTTTCATTAATTAATTTATTATTAATTATTGATTATTGATTATATATATTTATACATTATATTATAAATATATTATTTATATATTATATTTATGTTGATGATTATTTCCTCACGTGCATATCTAATTAATATGGATCACTCCATCCTGGAGCAAGAAATGTGAGAGCACCTCGAGTCTATCCACTCATCTTCGAGACAAAGACTATGCCTAAGCCATTCACCACTAGCAAAGCTCTGTGAGTGAATGAGTCATTTCCCTTGGTCAAATCAGCATGACCACTCTACTATAATGTTTGCTTGATGTTGTTAACTGGAGAAACATCAACATCCTGGGCCATTCACTACTAGCCAAATCAGCATGGAAAAGTGAGTGAACGTATCATTGTCCCTTGGTCAAATCAGCATGACCAATCTCAGAGAATGTCTACCCGATGTTGAAACATCAACATAAACTACCATAAAACTATTATTATATTCTAGCATTACCTCCGTCTTTTAATCATCTAATTAATTACAATCCAAAGTAAGTATGTTTTTTATTGTGCTCTTTTGTGATCTGTGATTCATCTTCTGACATTTCATGTCCTTCTCTAAAATTTCCAATATCTCCAACATTACCAACAAGTTGGGCCTCCATTGTAATAGATATAAAATATAAAAATAAATAACAAATAACTAATAATTATTAATTATTAATGAAGAGACATGATACCCTAATGAAAGGGTGTGTCTCTTAGTGAAAGGGTACCCTTGCATGGGTATATATATTGATCCAGGTATAAATCGATGGCCACCCACCTATCCCATTGGCTCAAAACAAGGGTTTCCACCTTAGCAGTTTTTCTACGGCTTTTCCAGTCCTAAACTTTCGGGGTCGTTTTGAGGCCCTAAACGGCTCTTTTTGGGCCCACCACAATCGCAATGTTGACTTTAGCCACAATGTGACAATAAACTGTGTATTCCTTAGATAGACCTTTCAAATGAGCTATTGTGTGAGCCAAACGAAGATTGTCTACAAAAGTTATGCCCTGGGGAAGTTGACATACCAACTACCCCCATCAGGACCTGCAAACCTTTTGGCATTGTAATAATCATCATCTTCTTGTGAATGAGTATAGCCATCACATCTCTTCTCATAGATAAGTTTCCACCATTCTAGCGAGTCATTCACTTTGTAATTTTATGGTTTTTGTACATTCTCTCATTAATGAAAATTGTGCATTATTGTACCTTTGTGTTTATTGCAATATCTTTGTATATTTCATTGTTATATCTCTGCCTTCATTTCGTTCTCAAAATAATACGGATCAGTGGTATCAGAGTAGGCTACTCATTTTTGTTTCTTAGTGCATGTCCCCGATGAGGTCAAGGTATAGAGAGTTGGGTCTCGAGCTAGTTTCTCTTGAGGACAACTACTCTCGCCAGCCCAAGCGTCCTCCCATGGTAGAAGAGAAGAGAGACGAGGGAGCAGAAGATCCCGTCAATTTTTTTCTCACAGAATCCCTTGCGCAACAAAGGACAAGATGTTGGAGAATTTTTCCCAAATCCTTCAACAATTTCCAATAGTAATAGGCACATCTTCATCAAGCAGTCACTTTGGAGACGCTACCCCATTCAAGGTACAATTTAATTTTGATATTCCCGTATTTGAAGGTCAGATCGATGTGGATGCTTTGGAAAAATGGTTAAATTTTACAGAAGGTTATTTCTTTGTTCACAATTTTTCTAAAATAGAAAATATCACCTTTGCACTCCTTAAGGCTCTCTCTCGTGTCAAACATTGGTGGGAAAATTACTGGGATCAAAATTCCACATAGGAGTCTGGAATATTTGGGGTCGAACACACTTGGGATTTTTTTATGGATGCAGTCAAGGAACAATATTACACTGTGGGAAATTATGACGACTAGTACATGAGATGGACCACACTGCATCAAAAGTGGGACCAAACAGTGTCAGAGTTCACAAATACCTTCCATACCTTGTGCACCAAGCTCGGTATCAAAGACTCTAAGTGGCATCTATTTCTAAAATACTACGGGGCTCTACACATGTACATCCAAACTGAAATGGAGTTTCTGTACATCTCATCACTGGTGTTATCACGTATTATTGCTAAAGGGGTGTTTTCCCTTAGGAAATGGCACCTTGGTAAAAATGCATGAAAAGGGGGATAAAAAACCCACTTTTTCCTTTGTATCCTAAAGTTTAGCGCCCGAGCGTGTTGTGATAAGGGGCACGTAGATCTGGGCAGTTGATATCTGTGTGCTCGAATCTACAGTGCTCAGCCCAAGTCGGAACCCCCCCGAGCATTCTACCTTTAACGAGGGGGGGTGGTCCAAGCAAGCATTTTCCCTGCGCGATCCCCCCACTATGTGGTGCCTCCTCATGAACTCGGACCCACCCCCGTTCAATCCCTCTAACCACCTCCCCCCGAGCAGACCACTTATCGCCTTTGCTTACCTCCTGCTCTCCTTCCAACACGTGTCCTCCACTCACCCATTTCCCCGCCTATCACCTCTCCCTTTCCACCTCCTCCTCTTGTTTCTTGACACCTTTCTCCCATGTCACCTCCACCCGTGTTGTTGTTGTCCCCACTACACCTACCACCACAGCCTCTCTTCTGCCACCATGTCACCTTCCTGTGCCACATCACCTCCATCCCAGTCACCTCTCCGCCATCGCGTCCTTCCACCTGGCCATCGAGCATTTTTTGTAGTTTGTTGTGCCTACACCAATCACCTCGTTGACTCCTCCTTGTCAGCCTCCATGAATGCCTGTCATCTTCCCGGTCAGCATCCAGCAAAGCTCAGGTGGAAGATATTCACAAGATGTATTCAACATGTTTTTCACGTACCAGGTTAACTTTTCCCACTCCGATCTTGATTAAGCAGTTAATGAAAACAAGGAAGGTGGTTGAGACATCGTCTCCTTGCATAAATAGAAGGCCAGAAAGGGACGAATCGCGGAAGCAAGTTGTCAGTCCATTCTGATAGAGATCGCATCTGACAGAATACTGCATGGGTAGTCTAACTAACATCTACATGTGCAGCCTGGTAGAGAATCTCATCAATGCAAAGCCTTGAACGCATGACATGATCGCACCTCGGGCAATCGGAGCCAGTTCGGAGCATATGTAGGAAATTTTTCCATTTTGTTAGGGTCGATGGTTGAGCTACGCTCTGGTATTCTAAAGCTTTGATGAAACTCTGGTTCTCTAATTATGTAATGGGATTTGAGATTTCTTATTCAATCTAAGTCAACCTTGTTTTCTGTCTCTTTTTCCTCTGATACTGAATGGCTCGAACATGGATGATCCAGTCGAGTTGTTGTAACTATATTGTGATGTATGTTTGATCTCAATTTGGTTATAACTTCATTCGGTTCCCTAAAACTCGAAATCAAAGAGGATTTGTTTTCTGAGTTTTTCCACCTTAGGGTGTTGGAAGACCAGATGTCCATAGAAGACGTTTACATTTTCTCCCCAAGTTCTTCCTCCTACTCACCCTTACTACAACTTACTGACTGAAGTTAAATCAAGACCTCATCTGCATGTGCATACCAGTCCAGTTTTATGAGTTAAAGCGATATCATATTGAATATGTGCCCATTCAACCCCCTTAAATTTATTGATTGTGACATACAAAATTATGGGTATTGGGATTACCTTCCCTACAATCAAGAGGTGACTTCTAGTGCTAACATTTCTGGCGTCGTTGTCAGGGACAAATTGAAGATTTTCCCTGGGATAGAATGACAATGAGCTTTTGATTCTGAAGGTGATCAAGTATCAGAACCATTGAAGATTGCATCCTGCACCTGGCGACTCCATTGATGCGAATCCATTGTTTCAGATGTGGCTACCAGAGGCAGACACACGAGGTCTACCCCACAGCTACCTCTAGAAACACCTAAAGTTGACCCAAAGAAAATTATCAGAAGACGAAAGATCCTCCAAGAAGGTACTTCAGCTGCTGAACCAGGTATTTCTGATGATTTTCACCATCCTCCTATAGAAATTCCAATGTTTTCTTCTCATTCTCATGTTATACCATCTGTTGGAGTTTCCCTAATTTTAAAGTTTGGGAGTGTTCCAGTTGATTTCTCCCCTCCTGGTCTTGGATTGGAAGGAGAAACCTTTGTCACTCCTATCTCCCCTGAGGTTGTACCATGGTTTAAACCTAGGACCTCATAAGATGTTTCCACTTTAGGCTTTACCACTCCTCCCCCTGTTAGAGTTGTTGCTTTTACAGAAGGGGAAATCTCAGTTCCTTTGAGCCCTGTGGCCTTTTCTCCATATCCTTAGTCCTTTCCCTTTTCTCCTAGAAACGCACTTCCATCCTCCCCTGTTTGAACTCCATCCCCTCTTAGTTCTCCTCCAGTTCACATCCCAATGACGGGTGTTTGAATGGATTTCATATTGGCTGCAAGATATGCCCCTCTAATCTTACCTCGGTCAATGAATTCTCCCCCTGCTGAAGATTACCTAAAATACATGCCCAAATTCACGGGAGAGGAAGACATAACTACTGAAGAATGCCTTGATGCCTTCTACACCTATGCAAACAATCTAAATATTGAAAATGAGGATGTGTGAATGAGAGTCTTTGTCCAGAGCCTTGATGACGAGGCTAGGAAATGGTTTAGGGGATTTGACCCTTGATCCATTGTTGGGATTGAGGCTTTAGACGATGTTTTCTTGAGACAGTGGGGAGATAAAAAGGACTTTGTGTATTATATCACATAGTTTGGATCCATAAAGAGAAAAGAGGGAGAATCTGTCTCTGACTTATCCAAAAGATTCAACAAAATGTACAATAATATCCCTACTGAGATAAATCCTACAAAAGCCTCTGCCAAAATTACTTATGTTAGTGCTTTTGACCCTGATTTCTGCCTCCTGTTAAGAGAGAAAAGAGCTACTTCCTTGGCTCGTATGAAAGATGCAGCCCTGGAAGTAGAGTCCAACGTATTGGCAGTTGACAGACTTAGGAATAAAGTTGATATAGACAGAGAAAGGGGGAGATATGAAACTTCATCCTCCGGTTCCTTTACGTCCCACCCTCAAGTAGATGAATTGACCAAGTTGGTAAAATCTCTTTATGCAGAGATGGAGAAGATGAAATTCGAAGGGAAGCAAGGTTATAAGAGTACCCAAACTGTTGATAATAGAGGTAACTTCAGAAGACCAAATAATACCCCTCAGATACTTCCAAGAGAGACTCGAAACAGAGATAGGGATGATCGGAAAATCCAAACCCCTCTCCAAAATAACCTCATTGTTGACGAAGAAGGAGAGGAAGAAGAGATTGATCCTGAAATCCATTGTCTTGGAGACACCTCCCATTTCCCCATTTGACCCAATCTACATATGAGAAGTACCTCATGGAAAACCAAATAAATGAGCTGAGTAGGGGGGAGAAGACCAATAGTAGTCCCAATAAATATAACCTCAAGTCTAAGAAGAAAGAAGGGAAGTCTAACATTCCTGATCAGCCTTCTAGAGCAGAGAAGTCTGCTAAAGATGCAGCAAACAACAACAAGGAAAAGAAAACACAGTACCCCTCACCAATAGCCAAAGGTCATGTCCCAGAAGTAAGAGAAATCCTAAAGCCCCCCTCCTCTTTCAACTTTGAGCATTAAATTCAAAAAATCAGGATCCATGTACCCCTTTCAGAGCTATTTAAGCACAAAGATTTTAAAAGGTCCCTCTCTAAACTGTTGCAGTCTTAACCATCATGTCATTCCACAGACTCAGTGAACCTTCAAGAAGAAAATCCAACAGTCATATTAGGTCCTTTGATAGAAGATAGAGATGATTCATCCCCTCCCTTCTATACATCTCTGAACATACATGACAAGGTGTTGCATAATTGTTTGATGGATTCAAGGGCATCTCATAATCTCATGCCCAAAATTGTCATGAATGAACTTGGATTAGAAATCACAAAGACTTATCATGAGTTGTATTCTTTTGATTCAATGAAGGTGTAGCATCTTGGGGTCATCAAAGATCTGGTTCTGACCTTGTTTCAGTTGCCCATGAAAAGTGTGGTCATGGATATCATGGTAGCTGATGTTCCCCCTAAGTTTGGCATGCTCTTGTCAAGACCTTGTATCAAAAGACTTGGAGTAACTTTGCAGATGGACCTCACATATGCTACCATTCCTGTGTTTGCGGGGGGGAGCATAGAAGACTATATAGAGAAGCTCAGTTGGCCTACATTATTAGTGATGAATCAGACCCCACCAACCATCATATTTGTGCACTCGATATTGATTTGGGATCTAGCTTATTGCAGCTCACCGATGCCCCTGAACCCCCTCTTGAAGTTAGAAAGTAGTCCCCTACTCTATGTGAATATTCTCCTCCGATTACCTCTGTTTGGAAAACGTTCTTTGATGGAGCCTCTTCTAAAGAAGGTGTTGGTGCTGGAGTGGTCTTTGTTTCACCTATTCAAGAAATTATATCTTTGTCCTGCAAGTTAGAATTTGAAACTACCAATAATGTGGCAGAATATGAAGCTCTCGTTTTGGGTTTGAGGGTTGCAAGAGACATGGGAATTGAAGAGATATAAATGTTTGGGGATGTTGAGTTAATTGTCCTTCAAATCAGAAATATTTATCAATCCAAGCACCCTCGGCTCAGAAGTTATAGAAACAAATTGTGGGATTTAATTGACAACTTTTTATTAGCTTTCAACATTTCATTTGTTCCAAGAGAAGAGAATGTCATGGCCGACTCTTTGGTTGTCTCAGCAAGTAATTTCAAAGTCCCTTTTCCACCTAAGCTCAGGTATGATGTAGAAGTGAAATATAGACCCTCTATACCTGACAATGTCAAGCATTGGAAAGTGTTTGAGGATGATCTTGAGATCAAAAGATTCCTGGAGATTGTTGATGATTTTTTTGCATTACACATTTATCAAGATCCTGATTCTGAAATAAATCCTCATGCAGATGTTTTTCTGAACAAAATTGCTAATGATAATATTGTCTAGTTGCCCAGCAATCATATCCCAAAGGGACTAGTTCCTTTGGAAATACTATTTGACATAAATGATGTGGCAGTAAAGGGTAAAGTTTCAAATGACGATGTTGAGGTAGTTGAGTGCAATATTGGCACAGAAAAGGATCCTAAATTTGTCAAATTGTCAAGTAGCCTATCAAGGGAAAAAAGGGCCGAGTATGCCAAGCTAATAAGAGAGTTTGTTGATGTGTTCACCTGGACATATGAAGATCTCATAACATACAACACAAGTGTCATTGAACATAAGATCCCATTGAAAGAGGAGTCCAAACCATTTAGGCATAAATTGAGACAAATAAATCCCATGTTGCTGCCTATTATGGAAAGGGAGGTAAAGAAGTTGTTGGATGCCCAAATCATTGTCCCTTTGAAATATTCTGAATGGGTGGCCAACCTGGTCCTCGTAAGAAAGAAGAATGGAGAAATCAGATTGTGTGTCGATTTCAGGAACCTAAACAGAAGCTCTAAGAAGGACAATTACCCTTTACCAAAGATGGAACACATATTGCAGAGGGTGACAGGTGCATCCAAGATTTCCATGATTGATGGATTTTTTGGCTATAATCAAATCTCGATCCTGCCTAAAGACAGAGAAAATACAACCTTCACCACTCCTTGGGGTACATTCATGTATGCTAAGATTCCCTTTGGATTAATGAACGCAAGGGCAACCTTTCAGCGAGCTATGGACATCGCCTTCATTGGAGAAAAGGATAAATTTGTAGTCATCTATCTGGATGACATTACAGTTTTTTTCAGGTCTGATAAAGAACATTGTCAGCATCTGAGAAAGTTCTTCTTAAAATGCAGACAATTTGGTCTCTCCCTAAATCCCAAAAAGTCTTTATTCGCCATGCAGAAGGGAAAATTGTTGGGGCACATAGTATCAGCTGAGGGAGTCAGGATTGATTCAAGCAGAGTAGAAACTATTCAAACCTTGCCACTTCCCCGATCCAAGAAGGAAGTTCAGTCTTTCTTGGGCAAAATCAACTTTTTAAGAATGTTTGTTTCAAATTTTGTTGAATTAGTGAAGCATATCACAGCCATGCTCAGGAAGGGGAATGAAATGAAATGGATTGTTGAGTCTAGAATCTCTTTCGACCAAATAAAGAAGGCTTTGGTTGAGGCACCTGTGCTTATCAGTCCTGATTACGCCAAAGATTTTTTGATTTTTTCCTTTGCTTCTTTTGATATAGTAGCAGTTGTTTCATTGCAAAAGAATGTTGAAGGGCTGGAGCAGTCTATTTCCTTTTTCAGTAGAGAACTATGGGATACAAAGATAAAATATGACATCATGGAAAAGCAAGCCTATGCTTTAGTTAAATCCCTCGAGGCTTTCAGAGTCTATGTTATGCATTCAAAGGTTATTGCATATGTTCCTTCAGCTTCTGTGAAGGATGTTCTCATTCAACCTGACATAGACGGAAGAAGGAGCAAGTGGATTGCCCAAATCCTTGAATTCGATTTGGAAATAAAGCCCACCAAATTGGTTAAAGGCCAAGGTTTAGCCAAGCTATTGGTTGAATCTAATTGCAAAGCTTTGGGGGTTAACTTCATAAGCATCTTCTCAGAAAATCAGCAAGTTGAGTTGTCTTATACAGGCCCACAAGTCATCCCTTCATTGGCATAATGCACTTGGTACAAAGATATTATATTCTTTCTACAGGAGTTGCGACATCTAGATGGTATGGGAAAAAGCAAGGCAGGAGCTCTTAAGCTCAAAGAAATTAAATAGTGTCTTATTGATCAGGTTTGTATTGGAAAGATCCCCTAGGAGTGATACTAAGATGTTTAGACCCACAAGAGGCCCAAAAGATTATGTTTGACTTTCTTGACAGTCTATGTGGGGGACATCACTTCTGGAGGACCACAACATATAATATTCTCAGGGCCGGATATTTCTGGCCTACTCTATTCACTGATGTTTGAGCCAAAATCAAGGCTTGTGTTAAATGTCAGAAATTCACTGGGAAGCAGCAGCTAATGTATTTTCCATTGAAGCATGTGGTAGCTTCAGGACCCTTTCAGCAATGGGGTCTAGATTTTATTGGGGAAATTCATCCTACTTCAAGCGGTCAGCATAGGTGGATCTTGACTACCATTGATTACTTTACCAAGTTATCCCCACAAGGAGTGTTTCTCACAAGGTAATCATTGGTTTTCTTGAAGACATTATGGAAATATTTGGTTGTCCGAACAAAATCATCATTGATAATGTTGCATCTTTCAAGGATGAGCCATTGATCAAGTTTTGTGAGCAGTTTGGAATTGCATTGATTCACTCTACCCACTACTACCCCCAAGGGAATGGACTGGCAGAGTCCTCTAACAAGATCCTGATAAAGATCATCAAAAGAATGCTAGAGTACAACAAGAAAGCATGGGATTCAAAGCTCAAATTTTCTCTATAGGCTGATAGAATGATAACAAAGAGGTCCCTGGGTGTCTCCCCTTTCTAGCTCGTGTATGGAGTTGAAGCCATTTTTCCTTCCCATCTTGCCATGCCTATGGAAAAATTCTTTCAAGACCACCAAGGGGAGCTCGATGATATGATAAAAAGAATGCAGCAAATGGTAGAAGTGCAGCAAACTAGAGAGTAGATACTGGACAAAGCACATGAACATCAACAAAATATCAAGCAAGCTTTTGACAGAAAGGTACGAAAAGAGGATTTCCAGCTGGGAGACCTAGTACTCAAATGGGATGCACCCAAGCAGGACAAAGTCAAGCATAGAAAATTCGAATCCTTGTGGATCGGCCCCTTCAAGATCTCTAAGAAATTTCCAAATAACACTTACAGGTTGCATAATTTGGAGGCTGGTGAAGTTTTTGTGGCCATGTTAATGGGCATTTTTTGAAGAAGTTTTTTGTTTGAGCCATGAATGGATTCCCATGTCATTGTAAATATCATTTTTGTTTTTGTTTTAAATGGATGGCTCCACAACCCAACTAAAGCACTGAATCTTTTGAAGTTCTTAGAGCCTCGCAGGGAGGACTCTATCCCCCATGGAGCCTAATGTTAGCACATATTATTGCTAAAGGGGTGTTTTTCCCTTAGGAAATGGCACCTTGGTCAAAATGCACGAAAACGGGGATAAAAAATCCACTTTTTCCTTTTTATCCTAAATTTTAGCGCCTGGGCATGTAGATCTGGGCGGCCGAGATCTACGCGTTTAGATTTATGGTGCTCAGCCCAAGTCGAAACTTCCCCAAGAATTTTGCAT
>JASDQU010737420.1:133115-150792 GCA_032191745.1 Picea mariana
GAGCAGACCACTTACCACCTGCTCTCCTACCAACACCTGTCATCCACTCACCCATTTCCCCGCCTATCACATCTCCCTTTCCACCTCCTCCTGTCGCTTCTCGACACCTGTCTCCCATGTCGCCTCCACCTATGTTGTTGTTGCCACTATGCCTACCACCGCAGCCTCTCTTCTGCCACTGTGTCACCTTCCTGTGCCACGTCACATCTGTCCCAGTCACCTCTCCGTCATCACGTCCTTCCACTTGGCCGCTAAGCATTTGTTGTAGTCTGTTGTGCCTGCACTAATCACCTCGCCCGCTCCTCCTTGTCAGCCTCCACGACCGCCTGTCGTCTTCCTGGTCAGCATCCAACAAAGCTTAGGTGGCAGATATTCACAGGGTGTGGTCAGCGTGTTTTTCACGTACCAGGTTAACTCTGCCCACTCTGATCCCGATGAAGCAGTTAATGAAAACAAGTAAGGTGGTTGAGAAGTCGTCTCCTTCCATAAATAGACGGCCAAAAAGGGATGAATCGCGGAAGCAGGTTGTCAATCCAGTCTGACAAAGATCGCATCTGATAGAAGATTGCATGGGTAGTTTGACTAGCGTCTGCATGCGCATCATAACAGAGAAGTTCATCAATGCAAAGCCTTGAACGCATGACATGATCATACCTCGGGCAATCGGAGCCAGTCCGGAGCATATGTAGGCAATTTTTCCATTTTTTTAGGGTCGATGGTTGAGCTACGCTTTAATATTGTAAAGCTTTGATGAAACTCTAGTTCTCTGATTTTGTAATGGGATTTGAGATTTCTTATTCAATCTAAGTCAACCTTCTTTTCCATCTCTTTTGCCTCTGATATTGAATGGCTCGGGCATGGATGATTCAGTCGAGTTTTTGTAACTATATTGCGATGTATGTTTGATCTCAGTCCGGTTATAACTTCATTCAGTTTCCTAAAACTCTAAATCAAAGAGAATCTTGTTTTCTGAGTTTTCCCTTGTTAGGCTGCTGGAAGACCATATGTCCATAGCAGAACTTTACATTTTCTCCCCAAGTTCTTCCCCCTACTCACCCTTACTACAACTTAATGACTGAAGTTAAATCAAGACCTCATCTGTCTGTGCATACCAGTCCAGTTTTTTGTGTTAAAGCAATATCATCTTAAATCTATGCCCATTCGACTCCCCTTAAATTTATTCATTGTGACATACAAACGGATGGGTATTGGGATTACCTTCCCTACAATCAGGAGGTGACTTCTAGTGCTAACAACTGGGAGTCACTTATAGATATGCTGTCAAAATCGAGCAAAACTTTAAGCATCAAAACAAGCACGAATTTGGGTCTGCAAATATACAACAACCAAACTATGGTAAAGGCGGCCCTAACTCATAGAATAGCCAACCTCAACACAACCAATCCAAGCCACGGGAAAAGAAGAGAAACGAGCAGACAAAGAAGAACGTTGGGAAGTGGTGTGACTTCCAAAAAATCCCTTGGCACAACACTGATGAATGTCGCTTGAAACAGTCATTGGTAGTCGAGCTCACAGAAATAGAACCGAGCCCCAAATTAGACTTCGATTAGACAACAATAAAGGGAGACAGATAATTGATGCAGAACCCACTGCTATTGTCACGACCGCAACAATCCAACTAGAAGAACTAGGGGAACTGAGGAGGGGGGGCGCCTTTTCCATTCACAGATGTGGGTGAAGGGAACCCCGCTTCATTTTATTGTTCATAGCAGAAGCTAGAAGAACCTGATCTTAGCAGAGGTCATCAAACAGTTGGATTTTCCGAAAACACCACACCCGTAGCCATACAACATCGGATGGTTTTGTCGGGGAAAATATCTTTGTGTCAACAAGCAGTGTCGCTTATCATACAGACTCAATCCCTTCAAGGATGAGGTATTGTGTGATGTTTTCCCACTGGAATTCTATGATGTTCTATTAGGCCAACCATATATGTGCAGGCTTCATGTTGTTTATGATTCTCGACCGCGTAGCATCATTATTACTATGGGGGGTCATCCCTATAGGATACCAAAGGTAGTTCCGACTATTGTCCCGAAAAAATAGTGTCGCAAAGTCATCTATCATACCGCAAAGTTTAGCCTCTTCACAATCTGGTCAGAAAATAAGGACACTGCAACCATTGCAACCTCAGCCAAGACCCTTCTATCCAACAGAATCAGATCAACAAGAATGTAGAAGAGCACCAAGATATTCCTACTACAACTACAAGGGTGCCTCCACACTGGCCAATCAAACCAAGTTATGATAAATCCCTTCATGTTCTTCATGTTGTATCTTCACCGACAGAGTCCTCTCACACTTAGGCAGATCATGTTGCTAGATTGGTTAAGTGGATCCAACCCCTCCAACAACATGTTCATAACAGCCTTCAACAAGCTGAGCAGGACAACTTCTTCAGCAAGGCAAGCAACTCACCAAGGTTCAGATTCATCAAAATATTCCCCAGGGACTTGACTCAATGGATACCATTGCTTCCTAAGGGGGGGGAGGATTGATCCAAGTGGAAATCAGTGGCCACCCACCAATCCCACTAGCTCAAAATAGGGGTTTCCACCTTGGCATTTTTTCTACAACTTTTTGGGTCCTAAACTTCCAGGGTCATTTTGAGGCCCTAAACAACGTTTATTGGGCCCGCCACAGTCACACTATAGAATTTAGCCACATTGTGATCGCCAAATGTGTAGTCCTCGGATAGACCTTTTTAAACGATCTATCATGCGCCCCAAATGAATATCGTATGCAAAACTTACAACCTTGGGAAGTTGATGTACCAACTACCCCCATCAGGGCCCGCAAACCTTTTGGCATTTCATATTCTGGGGTTAGGGTTTTGGATTCTCTCTATGTTAAAAGGGCCTATAGAGCCTCATTGTAATAATAATCATCTTCTTGTGAATGAGCATATCCATCACATCTATTCTCATAGATAAGCTGCCACCATTCTAGTGAGTCATTCACTCTGTAATTTTACAGTTTTTGTACATTCTCTCATTAATAAAAATTGTGCAGTATTTTATTTATGCGTTTATTTCAATATCTATGTATATTTCATTTTTATATATCTTCCTTCATTTCGTTCTCAAAATAATTCGGATCATATATGGCCCTCACCCTCATTTGTATGGATATTATTCATACTATCATATTCATATTCATATATTCTCATGCATTTATTATTCAATAAACTATTTATCCATGTGGATTTCTTTGTAATGTTCCAAATATTTTGAATGTGTGCGATATGAACCGGTTGTTAGTTCATTACATTTGGTATTAGAGCAATTTTGATCCGGACGTTTGGCCATCAAACCCTTGGTCAAATTTCATTGCCCTTGGAAATCAAACCATTGACTTTTGGTGACAATAAATTGAAATCAAAGTTTGCAAGATCTCCTTGTCCTTGACCATTAAAAATTCAAGAATCTATTGAAGGAAGAACTACTCCGCTACCGAGGAAAATTGAAGGAATAAATCTATTCACTGCAAAATTTGCTAAAAAGGTTCACCAACGGATCTCAACTTGTTGTAAATCAGGGAATTTAGAAATCTGTGAGACCTACCACCCCAAAACATTCATACAAAAAGTCGTTGAACATCCGTACAGAAGGCAATGTGCACCATCACTACCAATATGTGTACCTCGGTCCCGTATGCACGCACAACATACCAGTCTGAGGGTTCGAGTAGGAACGGATATAAAGTTTAATGCAAAGGAAAATTGGAAGCATCCTCATTGAAATCGTGCACGATAAAGTTTCGAAAATTAGTTAATGGTGACACTATAAACTAATATCGGGAGGTAAATACATTTGAGATCAATTTCAAAACCGTTCATTTTTAAAAACCTGAAGATTTGGAACATCAAAAGGAATCCATCAAGTCATGACTATTTGGAATTGTGTTCTCCGTAAAATTTGGAACTTTTTGTAACAGATGCCAAGAAATATTACCATAGAACGCATTAAAACCCCAAGTCACAATTATTTGCATTATTATTTGCATTAATTTTATAGAAGGTGCAATAACTCCAACTACGCTTTTGGAGGGACATAATTAAAAAGGTTTGTTTCTTAAATATAAATCAAGGTGTTAGAAAAAAAAAATTCAAAAGAATATAAACGAAAAACATAAATATATAAGTATTGGTTAAACATTTGATTTTTTGAATTTTTTTACCGGAATCCGATGAAATAGATTTTGGTGAAATTATCATTTTCTATTGTTTAAATTGTATTTTTGAATGCATAAATGGATTCAACGCCCTAAAAAACTCTCAATGCACTCGAATTATACAGACTCAATCACTCAAATCTAAAGTTCCAACAATTTTTGGTCGAATTGCGGTAAAAATTGATCGAAAAATATACCCATAAAAACTCCAAAAAGTCTAACGTTTAAACTCTGCTTAAATATATATATTACATAGAATCTTAGAAGTAAATGAGAAAGAAAGGAGATTGTACTTTAATAAAATATTAAAGTTTAAATAAAGTATTAAGGTACTTTTTAAAGATAACCTTAAATTATATTTACATAAAAATATAACAGATTAAATACACTTTGGGAAAGTTGAGAAGATAAAGGTGAGGCAAGTACCTATCACGTGACTCTTTTTACATATATTATATGCTCTTAAAAGAGAAGTAAAAATGTATTCAATGTTAATTTACAAAAGTGAACTAGTAAAAATAATAATTACTTCATTGGTTGGACAAAAGGGTCCACTAAAAATATAAAAGGAAGTTTTGAAGTAAAGGAGTGATTATAATAAGTAAGAAAAAGGATATTATAAAAATAATATTTAAATCATAGAAGTATCAAGTTTACTAAGCTTATCACAGATAAAAATGAATTTGACAAAGTTATCACAGATAAAAATGAAGAAATTTCTCTCCTCAAGAATCACAGTCAAAATTTGATGGGACATATTAGAAAGTTAAAAGGTGAAAAGAAGTAGCAACAAGAAAAGCAACTTACCAGCAAGAAATTGTCAATTAATAAAGAAACAATGATTGATCCCATCAAAATAAAGAAGTCATCAGCTGTAAAAATCCAAGTTGCAGAGAAAGGAACTAATACCAATCCAGTTGCAGTAAGGACAATTTCAGATGTTGGAGTACGAAGGATGGAAATTCCAAGTATACTTACTAATAGAAGTTCATTGATTAACAATGTGACATCAATGCACGAAGAAAACAAAACCCCAAAAGTAAATAGAGAAAACGCTACATGCGTGATAATGGAAGGTCATGCTATGAAGATAAATTATCGACATCTTAATCACAAGAGCATGTACCTTAACCAATCAATATATCAACATCACTCAGAAGGAAAACAATTAACCTATTTTCTGAAGAATATTAATACCAGCATCATTGAGTCTCATAATAACAATTCATATTGGGCATCACATAAGCGCAATGTTCAACAAAGGATCAAATTAGGATGGCCCGATCCTTTTACAATTCAACAATTTTTCAGTTCTTAGAAGTTCATATTGTCTCGTATCATCCACCATAACAGCATCAAGAATTGAGGACCATGCAAATATTACACAAACCAGAGAAATACATAAAGCCCTTCGATAATTATGCTTTGAGGACAAAGCATTTCTAAGGGGAAGGCAACATAAAAGATATAATATATAAAAATAAATAAATAATAATTAATAATTAATAATGAAGATACATGACATCCTAATGAAAGAACATGTCTCTTAGTGAAAGGGCACCCATGTGTGGGTATATATATTGCCCTCACCCACATGTGTATGGGTACCATTCATACTATCATATTTATATTCATATATTCTCATGCATTTATTATTCAATATATTATTTATCCAAATGGATTTCTTTGTATTGTTCCAAATATTTTGTATGTGCGATTTGAATTGGTTATTTTGTCACATGAAACTCTTCAATTCCTCTCCTTATCTCTTTCATTTATGGGTTTCTCTTATTTCTCTCATTTCTTATCTCTTCCATCTTTGGATCCTCTATGTTTCTCTATTTTTTTTCTCTTGGGTGACATACCTTTTTTTTTTTCAAGTAAAACCTCATTGGATCCCCCCTCTTCCTTGGAATATCTAAATGAGGAGAAAATTCACTGATAACCACAATAATTGATGGTAGCCCTGAGGGAATTAACCAAATCTCTACCTATGTTGGCAACATGCCTTGGGTGGATGGCTCAACCAATTGAGATAACCATTGGAGTTATTTTGGGTGGCATACTTAGTCCTATTTTTCACGATAGTTCTCACTCCAATTACCATGCATAGATCAATGCATTGTTTGTACTATATTCAACAAGGATTACTCCCTAACGAATTATGGTTTCACCACCCCCATTACAACCTATTCAAAAAAGGCATAAACCTTCCTACAAAAATAAAACAAAAAATCCCCATTTCTTCCTTCCCAACAATATTCCACATTGGTATCTTCTCTTCCTGTTTTAAAACTTAGGCTTTGATACCAATTGATGCAAGCCCTAGGGGATTACAGATCAAATTTTATGCCTAACAAAATTAACTTACAACAATAATAATTTAAATAATTTCTCAACTTAGAAATTAAACAACTGAATTCAAATAAATGTAAAATGGGTTTCACTCTGTATTCATATCAACTCACAGCTTTATCACTTGACAAAGAGTTTATGTAAGGTTGTAATCTTGAATGGATTTGGGCACCTCCATTATATGATTTCCTCAGTGGTCATTAACTATCATAGATGGGCATGACGAAAGGTTGATGGCTAGAAGAGTTGTTTTGGACACGATGGCAAGGCACACCACAGACATGTCGGGCACCCTTACTCAGATTGGGTGCACCACAGACCTTGGAAACTCACATTAGTTGCACGCACCAAGATAAGCTTGGAAGGGAAATTGGAAAGGGAAGGAAAATAAGGTTATTTTGGATGACCTCGTCTACAACTATGCATTAGGCATGATGGACAAAGTGGCCAAGAATAATTGATTGGCTTATAGATAATTCTGGCACACTCGCATAGGTGCACTTGGTTGAGCGCAAGTCAGTTAGACAAACTTAGTTAGGCACACTTGGACGCATGAAAATTAGTTAGGATCATTGTTGAGGTCATTTCCCGCTTTCAAAAAATTCCATCCCCTTTTCTATTCTCCTAAATTCTTTTCTCCCTTTCTTTTCCCCCTTCTACACTTACCCATTTTTCCCTTTTATTTATTTTCCTCTTATTATCCCTTTCTAGTTCTAACACTTAGTCACATTTTAGACCGTGGGTTCTCAGGTTGGCGGACTTACAATTTCTCACCTCCATCTAGAACTTCACATCACGAGTCCGACCAACCGCTATGTTATTCCATACTTAGTTGATTCTACGATCACGGGTTCTCGAGTTGATGGGATCGAGATTTCATGTTCTCATGTTCCATGATAGAAACATTGCACCAAAGAGTTTCGTGATCTACATTTCGATCCCCGGAGTCCCCAAACTGCCTAAGTGTCATTCCACCTACATGAATCCATCCAACCTCTGTGTCATCCCACACTTAGCCAATTTTGCGCCTCATACCATCGCGGGCTCTCGGGTTCGTAGGTTCCTGGGTTCACAAAAATCTCAAGTGACATATTGCCCCCTTCCATCCCCGCCACCCTTGTGCCCTTCCTAATGCACATTTATTATTCTTTTAATGTTAATAACTTACGATACAGTTTCGAAAGGATGGTCATTAATAAGAGAAAGTCTTGAGAAGATCTCATATTAAAACACATTAAAACAAGATTTGCAGAGGTTATATAATCTCCCTCCAGCATTCATTCCTAACATAATTTGGAGCAAGGGAACGTTCTCGTCGACTTACGGCAGCAACTCAACAACATTTCTGTGGAGATACACTGAATATTTTCGAGCACGAGGATCAGAGTTTTCAATGGTCCAGGGAATATTCCTATTATTCATCCCCTTCTGCACAAAAGGAAATAATCTGGACATATGAAATTGCACAGGAAGGGTGTGTCTCAGAATTTTTTTATTGTAAGGCATTGGTCACCTGGTGCGCTGAGAGATACATTCCAAGCCATTGGATCATCCAGTTGTGTGACCATTCCCCTGTCTCTCTATCACCTCAAGTTTTTCCTAAGATGTTGAGGCTTCCCGAGCCAACGCTGACCTTCAAAGGTTAAGATTGCAAGGAGTTCTTAAAAAAGAATGACAATGGACTGTACCTCTTACCTGAATTCCTAGATAACCCACCAGTCATCCCCGAGGACATCAAAATATTGCAGGTTGGCTCATTTAAAAATCCCTTCCGGGAAATTTCATGGCTTTTTATGAGAAAAACAGGATAGGAAACCATAGCCAGCATCTCCCGAATTATTCTTTACATTCTATATTTTATGGTCAAATAACATGCCATCTTCAATTGGAATAATTTGGTTTCCATTGAAATCTCTTCCCAATTGGCGCAATACAAGAAGGAGAAGAAATTATTTATGTCATCTTATTTGGTTTTCGTGATAGTGCATTGTTGTTGGTTCCCGAGATTATCTGTGTGCAAGAAGGTAAACTGTGAATTCAACCCAATAACCTTTTGGTATCAAACATTGTGGAGGAACAAGGCCTCCCGACATTTTTATGAAGTCTTTAATGATTTTGTCTCAATTTTTAAAGAATTTATGTTTGGAAATAACGCTCCTCGGATGTCTGACCAGGCGAGTAAGTTCCTAAGTAGGAAGGGGACACTAGAACAAATGGAAAATTGTAACGTTATAAGGATTTTTGGATCCACAGAGAATCCTTCCTTCCTTCCATGCCACATATCTGAAAAAATGTTTGTTGTTGAGATAGCAAGGAAGTATACCTATTGGTTTCATTTTTTCCATGAAAAGAGAAAAAATCAATTCATACCTTTGCCTTCGAAAGTCGTGGATTTCTTATTCATAAATATGAACAAGATTGATGAATTCGCGGGCCACTTCCATGGCCTCAATTTAAAATATGCTGAAAAAGTAAAAGGGTTCGACCCTAGTGGTATTTTTGTAGAACATCTATTCGTTGTTGGTTTCATCAATTCTTTCATTAACACTACTTTGAATGAAGACGGAGACAATGCCTCAGGCACTCCCGCTCGTGACACCGGCAACCTAGAGATAATACTCAGCACCAATGAGTCATACAAGCAGAGAGGGAAAGGTTCAGGTGAGAAAAGTGCCCAATCCCCGACTGTCACCCCAAAGAGTACAACATCTCGGAGCAATGCTCCAACGTCCTACCCAAGTAAGAAAGCAACCCATAGTTCTTCAGGCAGAGGAGGATATAAGAACCCTCATTCCCACAAAATTTAAAGTTCTCATAAACTTCCCTTGAGGAAGAAAAGAAAAAACATTGTGCAAGAAGAGGAGGGACCTCGAGGAGAAGGTGATATCCACGACCTCTCCCTCGAGGATATGGAACTCGAAATTGACATCAAGAAAGTGTTCCCCTATGTCAACCAGCTAGAGAACACTGCTCACTAGAACCCTTAGATGGAAATAATTGAGACCGAGACCTTCGACGAAGAAGAGTCTTTTTCATTTCAGAGCATTGTTTTTTACAGCGAATCCAAAAATTTGATTATTCAGAAAAGAGTTGTAAAGAATAGGAAGGGAAAATATTGTTCAAAGATAACCTACGGAACATGCGATCTTCCCAAATTTTCCAGATACACCGAGCAATTGGCGATTCTCTAGACAATTCTATTGGAGGCCTTGAAGCGGAGAATGTTAGGGTAAAGGAGTGAATCAAAGAATTGGAGGAAGATTTAATGCCCCTTACAGTACTTATTGGTCCTTTAGTAATGATCGGGCCTACCACACCTGCGGAAACATTAAAAGGATTGGCAAACCTTATCACATCAACCCAAGGCTAAGTGGAAAAGAATATCAAGAAAAGAATGGAATTAATAATAGAGACTTGGGAGATGTCCAAGAGCATGGTCTCTTTTGGAATGAGAGCACACGCTTTTCATGAATATCTACAAGAAGATTCAAAAAACGAGGAAGTTTTCTACCTCGATGCGATTGTACCATTTGGTGTTAAAGTTACTAATATGACGGAATTGAGAAGAAGAGAGGAGGATCTCCCTTCTCCGAACCAAATAAAACAATTGAACGCATGCTATAAGGAAAAGGTAAAAAACATTAATGGTATTTCTCAAGCATGCGGCCAAGCCATAACTAGAAGAGGGGAATTTTTCAAGAAGCTAACTTAGATAGATCTAGCTAGCAACACCAATGAGGTCCAAGACCCGAAATTGATACTCAACTCGTTGTTCTTAACCAAGAAAGCATTTGATGAACAACTTGAGATATTTAAAGGGTTTTCATTTGAAAACTTCTATGGCATTCTTGAATATGGTGAAGATGATGTGGAAAACTGGTTAGTTGATTATTCGATTAAAAATCAAGATATTGAAGAATCCTTACAGAACATTTCTATTGATATAAGGGACTTGGAAGGTGAACTCTTCAATATGAAAATCTAGCATGAAATAAACGTGGCGCCAATGAGGAGCTACATCGAGGAGTGGTTCAATAAGGTTGTCGACAAGCTTACAAAGGAAGGGAAAAGGACGGTTGAGACGGTTCCTATAACCGCCGAGGAGAGCCATAAAAGGACATCAGCGAGCAAGTGACAAACCATGAGATACCATCATAGTAAGTTCATACTGATCACATTTTTCTATCTTTATCAAGCTCTTCATCCAGTTACTCCACCTCTTTAAATAGAAAGGTTTAACCGAAGACTTATATTTTCCTTTTCTTTTTTCCAGGTCTTGTTGCCTTATGCCGCCCACTTTCTTCGTTCTACGAGCTTCATTCTTATACATATTTTCTTTATGGCCTGTGCAAGCCCCAATCCTAGTCACTATGAAAAACACATTTTAATTTCAGAGAATATGTATTGAACTATATATTTTTTAGAAATTCCAAGAGAGCTATTTTGGGAACAATATCAATTGTACTTTGTAACCCAGTTTTTCTGATTATAAACTATTTGAGGTTGATCTATCATTATCTCCATTTGATCTGCCCATGTACTACTATGTCAAAGTTCTCTTATGCATGCAGATCATTTTCTTTAGTTTTTATGTGACTGTTATCGGGTTAATTTTTAAGTGCGGACACAAATCAATCCCCCTAGATCCACCTAGATATAGAACAAAACAAGACAGAACATGGTGCTTTCCCTAGGCTCTAATCATCGAATTTTCTACCAAACAAAAGACGAGAGACATAACTTTAAGTGTTGCTTCCTTATGTCTTTGTTGTTCCTGTTTCGCTCCGATGCTCTTGTGATATTGATCCTGCAGTGAGACACAAACCAACCAAAGTGAAAGCAGTAGAAGTATACTCAATGACAACTTATGCATATGATCAAGGAATTATGCAATAAAATAAAGATAATTCTATGGGAAAGAAGCATTCCACTGTATTATATTAAATAATAGGAAGAGAGATTACAACCGGATGCCTTTATGTCGTAAGGTTCCTCCCAACAGTTCCTTACTTCCCACACACTTCTTGCTCCAATGGATTCTGAGACTGTGGATCTGATAGCTACTCACAATCTATCTTGACAAAGCAAAGCTCAAATCCAACACACCAAGCTAACAATCTCAAGCCAAATTTCTAATCTCAAAGGCTCAAGAACTTTCCAACCCCAATCAAGCTAAATTTCTCCATGAGAGCTCCTCTTCTTTTATAAGCTGAAGAGGATAAGGTGAGGAGGTTAGGATGATCCCACTAAATCATGAAAGCGAGTAAGATCCAAATCGTTCGAAGGCCACCTCACCATAGAAGCTTCTCCTTCTAGAAGCATCAAGAAGACACTCGTTTTTCCCACGTACATGAATTTTCGCACCCTAGCTATAGTGCAGCCTGTGGAAAATCCGCAGCCTAGCTATAGTGCAGCCTGCGGAAACCAAAAATTTCCTCACCCTAGCTATAGTGCAGCCTGCGGAAACTAGAAATTTCCTCACCCTGGCTATAGTGCAACCTGTGGAAACCAGGAATTTCCTCACCTTGGCTATAGTGCAACCTACGGAAATCCTCTTTAATAGGGTTTTTACAAAGGAAAATACAACTTATTCTCTTAGTAAAAGTTCTTCTCCCTTCATTCTTCAAGAATTTAGGCCATTGACCCCTCTGAAGGCAACAGATAGGTTTACACCATTAACAGTCATAAGGGTGACGAAAATAATGTGTAACGGAGAGGCCCCCAAAGTATGAAGTTAGAACATAGTGATAGCTGAAATACTTTGTCGAGTGTGTGTAGGGAACAAGGAACACGTCGATCGGAAACCTGCCAACAAACAAGGAAATACAGTACAATAATATATCATCACTGAGGTAGGCATTCACATACTCGGAATACAAATGACTCAAAGCATAAATGTTGACATGCAAAGATCCATGTCAAGTAATACAAGTCATGGCCACCAAACATACATTGTGGATCCATGCCATTATAACTCAAATCTGAACATAGCCACCAAAAATACAGTGTGGATCTATGTGTTAAAGACTCAAATTTGAACATAGCCACAAGACATACAATGTGGATCTATGCAATAGTACAAACTGAATATACTCCAACGCAACTTGAATCTGTGAGAAAATATTCAGGGTCTTGATCTCCACCACTCTATCGTACGAATCTAACCATGTGAATACATGTGCTGAAGTCAAACATGGTAGAAACCACTTGATTACCGGTCATTAGTGAATACCATTAACAAGTGTGAGGGAAATCACCATTAATGTCAATGACTCCCAAGGTACACTAGTACAATCCAACTAATGTGAATCAATGAGATGAGATCGAACACTCGACGGAATCTTCCGATCAGGGGTCAATAATGAAAAACTATTATCGAACGTGAGGAAACCTGCCATTAAGGCATGCAAGTTCCAAGGTACCAATTAGTTTCTAAGTCTAATTCCTGGATAATGAGTTGAATTCAACAGGAAAACACTTGTCATAAGAGGGCCTTAATGTATCCCCCATCAATGACATGAAACAAGTAACAAGATTTGAAGTAGATCGGAGTAACAAGTGATTTAAGACTAACTAAGGGATGGTCGACACAATAGAAGGCTTAAAGACTTCAGAAATGGTCGACGCAATAGGAGGATTTTCGGGTTGAACTTCTCTTTGAACATATTGACGACACGACAACTATCTTGGAAACACTGATTCAACAACAGGGATCACAAACCAACTTGTAATCTTATAAAGGAGTATGATCAAGAGACAAGCGGATTTTCCAACCTAGACACAAGGCAAGTGAAAGAGTGTCATGTTCAAAAGTGACTCTTCCATGGAATACAGGTTTAGACATATTTTTTTCCCAATTTTTTACCCACCATTACTGGCGAGTACCTATTTATTTTTACACAAGCTTGAGGAGGATAACATATGCTTGTAATGTAAGCTCATCCTTCGGATGAGTCCCTTGGAGTATGTTTAACGAACCCTAAGAAGGAGTGGTTCAGTCCCATATGGGCCTTTCGATGTTTGTTTAACGAGTCCAAAGAAAGAAAACTCAGAAGTTTTTCATATTTAGAGAGTCTGAAAAACACTTAAAGAGAACTCTCTCAGTTCTTTTTTCATAAAGTAGTCTGATGAGACCAAAAAAGAGATAAACTATCGCTCAACAGACGCGATTTCTAATACTTTAAAGAGCGTGAAAAGAACAAGATCGCTCGGCAATCTTTTCATGTTTAGAGAGTCTGAAAAGAGCTTAAAGGGAACTCCAGGGGTTCCTTTTTCGTATAACCTTTACGAGTCTGAAAAAGTGATAAAAGTTTACTAGGTTACATTCTCATTGATTTACGAGCACGAGAAAGAACAAAGACTAAGCTCAGTAACTTATTCTCATGTATTTACGAGCATGAGAAAAAACAAAGACTAAGCATCTGAATTGTTTTCATTTTTACGCAAGCTTTAAAACAAAACAAAACTATGCTTGAACCTGGTTTCATTTTTACACAAGATCGAACCAGAGGAAACTATGCTTGTGGTAGGTGGTTTCATTTTTACAAAAGCTTGAACCATAGAAAACTATGCTTGCGACTTCCCAACACATGGTTGGTACTTATCCCCCAGCTTAAGAATCTAGTGGCTCAACTTCAGCATGAAGTCCAGAGGCTGGAAGCATTTCCCCCCAAGCTTCATTTCATTCAACTGCAAAAGTAGATGAAATGAAGATTCAAATACTAGACGAAGGACTTGACTCAAACAGAGAGGGGGAACAAATCTATTTCATTTTTTAACGAGCTTGCCACAGAGAAGAAAAACTATGCTCGAAAATCTAGGTTCAATCCCTAGACCTTTGTTTCATTTTTTAACGAGCTTGACATAGAAACAGGAACTATGCTCGTAACCTTTGTTTCATTTTTTAACGAGGTTTCCATAAAGAATAAAAACTATCCTCGTAGCTGGGTTCATTTTTTAATGAGCTTGAAAGCAGAAAACTATGCTCAAAGTTGGTTTCATTTTTTAACGACCTTGAAATCAGAAAATCATGCTCGAGGCTCTTCTTGATCACGGCTTCCAATAGGACAATGCTCTGGAAGGACACCATGTCAAGGGACAAAAATCGGTCATGGATTCCAAGAGATCTTCATTTGACGAAAGAAACACACTCTGGAAGGAACCCATGTCGAGGGTCACGAGAGGGATAAGGAGGTTAGGCTCCAATAGCCCTACTGAAGAGGTCACCATGTCAACTATCGGATCCAAGTCATTGTCATTGACAGTGGAAGGCATGGGAGAAAATGCCACATAATTTACCTGTGGCAGGGGAAATACCATCTACATATAAGAACCACTAATGGAGGTAATCCAATCAGGACCGATGAATGAAAGTTGATCAATAGTCACAATTCTTCCATTGTGAGGGAAAGATATCACACGAAAAAAAGTGGACACAATAGCTTTCATGGCATAGACATAATCCCTCCCAAGGAGTAAAGCGAAATCCAAGGGGTCTTGGACTACCATGACATCAACAAAGACAGTTTTCCCTCCCAAAGTTAGAGGATACTGAGGAAGGGTCCCTAAAGTTTGATTGGTTCCTCTGTTGAAAGCTAACAGATTCTGTGTAATTGGCACAAGTTGAGGACAACCCAAAGCTTTCCAAGCGAGAGAGGAAAAAATACTAACGGACACACCTTCATCTATCAGCGTCTAAGGAACGTCCCGACCACAAACCTGTACTGTAATCTGGAAAGGAATGTGAGAGGGAAGACAAGGTCCAATTAGCACACCCCAATTAAAAAGGATGGTCTCATTACTTGGAGGGGGTTCCAGGGGAGAAGGAGGAAAACCCCCGAGCATGGTAGATTCTGTATCAACTTGAAAAAAATGAGCAGTATCGGGTTTACCCTCGAGCGAGAGAGTAGGATCGATCGATGATGAGATCAGATCAACCACTTGGGTTGCATTCTCCCATGGGAAAATGGGGTCGACGGGTGGAAACGGATCGATCGCTTGGGTTTCACTCTCTAATGGGAGAGTGGGATCGACCGAGGATGGGATCGAATCGACCACTTGGGTTTCACTCTCTAATGGGAGAGTGGGATCGACCGAAGATGGGATCGGATAGACCAATTTTTCAACTGGTTCAGCTAAGGACATGACCAAATTGACTACATGATCAACCATATTGACCGATGAAGGGGACGGATTGATCATTCCATCAACTACAAGTGGGTCAAGAGTAAGCTTGCGATAAGCAGCTGGAAGTCGAGGCTGGGAAATAGTAATGTCTTCTAGGAATTTCAAGGCTTCGTCCATATGAGGGCAAAGGTGAGTTAGATGACTCCCTTTGCAAAACATGCACGGGAACTTGACTCTACTTTTCTTCTTCCCAACAATATTTTGACTAGTTGATGGGAGGTCATCAGCATGTTGTTCAGAGGCTAACGACATGGGTTGGCGAGGGTGTGTAGACCATGCTTCTATAACCTTGGATAGACCAGGAAAATATTTAAGAAGATGGCTACCCTTACAAAGCCTGCAAGGGTACTTGGGCTTACGGGTTGTTTGGGTGATC
The DNA here is from genome assembly GCA_032191745.1 of Picea mariana. Taxonomy (NCBI): domain Eukaryota; kingdom Viridiplantae; phylum Streptophyta; class Pinopsida; order Pinales; family Pinaceae; genus Picea; species Picea mariana. The sequence goes on from JASDQU010737420.1 coordinate 149,227, forward strand.
TTGACATCATCAACAGTCCCAGCACGATTAACAGTAACTGGTTTCTTTCCAACATGTTCGACAGTGGTTGGAAGTGTGGATCCTTGTTTATTTTTCTTCTTCTTATTCTTCCTTTTCTTCTTCTTCTTATCCACCGAGTAACTAGATTTAGAGATTTCACTCGGTGAAGAAGATGAAATGGAAGAAGAACTTGCAAGTCAAGAAGGCGAAGAAGATATTATTGGTGAAGAAGGTGAAGGATCAACATGAGGTTGATTCTCTTGGGGGGAAGTGCTTACAACAAAAGTACTAGCTGCATTCGGGATTACCTGAGTGGAAAACAACCATACCAGTAATCCAATTGTGAGACCTGGAAGGCTCAAAGTAGCGATGTGAGGAGGACCAATGTTCCCATAAGAAGGACAAACAAAAGGTTCCCCTGGAACAGGGGTTCCTTCATTGGTCGTTCCGGGAACGGACGCCATTAAATAAAGATCCAACCTAGAGTCTGCTAGGGAGAACAAACANTCTCTTGGGGGGAAGTGCTTACAACAAAAGTACTAGCTGCATTCGGGATTACCTGAGTGGAAAACAACCATACCAGTAATCCAATTGTGAGACCTGGAAGGCTCAAAGTAGCGATGTGAGGAGGACCAATGTTCCCATAAGAAGGAAAAACAAAAGGTTCCCCTGGAACAGGGGTTCCTTCATTGGTCGTTCCGGGAACGGACGCCATTAAATAAAGATCCAACCTAGAGTCTGCTAGGGAGAACAAACAACACACGCTAAAAATCTAGTAAGCAAGCAAGCAAACAAAACCTTCTCACAATGAGCACACTAGTTGGTGATGAAATCCAACGTCACGAGAACAAAGTAAGAAGGGGTCGAGATAGAGTGGGTGGAAAAGTTACGTTGACGACCTGCTTAATAGACTTACACCCTGGTGCAAGCTCCCACACATAATCATGGGTATACCCTCCAAGGAGCCTGAGTGAGTTTGGCCAACGTCGATTCCAGGTACTGTGAAGACTTGCCCCTCCACAGTCACCTTGTGTAAAGAACCTAATAAGATAGGCCACTAAGGTCACCAATTATTACAATGATGCATGGAGAAACAGTCGACAGTCCGATCCATGCGTAAAGGCAGGGTATCTAGCCCGAAATCAACTTGAAAGGATTCCACTCATCATTGTGGGTACACCTTCAAGCGACCCCCATAATAAGCGCAATCTCTACACCAAGACCAACAAAGCAGGGTGAGTAACTCTGCCAGTATCAATGTGACCTCGCGATTGACCCTTGTGTTAGAAGGGCTTCTCGGGACAAAATGTAATAAGTGGATTTATCTCTCCCTAACTCAAGATTCTATGTTTGTTTGTAGCTTTGGAAAGTTATCTTTCACACCTATTCTAAAGCCCTACAACTAATCTAATGTAGGTTTGCTACCAGAAAATATAAAAATGTCTAATCAATTTTTATAAGCGCTTTATCTTATGGTTGTTATTACTCAAAAGGAAGATGGCGTGAACAATATGGTGTTTTGACCGACTCGAAAGTAATGCAAAGAGATGAAGATGCAATCTTTTC